>JAVIWB010002749.1:0-365707 GCA_031893035.1 Dermolepida albohirtum
CTTTACTGCCAAACCGTAATGTGTTTAATTCTTTTTCAAAGACAATTTCTGGTTATATAATTTCGACAATATATAATTTTTATAGCACTGCATCATTTTGACTGTGAGTCTCTGTAGTTACATGTAGCTAAACATAGTAAATATGCATTATTAAAGACAATTTAAAAAGTAAATTAATAATGTCATCTAATAATAAAAATGTACAACATTAAAGTGGATTATATCATTCATGAAAATAGAAACTCCATCTATGGGAAAAAATGGAAGAACTAAGTGAATTAATTGAAGGTTAGAGATTAAATACGTTAATTCAGACGATAGGACAAAAACAAGCGATTGTGAAACGAACTTATTTTATTTAGAAAGATATTTATTGTTTATGGCGTTTAATTATATATATATTATAAGATAGAATAAAAACACAAATAATATTATAACATTTAACTTAACTAGGATATGAAAGTATCGAAGGTTTTGTAGGTCTAATAACTTTGTTTTACTGGTATTTCATTCATTTTAAAAATTGAAGAGAAAAATTTAATTTATTTAGTATAATACTTGACATTTAATAGGACAATAAACTGGTTATTGTTTATTATAACTTTTAGTATTATTATAATCTCTTCCCACATAATTTAATCTAAATTAAATATTGGTTAAACTAAAATTTTTACATATTGAAAAAAATTTAGTTAAAGCAATAACTTTATAGTATGTTTTATATAAAATATGCTCTTAAAAGTAGTAAAGAAATAAAGTGTTTCAATAATATACAGTATCAAAAAGAAAAATATATACGAATTTATTTTGAAAGAGCAATTAATTCATTCGAAGTACATACGAGGGAGCGTTTTTATATTCGCGGAATGGGGGACAAGGGGTGGAAATAAAAAAACCAAATTATTTTTCTTTTTCAATAGATTCACCTGCAAGACGGATACATTTTTCACATCTTTCAATTAATTTATTTATACCCTCATAAAAAAATGATTTCTCTTTATCTGCAAAATACGCCGAAACTGCCTTCTTGACTTCATCATCGGCAGTAAATTTTTTACCCCGCAGCTCTTTTTTCATTTTCGGAAACAGGTAATAATCACTCGGGGCCAGGTCTGGGCTGTAGGGTGGGTGATTCACAATTTCGAAGCCCACCATATGCAGGGCAGCTAACGCAACGCGGCTCTTGTGGACGGGCGCGTTGTCCTGCAAAAGCAGAACACCTTTTGTCAATTTTCCCCGTCTTTTCTCTTTAATGGCTACTTTGAGTCGCTCTAATATTGAAGCGTAATATTCTCCGGTTACAGAAACACCTTTATCTTTATAATCAATCAACAATATTCCTTCCGAGTCCCAAAATACCGTTGCCATGAGTTTCCCAGCTGATTGTGACACTTTAAATTTCTTGGGAGGTGCTGTGCCCTTTTCATGCCACTGCATGGAGTCTTTTTTGGACTCAGGTTCATAATGATGAACCCAAGTTTCGTCTCCAGTAACAATTCCACTCAATACACCATCCTTGTCTTCATTACAGAGGTCCAAAAATGCACGCGAACACTCTACGCACTGTTGTTTTTGCGACGGCGTGAGCATTCTCGGCACCCATCTTGCGCTGACCTTAGACATGCCGAGATGATCGTGTAGGATTTTAAAAATTGTTGTATCGGATACTCCAACCATTTCTGCGAGTTGTTTCTTCTTTAGTCGAGCATCTTCGAGTACAATTTGTTCAACTTTTTGGATAAGTGCTGGCGTGGTCACCTCAATGCTCCTGCCGGGCCTCGGGTCGTCTTCAAGGGATTCCCTTCCTTGTTTAAATAAACTATGCCACTTGTACACCATGGTTTTTCCTGGACAAGAGTCGCCGTCAACCAATGATATCTCATTCATTATGGTCGTGACTGATTTTCCTTGCCTGGTAAGGAAATTTATAACGGCACGATATTCGATTTTTTCCATATTTCACTTTTCACTCCTGATTATGTTACTTGGTTGACGATAGCTCAAAAACTAACTGTCTAATAACAATGAAACTTCGTATTTATACTAATCATGAGTCGCTGCACAGGCCACGCCCCCAATGCCCCTACTCACCCCTCTACAATCCGCTCATTCCGCGAATATAAAAATGCTCCCTCGTACCTTCCTCATTTCATTCAGACTGGCCGAATGATCATACTCTGAGAGAAAAGAGAATAAAAGTAAGAACCGAATTATTATCATTTTATGACTATTAAGAAATATTTCTTTATTTTACATATTTGAATTTCTTTTAAAGTTTTTATCAAATTTAATAGTTATACACATCAATATAATATTTGTGAGAAACTACTTTTTTGAATAATTCCAAGTATATGCTGTCTTATTTTTGTATATCTTATGTTTATATATACATACGTGTCTACAATACAATTTGGAACTTAAATACCTGTGTTTTTATGAGTTTAATAATAATGGAGTTTCCAAATGTATCTCTCTCGTCGGCGATCTATTTTGAATATGTAATTTTTCTTCTTTTAATTGAAACTAGTAGTTCACAGTCTCTTTGCATACTTCTAAAGATAACCTCGTTTGTTACTCATACTGTCCATGATATCTTGAGTACTTTACGGTAGATTCACATTTCTAAGACTTCAAACTTATTCACTTTGGTCATTTTCGATGTCTAACACTATATACTCCATACGACAACACTGGACAAAACATAATATTTTTATAAATTACACTCTAAGGCTCGAATCGAAATCTGCATTTGTTAAAATGTATTTCAATTTCATAAATGCACTGCAAGCATTCTCTATGTGACGTGTAACTTCCAACTATGATATTTAGTTCTTGCTGAGTCATGTCCCAAGATATCTAAGCTTGTTTACTACAAGTTCAGTTTTATAATAATTGCTTAAAATTGTTCGATTTGTAATAACCTAGCATGAGAATAGTCTAGAATTTAAGAATATAAAAATTTTGCTTAAATATCATTCACTAATTAATATTATTAAATAAGCGTTATTAGTATGATGCCTATGCTTAGCAGACAGCTTATCTTACCAAGTTCAAGATGATGTTGTGTTTCTAAATAATTGGCTAGAAATGCAAGTCTCTCAAAATAGTTTTTGCTTTCTGATGGAGCTAATTTACACGAAAAGTTAGTTAGAGAAGCTAGCAGAATATTTGAAAACAGGAACGTCTATTTGACAAAATATTATGCATAGGCAAATGCAAATTAGTAGTGCGATTTTAAAAATCGTTTCTCATCTGGGAGATGGTAGAGACGTCCTGATACCCTTCAGTGTATAGCAAGAATAATCAACACCTGCTTCCCCTCTTGCAGCGAGGAAGGGCTAATAATAAAGTCATGAAACAGTTTACACACATCAAATACATACTGTCGTTCTCGTCTGTGATTGTGACAAATCAAAAATGTTCATGACTCAACTGGGCACTCACCATAATAAAAAAAGGATAAATTGGGTAATTTGCATATGGAAGCTATTTAAAACATTTCGTTTAATTCTAAAACAAAATTTCGTTAAAAGGTTTGTAATAATTTGTCTACAAAATTGTAGTACATATTCTCGGCATCATATGAAAAATACATGAGAAATTAGTCTTACCCCAAAAGATTTTTATTTTCCTTAATTTTTTTTAAGTAAAATGTAAATCGAAGGTAGGTTAACATTATCTTTCCATCAGAATTCGGACAAATGTCTAACATTATAAAAGAACTGTAGAATAGGAAACATTATTTTGCATATTATTATTGATCACGCTTTGTATGTTAACTTATGCTCTGCAAAATCTGCTAGCTGTCTCTAAAATTTAATTACGTAGTTGTATTCTATGCACAGTTTATGTAGAAACTAAACTAACTCTACAAAGGTAATAAGTTAACACATTGTTTGCCTTATCCCTGGACACAGCGTTCAGAAGTTGGTTTCGGTCAGATTATGTTGCCAACTTTGACCGACCATGAAATTAACTATTGTTGGAATAATAGGTCCCACTTGTCAATCACAATGCTGACAACTACGCGGTTAACGCAAATTCCGATTGCCAACTTAGTATAATTTCACAGATGACGGCATTCGAAGTTTAAATAATTTACTCTTTGATCACAATGTCAAGTTCTAAAATTTTGAATTACGCAACTATTAAACATGCTTTGTTCTACAAATATGGTGCAAAGTTTACAGAAAGTTCCCTGTTCCTTAATATGAGATTTACTTAACACCTTTCCGTATAATACAAACAATGTCCAGAATAATACGAAAGTATATTCTATGTATGTCTCCATTTAGATAATCTTTTAATGCTGCTTTCGATCCTAGCATTTATAAAAAATTGTTTTCGAAGTCATGGGTATCTCTGCAAAAGTGTTTTATTTTCAGACTATTTCAAAAACTGCATATTGTAGTGTAACAGTGTTATCTAAAATGAAGAAGCTGTTTCGTTTGCTATAGGAAGAGGGACGGAACATGAGATGTATTTTAGATTTTTCTTAATAGACAAATTACGAGGGAGCGTTTTTATATTCGCGGAATGAGCGGGTTGTAGAGGGGTGAGTAGGCGCATTGGGGGCGTGGCCTGTGCAGCGACTCATGATTAGTATAAATACGAAGTTTCATTGTTATTAGACAGTTAGTCTTTGAGCTATCGCCAACCAAGTAACATAATCAGGAGTGAAAAGTGAAATATGGAAAAAATCGAATATCGTGCCGTTATAAAGTTCCTTACCAGGCAAGGAAAATCAGTCGCGACCATAATGAATGAGATGTCATTGGTTTATGGCGACTCTTATCCAGGAAAAACCATGGTGTACAAGTGGCATAGTTTATTTAAACAAGGAAGGGAATCCCTTGAAGACGACCCGAGGCCGGGCAGGAGCATTGAGGTGACCACGCCAGAACTTATCCAAAAAGTTGAACAAATTGTACTCGAAGATGCTCGACTAAAGAAGAAACAACTCGCAGAAATGGTTGGAGTATCCGATACAACAATTTTTAAAATCCTACACGATCATCTCGGCATGTCTAAGGTCAGCGCAAGATGGGTGCCGAGAATGCTCACGCCGCCACAAAAACAACAGCGCGTAGAGTGTTCGCGTGCATTTTTGGACCTCTGTAATGAAGACAAGGATGGTGTATTGAGTGGAATTGTTACTGGAGACGAAACTTGGGTTCATCATTATGAACCTGAGTCCAAACAAGACTCCATGCAGTGGCATAAAAAGGGCACAGCACCTCCCAAGAAATTTAAAGTGTCACAATCAGCTGGGAAACTCATGGCAACGGTATTTTCGGACTCGGAAGGAATATTGTTGATTGATTATAAAGATAAAGGTGTTTCTATAACCGGAGAATATTACGCTTCAATATTAGAGCGACTAAAAGAAGCCATTAAAGAGAAAAGACGGGGAAAATTGACAAAAGGTGTTCTGCTTTTCCACGACAACGCGCCCGTCCACAAGAACCGTGCTGCGTTAGCTGCCCTGCATAAAGTGGGCTTCGAAATTGTGAATCACCCACCCTACAGCCCAGACCTGGCCCCGAGTGATTATTACCTGTTTCCGAAAATGAAAAAGGAGCTGCGGGATAAAAAATTTACTGCCGATGATGAAGTCAAGGAGGCAGTTTCGGCGTATTTTGCAGATAAAGAGAAATCATTTTTTTATGAGGGTATAAATAAATTAATTGAAAGATGTGAAAAATGTATCTGTCTTGCAGGTAAATATATTGAAAAAGAAAAATAATTTGGTTTTTTTATTTCCACTCCTTATCCCCCATTCCGCAAATATAAAAACGCTCCCTCGTATATGCGTATTGCATTGGGCTAAAATTCTATCAATAAAAGTAAGGATTAAAGTTATATTAAAAACTGTTGCCAACTTACGTATCTTTCTCATGAATAAATGAACTGAAAACCAGTTAAATAGCTAAAGGCCTTCAAAAGCTATCAGTAAATCCTGCATTGAATTCCTTACTTTCGTGTAAATTTTGCTCAGGTAAATAAATGGTTTCAAGCCTTTTCTAAAATGGAGCAGCTTTTGTAAAGTGTTCAACTTTCTTTAAATTAATAACAGAGAAGCTATGAAGCTAGTGTCTGAAAACAAGTACAGACTTCTCTTAAATATTTTTATTTTGTAATTTCTTCGTGCTTTCAAGAATGTTCATGTTTTTGTTTATGTTTTTAAGAGGGAAAGTTAGACGAAATAATTTGCTTCTCAATTATGACCTACTAACATACATATATTGTTATTTACTTTGCGAAAAACGGAAATACTGGGTTGTCGAAAAGCTATTATACATACATTCTTTCTATTTTTGTAGGTCATTTATTAGAATTGTGTGGGTAGCTTGACAATTAATCGTTCATAGAAAGGACCTATCTGTATCGGAGAAAGACTTTACAAGGTACTGATTTGCAGCCTCATCAGAGTCGAGAATTTTTCACCGCGCAAAAGCTTTGAAGAGAACAAAATAAGGAAAGTTTGAAAACGCTACATCCGGCGAGTGGTGGATGTGGCAGCACGTTCCATCCAAATTTCAATAATTTTTGACGGGCGATCAAACATGTGTGTGATGAACTACTACTCCTTTATTATAAATGACCCATGGGCGTTTCGGGTTCAAAAGTCACTCATGCTGTCCAATCGTCGATAAAATATGTATATTTGAATTGTTTCGTTATTTGGTAGGAACTCAAGACACACAACACCTTTAAAATCTCACTGAAAGCATAACCTTCCTCTGATGAATATCTGCTTCCTATGACGTTTCAAGGAAGTTTTCTTGTTGCGATTAAGACCATTTTCATAACATTGTTGGAAAGGATCCGCTGGACATCACTGGTTATGTGTCGATTCAAAAAAGGTTTGTTTCCATTACGTTTAAGGGGAGTAGCGCAGAAATTTATACACGCCCGAAGTGAATTTCTTTGAGATTATGAACAACCCAAATATTGAACTTGCTTAGGTAACCTAGCTTTCCCAAGGGGTTTTGAACGTATGAATGAAAGATATTTAACAATCCTGCGCTCTCTGATGTCATGTCCTGTGGGTTTGACTCGATCAACTTTTCAGAAGCTCGACGCACGTTTCTCCGTTTATGAGAATAAAAGAAAAAATTATAGCTAAAATGCTCACTTCGATCTTTCATTTTCAACTATTCGAAAAACTTCAAACACCCAACCAAATTCTTTTATTATTTTCCAAAACGAAATTGAAACTGTCGAGTGACATATGGCATAACATAAAGATAGATGCGAACAACTCTAGTACTTGCGAAAATGAACTAGCAGCATTTACTGCAAGAATGCGTTGTCACTTCCTCGGCAATTCAATGAATGTCATACAATTTTGTTTATATTGTATTTTGGCAATTCTCGAACAATGTCCGCATTTCATTAGTACGATTCTCAAATCCTAAGTTGCATTACTTACTTAAATGCATAATATTTCGTTATACGCCTGACCAATTTTCCATAAGTGGAAAACTAAATTATTAAAAGCTATAATGATAATAGTTCACTGTAGCAGGCTGTCAAAGCCCATAGAATTGCAATCTATGTCTTTTACTACTTAACCCATACAATACGTTTATGTGTTAATATAGACGCGCTGTACATAGACCAGTTTTAATTACTACAAAATTTCCTGAATATATTCAGTTTTATTTACCAAAGTCGAATAAAGAACTAAAGAATACATATTATCAACGCTAGTGATTTATCAGGATTCAAGTCTGATTCATCAGACCAAATTACAACCTACTTAAAGTGATGTAGGTTAAGATGACCCTACTGACAGCTACAGAAAATATAATAATAAAGGTAAATTATAATTGAGACTGTGGTTACTTGAATTAATCAAAAAAGATAAATAAAACTCCTTTCCATAATAATGTTCATATCCTGTATACGCATTTCGACAAATAAGTTGTTATTATCAACAGATAATCACAGTGTCGCACCTGGAACCGCCGCAAAACTTGCAAATCTGTACCAGACATTTACCGTCAAAAGTCTTTTGACAGTGAATATTTAGCACGGATTAATTATCTGCTGATTACGACAACTTATTGTCGAAATGCGTATACAGAATGCAAACATTATTGTGGAAGCAAGTTTCATTTACCTTTTTTGATTAATAATAATAAAGTACTTTCAATTGCTATTAGTATTTGTAATAACAGTAGTATCTTTCAGCTTCCAGATGCAGCAAAATTGTCCAACCTGTTTGTTGTACCAGCCGTTCCTTCGTTTGGTAACTGCACAATGTTTATTTTGATGACTAATTTGCAGGCAATATTTCTTCTAATGCTTTATTACTGTATACCACTTCCTAAGAGAATTAAATCCAAACCACTTTCTTATTAAGCATTACCATACTTTTATTAAGTGCATTTGTCACTTATTTTTCACTTCATTGCTACAAAGTTGAAAAGACGAACCCTTGTCTCTGAAGACCTTCTAATTAGTACTTCCTCTATCTGTTTTCTCCCAAAGACTCTCAATAATAATATTTATTTCGCCCAACAGACTCCACTCGCAGGGCCCATTAGAAAAATTACAGTGCAAAAATTTAAAAAAAAACAATACAAACTAAATATATCTAATCAGATATAACATCAATATATATATATATATATATATATATATATATATATATATATATATATATATACCGTGCATTCATTTTACCTCGCTACGAAAACTGTACCACATTATATTCGGGTTTAGCTGCCGAATACCGATCAGAATGTAAAGTGGTGGGGCGCGAGTCATTTGAATCACGACTATAACTGACTACTAATCGTACTAGCTGCAGCCCCACCACTAATTTGACTGTAGGCGTATCGATATCGTATTAACGGTCATTCGTGGTTTGCATTTGGGAGAGTGTGTTACGATAAGACCTTTAAATTGAAATATGTTTTTAATTATATTACTTTGATAATGTATACATTGGAAGAAAAAATTCAAATGATAACATGGGCTTTGAAAAGTAACTCTTTGCGGCGTATCCAGCGCCTTTTCTCTGAAAAGTATGTAGATCGTCCCTTTCCTGCATTAACAACAATATCATTAGTAGTTAAAAAGTTTAAATCAGAAGGTTGCATTTTGGGATGTAAATGTCATAAAATACGGAGAATAAATAACGATAAAGAAATGCAGGAAGTTATGGTGTGCGCAATGGTCGAAGAAAATTCCAATATTACTATATCTAAAATATCAGAAGAGATAGGTATTAGCGTGGGTAAAATTCATAAGATATTAAAGAAAAATAAATACATATCCTACAAATACCAAACTCATCAGGAAATTTTTCATGCTGATCAACACCGCAGAATGGAATTTTGTGATACTGTAATAGAACGTGTAAATGCGAATGAACACTTCATTGAGACTATCGTGTTTATCGATGAATCCAAGTTTCCGTTACACGGTAAAAACAATCCGTCGAATCTTCGATATTGGTCTATTGAAAACGAGTATCGACAATTGAATACGGGGACACTGAAAAATTGAATGTTTGGGCTAGTATTTATGGGAATAACATTATTGGTTCATTCATTATCGAAGAAAATTTAAATGGGGAAATATATTTCAATCTTCTTCGAAACGACATTGTTCCTGCTTTGAGAACTATTAATCCCAATTTAGAGAACGTATGGTTCCAGAATGATGGTTGTCCGGCCCATGGAACTAGAATTGTGAATGATTATTTAAATAATATATTCCCCCAAAGAGTTATATCTAATAGTGGTACAATTCGCTGACCAACAGGGTCACCAGACTTAGCCCCCAATGACTTTTTTATGGGGTTACATAAAATCAAAGTTATATGGGCATCAAGAAGAAAGGGCTAATAATTTGGAAGAATTACGGGTTAATATTGAACACCAATTCCAAATTATTAGTCCTCTTGTACTGGCCAATGTTCGAAATGAATTTTATAATAGATTGAGGTACTGTTTAGCGCAAGCAGGAGCAACATTTGAGAATTTAATTAATTGAATTTATTTTCTGTATTTAATAAGTATTTTATAAGTTTTGGCAAGTTATATTTATTTTCTGTTTAAAGAGTATTTTTCCGAGAAATTATTTTATTTTTTAGCTTCTTTAAGAGTTTTTTTTTATTTTTAAACGTCTTATTACAAAACGTCTTTTAGTTCAAATCGAAACTTATTGTAAAAATACCAGTTGAAAGTAATTATAATTTATTAATTTTTGGACGTAAAGAATTTGGACAGTCAGTGATAGACCTTCCGCCAAGTACCACGAACAACTACTTAATCTGTAATTTGTAGTCAGTCGTTGTTGTGATTCGACTGACTCGCGCCCCACCACTTTACATTCTGATCGGCATTCGGTATTTAGACCCGAATATAATATGATACAGTGTTTGTAGCATTTTAATATTAAAGCACGGTATACGAGGGCTATTTTTTTAGATAAAGTCTGTTTTTCAATAAGAATAAAAATATTATAAATAAAATATATTTATCTCCATATGTTACATACTTTCTTCTATTTTTCTACATAATTTGCATTTTTGTTCAAACATTTAATATAACGTTTAACAGGTTTGTGAATTCGCCGTCAAAGAAGTCTACTACCTGTGAAGAAACTCAATCCATGGCTTCAGTTTTCACTTCGTCGTCGTTGAACCGTTGACCACCAAGATACTCCTTTAGATACCAAAACAGATGAAAGGAAATTCGTTCAATAATTACTAATTCATTCTCTAACTACTAATATTACAATGACACATAAAAGTGTCCTTTTCTTGTTTACTACCAAAATACTAGAATATGCAAGCTATAAAAACTTCTTCCACATCCCTCAAGAAAAAAGATAAAGTAAATTTTTCCTTTGATAAAAGTATAAAAGCACATAATTGGAAACAACTTGTCAAAGCAGTATCAGCTTCGATGCTTGAGATGTATACACGTCTAAATTTACTTCGTTAGAAAACTGAATAAAAATAAAAATTAAATTAGGCATGTGTAATTAATTCTAATAATTAAGAACTATTTAAAATTATGTAGACTTATCCATTACTTTACGAAATACCCATAATATTTTGTAAATACGTCAAAATTATAATCCTAAGACATGACATGATAGATGGTATTTCCCTTCGCTGTAGAATAATTAACTTGTTTGTGCCAAGGGACCAAGTCTTAAATTGCTATACGCGACAAAAATCCGATAATTACATCCTAACGGTCGTCAGGAATTGACAAGTTTTAGCCGTCCTACGTATAGGTCATTAAACATATAGGGATTATATGAATCGAGCTTGTTTAATTTATTGCCTTAATGTATCCCGTTCACTAAACATTAGCGTCATCTATCCTTGTAACTATAATCTAGTTTAATATAAAATCGTATTGCTACTAATAATTTTAAATAACAGTGTTCGATTCCCAGAGAATACTACAGTTCTTTTTATTTAAAAATATATAGGTGTTTATATTCATTGTCTACACTTAAAGCGAGTCCACAATAAAAGAAGCGCATGGCTCATTAATGGGCGTGTACCATATATTCATGCCGAAGTTAATCAACTTTGAACCATTATAATGATCCCATATTCTATATGCTATGTATCATGAGGTTACATTATTACTTCCTAGCAAAAATGAATAAAAGGTAAATATTTTATGAATTTTATTTACAGTCACTATTGGTTTCAATCATTAATGGAAAGCACTTATGTGATCTAAACAATAATAATAATAATAAATATCAATTACGTTGAAAAACCAAACTCAGTGCCCCTACCATAAAATAAACGTGCCTTCTGCGATTGAGTTTAAATCTCCATTATTGATCCAAATCTTTGGAAAGAGAGAAGACTTTAACGGAGCCAAACCGAGCAACGATGGTTGGGAAACAAGAACCATGACGCTTATCGTAGAAAACTGCTATATAGAGAAAGCGGTGTGTGGCTTTATGTTATGATGAAGAAATAAATCACTCCCATACACTACTTTCTTTTCATGTCTTTCTTCAACTGCTTTTCGATATCACACGTAACGCAGTAACGACAGCTGCTTTTGACTTGACGAACTTTTTTAGTAGTAATGAAGATAGACTCTTCCATTGTGATGATTGTAGTTTGATTTCGGTACCATCCCCATAAACTTAAGATACGTTATTTTCACCTTTAACAAGCTTATAAAGAAAGTCTACTTCAATCCAAAACTATTCTTTCAATTCTCTAAAGACTGTGCGATATTGTTTCTGTTAATCTGGATATTTGCGATTACAGATACCTACCAGGTGATACCAAAATTTTCTGAAATGTAGCAATAAATAAAATTACAGAATACCAGAATTTTCTTCAGCGATTCGCTTTCAAATTTCGTTATCATGTCAAATCTTTGCCTCTTAAACTTAATTTTTATTTCTGAGAGGGGTGCAACTCTAGCTCGCCTCCACGTGGTGCACCCTGGGTAACGCTAAAGAGCTAGAAATATATACAATCCAGACTCTCCTACTAGAGGACTCCCTGGAAAGTAGTACATACCGATGATAACGCCTAACACCTTTTTATGACTGTCTTAATATGTACTTTGCCATAAGCTAAATAATAATAATAATAGTCTTAAAAAAGAAATAGTCAAAGAGCCAAATTGGTCGAATACCACAAAAACTATTTTATGATGGAAGCGGTATGTGGTACGATCGCTATTCTTCTCATGTTCAATTTTTCTTATAAAAACCAATGCCATCTAATCTAAGATAAGCTGACTAAATTACAGATATCTTGCATGGTTTGTTTGCGATCACTCACAAGTGCATTACGAACAACAAAAGTATCATTTAATGTAATATCGCTAGTCGTCCGGAATGAAATGTTCATGGTTTTGGCTAATATTGACTTTGATTTACACTGAAAAGTCATAAACACCAGCAGACGTAACAAAACTGCTCAACAACAAAGAATGTTTCCGCATGTTCCGAATGACGCCACTTGAAGTTCTAACTCACAAAGCATACACAATTCAAATATTGCATTGATTCGGCCTTTACTTAATGAAAATTCATGACAATTAAAAAATAGGCAGAATGTTAAAATATTCACTAATTTTATTTTCAATTAATGTACATGAAGATTGTTTCACCACATAGGTTCCTCAGATGTCGTCTACTTTAAGCATCTGAAAAACCACTGTGTTGTGAAACAACCCTAATGTACTTTAATAAATTTAAAATTAGTTCAAATCGTAGCACTCTGTGTATTTATTAATTTTCAATTTACAACTCCACATAGCGATGTTTAATTATAATTTTATCCGTCCAAACTCATAGTCCAACTAATACGACTAGATGTGTATATGTGGACATTTTTCTCATAAATATTAAAACCTTGGATGCAATACGTACTTGGGTGCTAAGAAAATTGATTTTGCATTTCTTAGATGAGTATAAACTAGTACAGGATTGCAGATTTTGGGAAAATAATACATATGCGAGCATAAGTAATTCTCAGCCCTCATACATAAATGTTTTCGACTTTGTGTTTTGTTTTGTCCTTTGAAAACGTCTAAGCCTTATTGCATCTACTTGAGATGGTCATACTATAAACTTGCCAATGCTTAAAATTGTAATTTTAAAATAAGTAATTTAATGCTTTTAATAGTCATCCTTAATAAATTTCTAAGATTCGTATTAACCCTTCGTAATCTTCAATAAAGCAAAAGCTCGTCAAAATCGATGCTCGAGTCTCGATATAAACGTTCGTCGAAGGACGATCCAAGACGAATATTGTTTCCTTTTCCACGACGTATATTATTGGCTACTGTATTTAGAATCGCTATCACCTATAATATCCATAATGATTTATTATACTCAAATCACTACTTCACAGATAGAAATACTTTACATTAATTTAATTCATTAACATATATCTTTATCGTATTACTGGCTCTTTTTCGCTGTTCATACTTTTCGTTGAAGAAGAAAGACACAGAAAGGTAATCTTTGAAGATCATGTTGTCCCATTCATGCTCTATAATTACTCGTACTTGAAATAATATTTAAAAGGTGACAAGAGAGGTTTCATCATTAGACTTTGCCACTGAATATTTGCCTCGCGTAACAGGAGTAGTCGTGATATTGACGCTAACATTTCTCTTAATTAATAATAGTTAGCAAAAGCATTTTATTTTGCCGACTCAGACTTGTTCGGTTTGTGCCAGTCTCTAACAAATACCGCCGCCATTCCCTTAGTATATGTATTGAGTTTTCATTTTATATAGGGTGTTATCACTAAGAACTCGTTGAAATGTTATTGTGAAATAAATAGTATTCTGCATAAGGGATTTAGAAATGTAGGGCAGAGAGTATTGATGCGTCTTAAAGCCTCTGCCACATGAATGGAGACAGAGAGATAAACGTGTATTGGCGAGTGCAAAGTAAATTTCAACACAGTGTGAAATCTTTTTATATTGGGAAAATGGTAAGTTTTGGTTTAAAATAGTACACATTCATTTTAAAGTACGTTTTCCCTGTAAGTTAATTAGTTATATTGATCATGTTTGAAGCAATTTGTATCGTTTATTGATGGTATTAATATAACATATAAATCAGATATGGAAACAGGTTGCTACTGAAATAATTTTCGTTATAACAATATGGCAAATAAATAAAATTAGAGTAGGAGTATAACAAATTAATATAAAGATGACTACATAGGCCGTATACCCGAGAAACATGTTTCAGACGCTTTTAAACTGGCTTTTAGTTTTGAATTTTGAATGAATATTTGAGATTTGCGTAATAGGTGTTTTAATAATATGAATTACACCATCATCACCGCCAATTACATCACCAAATCATGAAATAAGTTGTCTAGGAAATATGGTTCTTAGCGTTGTCATGCAATTTCGTGCAGTTCAGTAGATAAAAAATTGTTGATCAAACCCAAGTACCGCCTGGCAGTTAAAATAACTGTACGTTAATTTTCATCAAAAAAGTGTGGACCCCGCATTTCAATTGCAACTACATCACACGGTCCCTTGTAGGTTGTTCATTAGACCAGTAACGGTTTCTTTGATTACGTATCTTGATAGGTGAAAATTTTTCCTCATCAGACGTTAAGAGTTTATTCAAAATGTTTTAGTCGTTATTTAGTAAACCAATAAATTATGTACAAAACTGCCTTCTAGCGAGTAAATCTGGTGGGCACGATTTCAATTTTTTACGGATGAAACCGTACATTGTCGTGTAAATTTGATAAAAGCTTCTTCTTGAGGTTTTAAGTGCGTTTGACGCCTTGCCGAACAGTTAGGACTTCTCGTTATAGTTTACTGTACTCTTTCAACATTCTCTGGAGTTGGCACAGTACCGACGTATGCATTTCATATACTTCCTGTCTCATTAAACTGAGCAATTCATTTTAAAATTATGTTATGCGAGAGAATTTTAGCCCGTCTAGGAACATTACGTTCTAGTCGAGCGGTGAAATATCTTAATACAAAAACCACGTTGTTGCACCGGCCATAAATTCATAGCGACTGAAATTGATTAGAATGCCGAACACTTTAGGCTGCGTTTTAACCCCACCACCGTGTTGCGTTTTAATCAGTGGCGTCCCAAAACTAGTCAATACCCGGTACATATCTATATTGAATTTTATTATTTTTCACTTTTTATTACAGATTCAGTATGGCAGAGTATACAAGAGCAAAACAGAGCATTGCAATACGTCTATTGGAGTTTCTCGTGGGCTCTCTGGATTAGTTTCAACTAAAAAATTCTCTTTAAAAACCAATGCAAGAGAATTTAATTTACTTTTAATATTAAGTACATTGCATATTCTCTCAATTATAATCTTTTTCGATGTGAACTGAAAATTATAGGCTATTTATAACATGTATACAAAGACAGAAGCTTTTGAAAAATTTCATACTTTCAGATGAGCTTCGAACTCACGACCTGCGGTATGCCAACTGGTATCATAACCACTAGACGGCAGAGGACTGTGAGTTTTGAATTTATCAACGTTCTACTTCTAAGTACATTGTTTTATATAGTATATTAGGTGCGCAACTAAGTTCTCGCTGTTTTTCAAGAGATGGCTCCAGTAGTAAATGCTGGTCGATTGTGACATAACCAAAACGCCATGAACCAAGCTTAGACATATGGTAAACAAACAGCTTTGACGCATTAGTGATTTTGTTTTTGCGTCATATAGTTTTGGTTGTGTGAAAATGTCTGATTTTGTGCCAAATAATCGTCATTTGCGGGAAGCGTTGCTTTTCTTCTTTCATTCGAAGAAAACGGCGGCTGAAGGGCATCGAGAACTCCAAAAAGTTTACGGAGATGCTGCTCTGAGAAAACAACGTGCCGTGATTGGTTTCGTCACTTCAAAGACGCTGATTTCGATGTTGACAACCGTTCGCGTGAAGGAAGACCAAAAACCTTCGAAGACGCTGAATTGGGGGCATTGCTCAATGAGGGTTCGTGCCAAATGCAAAAAGAGCTTTCTTCAGCATTAGGAGTTACCCGCCAAGCCATTTCCAGCGATTGCAGGAGTTGGGAATGGTTCAAAAACAAGTAACTTGGGTTCCTTATTATTTGAAGCCAAGAGACGTTGAGCGTCGTTTTTTCGCCTGTGAACAACTGCTCCAGCGGCAAAAAAAGGAAGGGTTTTCTTCATCGCATCGTTACGGGTGATGAAA
Organism: Dermolepida albohirtum; assembly: GCA_031893035.1. NCBI lineage: Eukaryota > Metazoa > Arthropoda > Insecta > Coleoptera > Scarabaeidae > Dermolepida > Dermolepida albohirtum. The sequence continues at coordinate 16,692 of JAVIWB010002749.1, forward strand.
AATGGATTCATTACAACAACCCAAAGAGAACAAAATCATGGGGACTGCCCGGTCATGCTTCTACGTCGTCGGTTCGGCCGAATACACGCTGCGAAGGTTTTGCTTTGTATTTGATGGGACCAGGGCGGTGTTATTTATTATGAGCTGTTGAAACTGAACGAAACCATCACTGCGGAACGGTATCGAACTCAATTGATGCGATTGAGCTGAGCACTGCGCGAAAAGCGGGTCACAATATGAGCAGAGGCACGAAAAAGTGATTCTACAACAAGACAACGCTCGACCTCACGTTGCCAAACCCGTTAAAACTTACTTAGAAACGCTCAAATGGAAGGTCCCACCCGCCATATGCCCCAGATATTGCGCCGTCCGATTATTACTTGTTCTGTTCGATGGCACATGGTCTGGCTAATCAGCAGTTCCGCTCATATGAAGATATCTCAAAATGGATTGATTCGTGGATAACCTCAAAAGGCGCACACTTCTACTGTGACGGTATTCGAGCTCTGCCAGAAAGATGGGAAAATGTTGTCGCTAGCGATGGGCAATATTTTGAATGATTCATTTGTAAACATTTTGTCACAATAAAGTTGCATTTTCATCAAAAAAATAGCGAGAACTTAGTTGCGCACCTAATAGAAAATTAAGCGTTCGTATGCTAAAGGTACAAAAATTTGTGTTGCTTATGAAAAATTTTCAGTCAAGAGTAGAAAGAAAAAAAGAGTAAGAAATGTTACTGTCTCAATATATTCAAGAAGCTGCAAATTAGTACTCTTTATTTAGGAAAACCTAAATAATTAACAATAATTGTCCTGGAATCCGCTGCCCCGCCTGTGGCACTATACCGAATGTAACCTAACCTTAATATTTACTTACTACAAAACTATCTAAGTCTAAACTAGTCTTATCTAAAGCTCTAAATGGGGCTAACTCGCGTCCTGCTTAAACATTATTCACAATTCCGCTCCTACCTTATGAAAGTAGTCCGCTCCTTATAAACCTCATTCACTAAAATATCCAGTATTCATTCATACACATCCCTTCAGGTCGAGATGCCGATGAATCGTTCTTCACCGTCGTCTCGTCTCCGCTCGCCAGTCCTGGCCTTCCTTTTCCCGGTGGAATCTCTCCACTGCCTCTCCTCCTTTTGGAATTTTGGACCCTTGTAGCAACAGAGAACTCGGTAGCTTCTTCACTCAATACATTCACTCGGACATTCACTCCGTAGATCTACAAATGCTCCCCTTGTATACGTCGTTAGTGTGTCGTCCACACTCGTGTTTGTACAGTGTGTGTCCGTATTGCAGATATGCGTGTGCGCACTTGTGTGTGTGTGTGTGTGTGTGTGTGTGTGTGTGTGTGTGTGTGTGGGCATCTTCCTCATTCATTCATGCTCGTCCCAAAAAAATAAAAAAGAACTATTCTTAACTATCTTTTTCTGGGCTTCCGGGCTGTAACCGCGTCACTGGTATAACTGCCGACGTTTCATACCCACTCGTATGGGACATTTTCAGGGCTCAACTACTGCTACTGTTTGTTATGCTCACACTAACTTCAGTGCAACAAACAGTAGCAGTAGTTGAGCCCTGAAGTTATACCAATGACGCGGTTCCAGCCCGGAAGCCCAGAACAAGATAGTATGGACCACGACGTTATATTATTCTCAACTTATCCCATTTTATACAAGGCTGCTCAGCGTGGTCGTCCTCCTGACTTACGTGCCCATGTGTGTTGGTGTGATTTCAAGCACGCCTTTCTATATATATGATGTGCTGGCGTGCTCGTGATGTGAGATCTCGCCACCACCGCGCTTCCAATTAGAATTCCAACTCCTCTATGAAACATATATGCAACTTCCTCCATGGTCGTTGTTTTAATCTTTCCAGCAATTTTGGCTTTGTACCTATACGGGTAAGCGTGTAGATGTGTATTGTTTGCATGGCCGTGTTATAGTGTATGTAAGTGCAGGCCTCTGGTGTATTATGTGCTGGCGCGCCCGTGATTTGTATTCGTGTACGAACGTTTCGCAGTCCTTGGTTCCGGAGAACCACCCATGATGCTTTACAAACTAAGCTCGTTCGCCCACCCCGTGTCCTCGAAATCACTATCACTTTATGTATTTCTAACGGTGATCATGCTTAAGCCGCTGAAGTTTTTCAGCCACATCTGCAAAGCAATACTATTGTTTGACTATATATGGATATGAGAAAACTTGCGTACGATGCTATAGCTAATAAAATTAAAATTGGCAACGTTTAGTAAATTAGCGAATTGACATCGAAAGATTAGTTCCGATGTTATAGCACATACAATATTTTGCTAACATACAGCTCAATTTTTGTTGCAGGTGATGAAAATTTATCCTCATTAATCCACTTAATTTAATTTTTAACGTTGTTGTATTCAAACTGTCTTTTATCACATGTTTTGTTACTCAAATTATATCCAAATTCAAGTTAGCGCACTAATTATACGCTCCTTTGGTATAAACACTGCATATTTTTTTAGATGCTTCCATAGCATTTTTTCCTTAGTTAAACTTCAGTGAGAGCACATATCAAATATGCACTATCGATTTCTTCATTTCAGCGCTGAAAAATTGGTTATTTAAGAACGCCATTACTATAATAACTCCGCAAATTGTGATGAGCCAGTCCGAGCAGCGTATTATTGTAATTCGTTATGAAAACCGGAAAATATTCATGACAACCAAGGAAGTTCTTTATAATATAACACTCCTAAATGACAATTTATTCAAAGTTTTAAATTTCCTCTGCCTCAAAATATTGTTTTTGTGTAATTATGCGATAGCATATGATATACTAGTAATGAGTAAAGAAAATCTATTTAAAACAAATTTCCTTCACTAAAAGAAAATAGGCTTGTATATGCTAGTAAACATAAACCCCGCCCATCAATTAGAATAATTAACTGACGGCGACTGATGAAATTGCTCTTTGTCAATTGATTTCCACCTATCCCACGTAACTGTTCGGTTACATTTAACATCAATTACCGTTTTGTTTCTACTAATTGTAAAATGCCGCTCGTTAATTATCATTAATTGTGATTCGCCTATAAGTATGCATTGCCTCAATAGTGTCAATGATGAAGGTGGAGTACCTACATTAAATCCAATACATACTGAACCCTACCTTAAGACCACTTATTAGTATTAGACTATTGATTTAGTTCTGTCTCAAATAACTTTTATGCTATTCATTTATGTTACGGTTTTTCTAGTTTTGCTTATTATTTCAGAGTTAGATGTGTTAATATGAAAATGACAAATTTATATTTCTTTGTAATTGTCTTTCATTCAGATCCTAAGTTCCCCCATAGAATTTAGACGCACTAATATGAAATGTACGCGGGGAACTAGAGAAACTTTCTACCTAACAATGAAGTAAATAATGCGATTTCTTTAAAAATTTAATTTTTCATGTTAATCTCCTTTAATTTGAATGTATCGGGTCTTCCAATAAGAAGTTTGATATGTAAAAAAAAGGAATATTTTTTAGCAAAATCATCGGATGCCTATTTAATTGTAAAGAGGAGGGTATGCTATTAATATTGGAAAACAATATCAGCCAAATGACCTCCACAGCTGCGCCTGTAGGACCATATTCTTTTTATGAATTTTCCATCACCAATTCACACATTTGCGGCTGTTTGTCCTCTATAACTTCACGAATTCCATCTTTGAGGTCTTGAATTGATTGTGTGCCATTGGTATAGACCTTGTCTTTCATGTGGCCCCAAAAAAAGTCTAAAATTGTTACATCACAAGATCTCGGTGGTGATCTTTCGATGAAACTTCGGATAAGTTTGATGCATTTCAAGGACCTAATCAGCAAAGTCACGACGTTGATGATCGCTAGACATGAGTTCTTGTATTAGTTGAACCTTAAAAGCCTTAATACCTAAGTCTTTATGCAAAATACGGTGCAATGTCGTTTGTGGAGTACCCAATTCCAAAGATCGATGAGAAATGGACAAACCTGGGTTTTCCTCAACACTATGGCCTACAACAGAAATATTCTCAGTTGTTCTTGAGCGACGTGCACGAATTCGATTCTTCACATCACTAACTTGTGCCAACAGCTCAAATTTTTTCACCAGTTTCACAATTGCTGGCTGAGAAGGTGCTTCACTACGACCTAAAAATACTTTAGTTTTGCGAACTATGACTGCGAAATTTTCACCATTTTTGTAGTGTGTTTTAATAATTTCGATCCATTGTTGAAAAGTATATCGTTCCATTTTTATTAATGACGTAGTTTTTACTACGTCATCTGTCAAGTAGTTACAGGTTGTGTTATGACAACTGGTAAAATGGCGGGCTCTTAAAAATGAAATGTCTTATTGGAAAACCTTTTACTTATGTGAACTGTCCTATAATGGTTACATTCTATCAGACTAAATAATTTCTGTTATTCTTTCAATTGGTTATCGTTTTCAAAATGACATCCATAAGGCGCCTTTTTAGATTCCTAAAGAGGTCGGACAGTGCTAAATCTGGACTATATGATCATAAATGTTCCGGTTTAAAGAAATTTCACTCTCGGAAGTTGGATTGAAGTAAGTAATTTTGTTAATATATTACCGTAGGTAACTCCTGTTAGCATAGTTCTCTTTAGCAGCTATTCAAGCAAAATAACTTAATAATTGTGCTTTCCAGAGCAACGATGTATGGGAGTCTTTTTTGGAGGCTGACTACACTTATAAATAAATTCCATGGACTTTAGCCTTTTTCGGGGTTCCAGTGATATAGACATGACTCTTGCTAGACGCTATATTTGAGAAAAGTCAACTTCTGCATTTAAAAATGCTAAATTGCTTTGAGAAATTTGTTTCCTAAATAGTTTTTGTTCGGGAGTTAATACTCTTTGAACCCACCTTGTCGAAATTCTACTCACGCCTTCATTGTGTAGAATTGTTAAAATATTTGGTTCAAATAAATTATATTTATTATGACAACACATATTAAATGAAGCCCATGGTAAATTTTTAGTTGCCTATAATTATGTTTCCTTACGGTGTAAAATTAAGAAATTGTAAAACTTCTTTGCCAAAAATCAGGAAATTTTTTCAAAAAATTTGTATAAGGTATATACGATCTAAAAGCGGTAAAAATTTGAAAATTTCAGTGGGTTTCCTTGATCTTATAGATTCTAAATCTTTAAGTAGTTGGAAATTCTCTGGAATGTATCTTTTTTCCTCTATCTATTTATTTTATGTAAACGTGTTAAAATTACTTATTACATAGAATAGACATGCTTAATAATTAATTTTAGAAGATGTAAACGACACCAATTTCCGGCAAAAGATGAACTAATCTTGTTTCTTTGTTGTTATGACACTAGGCTATTAAATCTTGACTAATGAATCTTACTTATTAATTAATTGATGGCATTTTAATCTTAATTGTCATATTGATAACTGTTACCTGAAATTAAATCTTTTTCTTTATTAATTACAAGCATAATTACGTCATTCTGTTTTGGAGTTTTCTTTTACTATCTCGTGGCTGTTGTGTTCCGTATATATTGCAACCACTGATTTCTAATAAGGGGCATAAGATTTCGTGTTTCTGACAACGAAATACAAATATTCAAGACGTGGCTTAATTTATTAATGGTGGGGCGCATATTTTTTCCAATAACCGGGCACGACCATCTTCACTGAACTGGCTGGCAAGCTGCACCCTGAGAGGGTAACCTTGGGATATCAAACTCATCCATGCTAGATTTTTCTTTACTATTGTTTTTTAAATTTTGAGCTTTCAAATCCTATCACGCTTCTGATATTCTCTAAAATGACGATAACGTTATTTAATATAATTACAACAAAGTATAATAATAACTGCAGGAACTTGAAACACACTAGTCAGTGGTAGCAGTGTTCCAGTATTGCCCCTTCACTTTCGAAGTATATGAGGATCTACTTAATTTCTTTGACTGGCTACCGAACAGATTATGCATCGTTAGTTTCAAAAAAAAATGTTCTGAATATACTAACGTAATACAATGACAAACATAATGCAGAACAGCACCAACAACAAACAAAAGACAGTCAATCTACTAATAAATGATTCATTACTAGCATTTATGACGCGAAAAGAATTTATATATATATATATATATATATATATATATATATATATATATACATGTGTTGTAATAAAATAATATATAGGAATAAATAAACAATACAATAACAACAGAAATTAGAATTAGTAATACTATACACATACATACCTATGTTAAAAGAAAAGAATTTAGTAACATTGTAAATAGCTTAAGTTTTATAATATAGATTAATAAGGATTAATGTTTGTAAAAGAAATAAGGTTATACTATGTATACATTAAGTTTATACAATATAAAGCTAAAATACGAGGGTAGTTTGACAAGTAGTGGGAATGGAAAAGAAAAACGAATTTTTTAAATACAAAATAATTTTTATTTTTCAATATATTCTCCTAAAAGAGCAATACATTTATTCCAATGGTGTTCCAATGCCCTTATGCCATCTCTAAAATGCGATTCCGGAACGCTTGCAAAGTACTCATTTACGAAGATGATAAGCTCGTCGTTAGACGAAAATTTCTTTCCACCTAGTGCCGTTTTCAATTTTGGAAAAAGGTGGAAGTCGGAAGGGGCTAGATCCGGCGAATAAGGCGCATGCGGTACTAATTGGAAATGCAACTCGTGGATTTTGGACATCGCAACTGTGCTGGTATGCGAGGGAGCGTTGTCTTGGTGAAACAGAATCCTTTTCTTTGCCATTCCTGGCCGTTTAACACGAATCTCAACATTTAATTTTTGTAGAAGTTCTGCATAGTATTGTCCGTTTATTGTGGCACCTTTCTGAAGGTAATCAATGAGCAAAATGCCCTTTGAATCCCAAAAAATTGACGTCATCACCTCGTTTGCCGATAAAGTGGTTTTCGTTTTCTTTGGAGGTGCAGAACCACGTTCTAACCATTGTTTCAACTGTTGTTTAGTTTCGGGTGTACTGTAGTGTATTCAAGTTTCATCGCACGTAATAAATCGCCTACAAAAATCAACCGGATTTCCCTTATAAAGGTCCAAACACTCATTGGAAATGCGCAAACGAGTGAACTTTTGATCAATCGTATGCAATTGCGGCACCCATCTTGCCGAAAGCTTGGAAAGGCCCAATTAATTCGTTAAAATGTGGTGTACGCGTTCTGTTGAAATGTTTACCATTTCTGCTATCTCTCTTACTTTGAGTCGTCGATCTTGCTTAATAATATTATGGATTTTTATAGTCATTTCCTTAGAAGTCACGATTTTGGGTGCTCCAGAGCGCGCTTCATTAACACAGCTTGTTCTACCACGTTTAAATTCATTTACCCATCTACTTATTGTGGCGGATTATGGAGCAGATTCACCTAATGTTTCCCGTAACTCATCTTTTACTTTAGTAGCTTTCATACCCTTAATTATGAAGTATTTAATAACCGCACGATACTCTGCTTTTTCCATTTTAACAAAACGACGTGTTGCTTCTTTTTCAATCAGCTGTCAAAAATAAACTAATCAACCGATTTATCTAAATATCGGAATGTAAACATATAAATAATCAATCTAAGTTACAGTGCATTTGTTTTACCAATTAGAGCGCCATCTATGTGTCATTCTCACTACTTGTCAAACTATCCTCGTATATATAATAAATTAGAATATTTAGATAGAAATATATTCACAATAATTTAATTAAGATCAAAATATATTTCAATGGATCTATGATGCTGTTTTCTAGCTCCATTCCATTTTCATAACATAAATGGTAATATCTAATCCAATTGGAATTAATGTACATATAAACATTGTGACCTGGAATCGTAAGGTATAATTTTAGTACCACTCAAAACAGATTTTCATAGCCAAAGTTTGTAGCAGAAAGCTATAAAACTATAAATTAGTATAAGAGGAAATCAAAGTTGTAAAACTTTATAGATAGGCAAAAGTAACTCATATGTATGTAGAAAGGTTTACTGACTAATTTTATGTAAAGAATAAACTATATATAATTCAAATATGTATGAAAATAGTCTTCAAGGTGATAAATTACGACAAGGTTAGAAAGTGAAGAAGTATATTGGGAGAAACTTGGATAACATTTGTACATATAATAAACCTAGTTATTATAAAAAATTAACATATAAATATTCAATATTCACATTTATAATATAAATATTTAATTACAAAGTAAATATTTTGACAACTATTGTTGTTACACATACAGTTATAATCTATGCTCATAGTATTCGATTAAGGACATTTTATTGTTCTTTGTTGCTTTTAACGCCCTCTTGTATCTGTCAGCCAAAGTTGACAACCACTACAATGGATTCTAAATCCCTCCGATATTTTAATTTTTGTTTTTAAATAATAGAATTTGATAATATTAACTGGACGTTATTCTCGGTTGTTTTGCGATTAATGGCCATATTAATGAGTCGGTATTTTGCTGTTTCCCACGTTCACATTTTGCCTGAATACGTCACTCCCTAGGCTGTTCAAAAGTAAAATGGTGATTGTTACCGCTCTCTTTCATCGATTGCTTTGAAACCATTAAATGTCTGCCTTCCTTTGCGCTCTTAACAGTTGAACTTTGGATACTAGTCGTGCCTATTTTAATTGGAGTAGTTAATTACAATTCTTGCAACGATACCTTGGAATATTTGTAAGATAATTGACTAATTATTAAACTTTGTATTGCATAGTGGCCTAATTTTCCTCTTTGTTCTTTCTTTATGTTTTTTTCATACCTACGCTATCTTTGTGAGCTGAATAAATATAGAACGGACTGAGTGTGCCTATGAAAAACCCATGCTCATCTAATTAAGAAGACAGAGCTTAATTTGTAGGCTTAAAATTTAACGAAGCCATTTGTTTTCTCGCTAAGACGTGGCACACCGAGCAATTGAAGTAGTAGACCCTGACAATGACGTTCGTAATTATTATTGGCATATTAATTTATTGTTAATGTTATTGAATTCATAAGATTGCAGTATCAACTGTTGAGTTTACTACCGTCCAGTTTAGTTACGGGATCACATAAGATCGTTTAGGTACTTCTGTGTAATAGTTAAGATCTAGTATACATTTAAGGGCAAGGCTAGTTAACAGAAGATATTTATGTAATTGTCTATTCATATATTGCGTGGAATTTGATAGCTTTAACTAATTATTGAATCATTAAACAGCCTTTATTATTAAAATATATGTTCATAAATTAATTAACTAGTTTCAATTTTATTAATTAAGGGCTGCCTTAATTAATAACTCTTGATTTATTAGTCATTTATTGCCATCTCTTTTTTATTTGTTAACTCTAACTTAATTAATGGCTCGCTGAATGAATAGCCATATTTGTTTATTTTTGCTCGCTCACAATTTGTTCTTGGGAAGTGCTCATTAAGTGGCACATTTATTATTAAATATTTCTTTTGCACCACTAGTATGAACCAACTATACGTACAGGTGGAGATTATACAGTTCTGAACTGTAACGAAGCGTTTCTTTTTTCTGAAGTACTTACCTAATAGTATCTTTTTTATACCGTGTGTTACAAAAGTAATTGAACATACAATAAACTTGTATAAATCTTAACTCAACCGCGGACTTAGACTAGTTTCAGCGCAACTGTTAAACCCTGAACAGATCTCATACGTGGTGGCGAAACGTTGGCGCCATTATTGATGAAGGCAGGGTTTCAGCCCGGAAGGCAAGATGAAGAAAGTATTCCAATTATTAATTTATATTTGCATTCATTTATAAATTAAACTAGATTACACAAAGTATAAAGAAAGCTTATAACATTACTTATAAGAATTTAAATATTACTGCATTTTTAAATTATTTTCTAACTGTGAGGATTTTTTTTTATTTAATCAATAATTTTTTTATTATTCAATAAAAAAACTATACTAATTTTAAAATGTATTAATAAATCACAATATTTTGGCAGGTACGTCATTTTTATTTTAATAATACTACAAAAAGTAGTATAGAACAAATTTATAACAATATACAGGGTGTTTCAAAAAGAGTATACGTATTTCGAATGTATATATTTATTAAACTTTAAGCAATACAAACATGAAACTTTACACACAGATTTACGAACCTCTCAAGTTCAGATTACAGATGTTCAATATGTCCTCCATCAACGACACGAACAATATCACATCGATACTGAAATTCCTCCCATACTCGAGCAAGCATGTCCTTCGTCACTGACGTTATGGCAGTACGGATCCGGTTCTTCAACTCTCCCACGTTCTGTGGAGGTGGTGGAACATAAACGTTGTCTTTAACGAAACCCCACAGGAAGAAGTCAGGGTGTCAAATTCGGTGACCGTGGAGCCCAGCTGAGACATGCCAAGTCGCCAGCTTTTTGATGACCAATCCAACGAGTCGGTAGAGTTTCATTCACATATTCACGCACTTGGCGACCCCAGTCAGGGGTGCCCCGTCTTATTGAAAAATGAAGTTGTCTTCGTGAAGCCTAGAAAACAACCAGTTTTCTAACATAGAGAGATACTGCTGACCGTTAACCGTGTTTCCATCAAAGAAAAATGGTCCGTAAGCAGATGATCGGGATATCGCACAAAACACATTGATTTTAGACCAATATCGTACATGTTCAATGGCTGCATGTGGGTTCTGTAGACCCTAAATTCAAACATTGTGTTTGTTTACCAGACCACTAATATAGAAAGTCGCTTCGTCGCTAAACACGATGCGTTGTGCAAAAGTGTTAATATTGTCAATAGCTTCATGAATCTCGTTACAAAATGCCACACATAGAGCTTGTGACAACTATAACTTGTACCGCTTCATAACCAACCGACGTCTCAAAACACGCCAAATTGTTGTTGTAGGCAGTTGTAACTCCCGACTGGCATGACGAGTTGATTTTGAAGGATTACGTTGGAAAGCAGTTTGAATTCGTGCAACACATACACATCCCTTATCCACAAACTCTCGATACCATCTGCGAATGTTCCACCCATTCGGAGGATCAATTTGGTGGCTCAACCTGAAGCGTCTTCGGACTGTAATCACGGAATTGTTCTTCGCAAACTCGAGAACACAAAATGATTTCTGCTGAGGGGTAGCCATTTTAAACATATGACGGTTGCTAAGAAAAAACAGAAGACAACTGACATCTAGTGGCTATTAAATAAACTAGGCTATGTATTCGTATCTCTAATAGCGAAGCCAAGGCGCAGCGATCGATAGTTTGGACAGAATAATACTTTGTAATACGTATATTCTTTTTGAAACACGCTGTATATTGATAGGAGTATATATAATATATTTCAGGTCAATAGATTAATAAAATTAAAAATTTAAGAATACATAAAACAATAATTTTCGTTGTTATGGCACTGGCAATACAGACGCTATTGGATTGAATAGTGCATCTTAATAATAATAATAATAATAGGTACAAAACTAAAACGTAGAATTAACAATAGTGGCAGGAATACATTTTGATATCGTATTTAAATACATAAAGTTAATTATTTGTATTTAATGTCGTATAGTATACATACATAGTTTCACTAATAATATGTTAACGAACCATAGCCGATAGATAATATCCATTTAAATTAATCTGTGAATATTTGCCTGCGGAGATATATTGACGCTCAATGCAAATCGAATATTTTGGAATTAACATTAGTCAAAGCTCGTTTATTATATATTAGCTAATCAAAGCATAAAACTGTGATATATATGCGTCTGGTAGCATAACCTGACCAAATTCCTGTTAACTAAAATATTCATTTACAATTAGTATATGTTCATAATCCAACGTTGACTTCAATAATAGTAATTAATGGCCGATTAGAATAAATCATATTCGTTAAATAAATATGTTGATTTTGCAATTATAACTAAGTCCACAAAATTATTTCATATTCTGTATTTTATGGCAATAAATTCCCTCTGTGCAGAAACGTGTACACGGCATGTTGCATAATTAAAAAGATTATATGAACCGAATTACAGGATTCATTTAGAATACGGTTATTATACACATAATTTAATCTCTGTTTTTGGCTTTGTTTCGCTTGAATTCATTTTTATTGTTCTTTGTTACTCTTAACGCTCTCTCATATCTGTCCGCCGAAAAATCATCACGATCGATGCTAGTCTCGTGGATATTTTAATTTCATTTTAAATAATAGAATTTATTTAATCAAATCGTATGATTATTGTCATTATATTGATTGGAAGTTATCCGCGGTGGTTTTATAATTAATGGCTATAATAATAAGCGTTCATTTTTGTCCTGAATACGTAATACTCGTACTTTGAGTAACATAAAAGCAAAAAAGCTGCCGTTATCGGCCTCTTTTAATTGATTACATTGTGCGAGAGAACTAGTATCTTCTTTTACGCCATTAGAAATTCAACTTTGAATTAGTAATCGTGCTTATTTTTATCTCCTCTACAAATAAAAATATTTAAAGGTTTAAATCATTGGAAAGCTTTTTTAAAAACTATCTAACTGATCGAAAACTCAATTTGAAAAAAAGAACAACACTAATAGTTTGAGCATGAAACCGTCGCTCTACCGTGCTTTCATATTAAAATGCTACAAACACCGTCTCATATTATATTCGGGTCTAGATACCGAATGCCGATCAGAATGTAAAGTGGTGAGGCGCGAGTCAATCGAATCACAACAACGACTGACTACAGATTACAGATTAAGTAATTGTTCGTGGTACTTGGCGGAAGGTCTATCACTGACTGTCCAAATTGTTTACGTCCAAAAATTAATAAATTATAATTACTTTTAACTGTACAATTAGGTATTTTTACAATAAGTTTCGCATTGAACTAAAAGACGTTTTCTAATAAAACGTTTAAAAATTAAAAAAAACTCTTAAAGAAGCTGAAAAATAAAATAACTTCTTGGAACTTAAAAAATACTATTTAAACAGAAAATAAATATAACTTGCCAAATCTTATAAAATACTTTTTAAATACAGAAAATAAATTCAATTAATTAAATTCTCAAATGTCCCTCCTGCTTGCGCTAAACTGTACCCCAATCTATTATAAAATTCATATCGAACATTGGCCAGTACAAGAGGATTAATAATTTGGAATTGGTGTTCGATATTAAGCCGTAATTCTTCTAAATTATTAGCCCTTTCGTCTTGATGGCCATATAACTTTGATTTTATGTAACCCCATAAAAAAAGTCATTAGGGGCTAAGTCTGGTGACCTTGGTGGCCAGCGAATTGTACCACTATTAGATATAACTCTTCGGGGGAATATATTATTTAAATATTCATTCACAATTCTAGTTCCATGGGCCGGACAACCATCATGCTGGAACCATACGTTCCCTAAATTGGTATTAATAGTTCTCAAAGCAGGGACAATGTCGTTTCGAAGAAGATTCAAATATATTTCTGCATTTCAATTTCCTTCGATAAAGAATGGTCCAATAATGTCATTCCCATAAATACCAGCCCAAACATACAATTTTTCAGGATACTGTGTCCCTGTATTCAATTGTCGATACTCGTTTTCAATAGACCAATATCGAAGATTCGACGGATTGTATTTACCGTGCAACGGAAACGTGGATTCATCGGTAAACACGATAGTCTCAATGAAGTGTTCATTCGCATTTACACGTTCTATTACAGTTTCACAAAATTCCATTCTGCGGTGTTGATCGGCATGAAAAATTTCCTGATGAGTTTGGTATTTATAGGATGTGTATTTATTTTTCTTTAATATCTTATCAACTTTACCCACGCTAATACCTATCTCTTCTGATATTTTAGATATAGTAATATTGGAATTTTCTTCGACCATTGCGCACACCATGACTTCCTGCATTTCTTTATCGTTATTTATTCTCCGTGTTTTATGACATTTACATCCCAAAATGCAACCTTCTGATTTAAACTTTTTAACTACTAATGATATTGTTGTTAATGCACGAAAGAGACGATCTACATACTTTTTAGAGAAAAGGCGCTGGATACGTCGTAAAGAATTACCTTTCAAAGCCCATGTTATCATTTGAATTTTTTCTTCCAATGTATACATTATCAAAGTAATATAATTAAAAAAATATTTAAATTTAAAGGTCTTACCGTAACACACTCTCCCAAATGCAAACCACGAATGACCGTTAATACGATATCGATACGCCTACAGTCAAATTAATGGTGGGGCTGCAGCTAGTACGATCAGTAGTCAGTTATAGTCATGATTCAAATGACTCGCGCCCCACCACTTTACATTCTGATCGGTATTCGGAAGCTATACCCGAATATAATGTGGTACAGTTTTCGTAGCCAGGTAAAATGAATGCACGATATGTCTTTTAATAACGTAGCCTCCAATGGTTAGTGTCGAAATATGGACATTCAGAATATCAAAAATAAACATACAAAACATGCTTAAGACTTCTCTTCTTCTAGGCTTCCGGGCTGGAACCGCGTCACGAAACGTCGGCAGTTATACCAGGTACCAGTATACAGGTCTGTCGCAATGAAACTAGTTTGAGTGCGACAGACAGTAGCAGTAGTTGAGCCCTGAAGATGTCCCATACGAGAGGGTACTAAACATCGACAGTTATACCAGTGACGCGGTTCCAGCCCGGAAGCCCAGAAGAAGAGAGTTAAAAATAGTTCTTTTTTATTTTTGTTGGAATGCAATACGGATACACACTGCACAAACATGAATACGGGTAGTATTGACCACGATTGCGGAAGTCTCCGTACCAGATTATGCGAAAGACCTGTTGTTTCTTAGGAGTTGTATAATTTTACCAGAGATATTAATTAAAAGTTATTTTTTAACGGCGTAGATTTTTAACCCAGTGTGCAGCATGTATGTGCTTCAAAATATAAGTGTTCACTTGGAAGATTAAAATACTAACTGCAGTGGCTATATATATATACCTTCAGACTGTACTTTCAGACTGCTTTTAGGTAGTCTGGAAAAAATTTAATATTTAAATACATTCCTACAACTTGTAGAATGAGAAATATTATTCGAAAAGTCTCTCACGTCAACTGTGCATGCATCAATTAACAAGATGGTGTAAAAACTTGCGTGACTTGGTTAATATATATATACATATATGCAAATTGATGTCTTTAAAATTAATTTATAAATAGAAAATTAGTAATAAAGTTCGTTTGCCGAAAGCATAAAGTAGCGTACGACTGATATAGCACGAAATCAATCCACATAGTAGTCTTGTATTAAGGTACAGATAGAAATGCATAGAAACTAGTTTAAGCGTCATGCAATGCATTAACTATGCCATTTCGGAACTAATCAGTGACAGTGCCATCTGTACATGTCGCCAGATTCAGCCGCGTTATAATTACGCCAGAAACTTAATAACTATGTAGTTGTCTTGTTAGCGGATGCACAGTTCCGAATAAAACGCTACTCGACTGTGCTCTTGCAAAACTTTACTGTAGCAACTGTGCCAACATGCTGTATATCTCTTACAGTTTATGTGCCTTGCTTATTACCATCAACAACGAAGCGAATTATTCGGCAAGGAATTAACATTTTAATGTTGTTGTTTCTGAAATGCTTCGATGTAAATCATTACATGTATACATTTCTTGTAATTGTTTTATTACATTACATACTATTTGTGGAGTATTTTTTTCAATTAATCCAAAAATCGCACAAGAAGGAACGAACTTAGCCCAAGGAAATGTTAGACTTGCGTATTTGAAACAAATCTCTTCCTTTGTTCAAGTATTATTTGAAAATATTTATCAAATTATTCGCGATGCCTTTTGTGCCATATCTTATTTGTGGCAAGTACACCACCCAAAATATCTAACAGATATTTCTTTAAAATGTGTCTATAAATGTGTATCAGAGAGTCTTTCTGTGAACACGGTGTTTGTGTTGCTGGTGATCTAGTGGGCGTCTTCTGCGGAAGCTAGTGTTTAATGTAGCATGTGAATTATTTCACTGCGTACAGAATTGAGTTAGCTGTACATACATATGTAGGTTTTATGTAGTTATATCATAATTATTCTACTATTTGTATATGAACTACAGGCGCTTTGTGGATTTGTGAACGTGCAAACCATTTTTTGTGCGCTTTTTGTACGACGGCTTTTCTTTATGCGACAGCGTTTTTGTCTGTCTTTTTGGGGTATTTGTTTTTGCTCGCATGGATTTCTTTCCTGTGTTTGTTTATTTTTGAATAAACATCTGTTTAACGTAAAGCCTGCTACTTAATTTTAATGTAAGTATATGTAATCCCAACTTTTACCTATTGTTTCTGTTGGCGTACCCTTCCGTTGCCTACTTACCGATTGTGTGTCTGACGTAAAGTCGTTGTGATTGGCACCTCAACGTGAACGAGTGTCCCTGTCTTGTCATTTTCTTCAATTTTTAACAATGTCTACGTGTTGCTGCTGCAATGTTGAGATTGAGAAGCATAAGTCGGTCACCTGCTTTATTTGTAAGCTCACGTATAATCATTCCTGTGTGGGACTCTCTTCGGCCGACGCTAGAACCATTGTCACGAAGAGCATCGCCGGGTTATCATGGTCAATTTCCCGTTGTAGGGGAGCCACCGGTATTGTGCTGGGGGGACTCAGGTCGGCGATTGCTGCATTGGCGAAGGAAATAGCGGAGCTTAAGTCGCTTAGGGCGTTGCCCGATCCTGCTTCGGTGGGTAGCTCTGATTTTGAGGAAATTATTTTGCAGATGCAGGAGCGCCAGGCTAGGAAGTGTAATCTTATGCTGTATGGTGTTCCTGAGACCACTGCGCCTACTAGAAATGAACGCATTGGATTGGAGAGGGGGTTTGTGGCGGACATGGTCTCTTTTCTTTGCCCTGATGTTGATTCGAGTAATATTAGTCCAATGCGAATGGGTAAATACGACGCTGTTAGGACGGCCCCGAGACCGATAAAGGTTTCTCTACCTGATGAGGCCAGTGTGTTCAAGTTGATTAGGAGAGCTAAAGGATTGAGAGATAGTGAAATGTACAAGAGTATTAATATCTCCTTGGATAGAACACCAAAACAAATTCAGTACTAGAAGTCTCTTAAACAAGAACTAAAGAGCCGAGCGGATAAGGGTGAAAGGGGACTAAGCATCAAGTATGTACGTGGGCTGCCGAGGATTGTTTCGGGAAACTGAACGTGTCCAATGGATTGTCTCACTATCGATGTTATTATCAAAATGTTAGAGGTATGCGCACTAAAAGTATTGAGTTCTTCACTTCTTTGATCTCCGTGGACTACGATATTGTTGGATTAGCTGAGACCTGGTTGTCTGATGATATATCTTCATCAGAGTATTTTCCACCGTCCTACACCACTTTCAGATGCGATAGAAGGTTCGAAGAGACTGGTCTTTCTCGTGGGGGGGGGGTGTTGATTGCGTTAAGAGACCTTATGTCTGCACAACCATTGGATTTATCTACTATTGTTGACACTTTTTGTGCTATTGACATTGTTGGATCTAAGTTCATTGTTAATAATTTTTTTGCTGTATACATGTATATTATTTATGTTCCTCCTTCTACAACTGTTCAAGATTTTGAGCACTTTTTGGAGGCTTTTGAATTGTTCAATGTGAATGTCAATGGAGGGAATGTTGTGATTGTGGGTGATTTTAATGTTACACATTTTAATAACACTGCCATGGAGGACTCGCGTAGTAACATAATGAACAACTTTATTGCATTTAACAATTTACGTCAATTTAATGAAATAATAAATGTCAACCAGAGGTTGCTAGATTTAGTTATATCTAATATGGTTTTAGAAGTTAGTAAAGATGAGGTTCCTTTGCTGGAAGTAGATGCGCATCATCCTGCATTGAATATCGATGTTTTGTGCAGTGAGTCTTATGTTGGTATGCCTTCTAATCGTATGTGTAAGGCTTATAACTTCAGAAGGGCTGATTTTGTTGGTCTGTATGACGCGCTGGCGGCCGTTGATTGGTCCTTTCTGTCTGTTGCGATGGATGTGGATTTGGCATGTGGTTTATTTTACGATAAACTGTATTCTATATTTGATTTGTATGTTCCTCTGCACGTTGCTAGATCGGGGAAGTATCCGTTTTGGTACAACAGTGCTATAATTGGAAATATTAAATTGAAGAGTTATTATTATAGACACTTCAAAAGAACAGGAAGTCTTGATTCATTGAATTGTTTCAGATCTCTGAGAGCTGCCGTTAAGAAGCAGGTTAAAAGTGCTTACAGAGATTATGCCATTGCTTTTATGTTGAAACATTTAGTACGAATATTGGTTTCAATTCCCCATTAGCGGTTGCATGTTGGGTCTTCAACGATTTGTCGGACCATTGTGATTTAAATTTTGATTCCTTGGGGCGGATACTGGCTGTCGCTAGGGCGCGTTTGTCTTAATTTTCTTAATTATGGGTGTGTGTATAACCTATATTTATATTCATTTATATATTTATTTTCTAAAGCACTGTGAACATTAATTGGTTACTTTTGTTTTGTTTGATTATCTGATGATTTGTATTTTTGTATATATATATATATATATATATATATATATATATATATATATTGTCCTGTTATTGGATTGTAACAATCTGTTGGACAATAATGACTTATTATTATTATTATTATTATTATTCAAAATGATAATAAATTAAAAGAATTAATTGCACGTTATTTTCTTGATTTCCATACATTCGAGAACAAGTATCTAAATACATTATTATGTTTAGAATAAGTTTTGATATGACCTTGTTTAGAAAGTATTAGTAAAGTAATTATGCATTTTTATTGTAGAGAAAATTCAGAAATATCCAATTTTATAGAAATTTTATTGTAGTAATTCTGTACAAAGAAGTAGTAACTAAAAATCTGTATAATCTCCTAAAGCCTAAAAATGTTGGGCATCCTAATAACACCGAAACTTCATGCTCCCGAAAACTATTGCTGACGAAATTGCTGGCGTGTGTGCTTCGTTTTGTTTCTGCATTTACTTTCTACTGTCACTTTGTAAAAGTAGCGGCTGGTGTTTTTTTGGAAGCGAACTTTATATTGAAATAAAACACACAAAAATGTTTTTAATACCCATGAAATTGGCTTTATTTGAAAGACAATATTATAGAATTAATGTGGGCATGTGACTACTGCGGCTGGCGCGTACATCGCGTAATCTGCAAGTTTAATTCGCACTCATTCTTCGCAGTAAATCAGGCTGTATTTCTGCAATAACGCGTCTAATGTTAGCTTCTAAGTACTCAATTGTTTTAGGTTTATCAACGTAGACATGCAACTTTACATAGCTGTACAGAAAATAATCTAATGGCGCCAAATTGCACGAACGAGGTGGCCAGTAACAGATCCATTTCGTGAAATTAATCGTTCGTCAAATGTTTATTTCAGAAAATTAATTGTATCGTACGCTATGTGGCATGTGGCGCCGTCCTGCTGAAACCACATGACTGCAACATCAAGGCCTTGCAATTGAGGTACGAAACAACTAGTAATCATGCCTTTATACCGCTCACCGTTGTCTTTATCATTCTATCATCATTTCTGAAGACATATGGAGCAATGATTCCACCGAAACATAAAGCGCACCAAACAGCGACCTTTTCAGGATGTAATGGTGTTTCGACAATGGCTTGTGGATTATCATCGCTATAAATGCGACAATTCTGCTTATTGATATAGCCACTTAACCAAAAGTGTGCTGCATCACTGAACAAAATTTTCAAATGAACTTGTGGATCAATAGCAATGTTTCCTTCGGTCCATTCACTTAATGTACGGCGCGAACGATGATCGTGTGGCTTCAATTCCTGTACAATTTGAATCTTGTAAGCACGTAAACCAAGATCCATTCGCAAAATTTTCCATAAAGTGGATTGACACAAGTTTTATTGGTGAGCATGACGACGAATGGACGCAATTGCATCATCATCAACACTACCCTTCACACCATAAAATGCTTATTGTGTGCGCACTGTACGACATCTTACGGGATGCGTATTATCATTTAGAGTAAACGTATTGTGAAATCTATCCATAGTTTCTCAAGTTAATCGCTCTGAATGAAGATTATGAGCACTATAAAATGCACGTTATGCCTGATATGTTCATCGAATTGAACAATGTTTTTCAAAATAAATTTTGAACAATTTGCAAAAGTTGCTTCGGCGTGACTCTATTCATGATGAATTGC
This sequence comes from Dermolepida albohirtum, assembly GCA_031893035.1. Lineage (NCBI taxonomy): Eukaryota > Metazoa > Arthropoda > Insecta > Coleoptera > Scarabaeidae > Dermolepida > Dermolepida albohirtum. The sequence continues at coordinate 36,944 of JAVIWB010002749.1, forward strand.
CAAACTAAACTAACTCCAAAACAACCCAGAAAAGTCAATTTGGCTGTCGCAGAACAGTATTGATAACTTAAAATTCTTCGCCTCCAAAGAAAACACCCTCTACTTTTTGGTAGCACGCATGCTTCAATGTATAGAGGCGTTTATAAATTCGGCACTTATGATGATGCAAGAGACTTTTTGGTAATACTTATTATAAAGTTTAGATGTTGATTAAAAGTACAAGTAGAATCCCTAAATCTGCAAAAGTTTTACATCGAGATAGCAGATCATAATTCAAAGTGTATGTACTAGTAGTTTCGTAATCAATACAGTACTAAAATTTTGTTGAACGATAGCCAAGGAATCATTAGTATCTGTTTAATAATTAAGGTTATTAATGATTGTTGGATCTTTCTTAGAAATAACCTCCAATTTACTCATGGGACATAATAGTAGTTCATAATATTGTCAAAATCAGCCAAAATATTTATTTGTTTTTGTTTTCGTTTAATTTAAAACCAAAATGTTTATATTGAAAAAGCACACATATTAGCACCGATATTACAGCAAAATATGCATATATTTCTAATTAATAAACAAAAACAATCGCTAATGCAATAGCCAAAAATTTATTGCTGATTGTTATGAATTTAATTAAATTGATGTTTCGAATTGTGCCAAGCGTATCACACACACAACTACTAATCTAGTGCCTTTATTTTAATACAAGCCGGTACAATTTTAAACGGCTGGTATCTATGTCAAATACATTCGTGCATTTAAATTGCCGAACATATGCACGTTGATGCCGATATAACGGTTAATGTTTGCTAAAATGAAACTTGATACAGGAAATTAATTAAAGTTTCAAACCAGAAAGATGGTTTCCCCTTTTTGTTGTGCACAACTTCCGCATCTATTCACATCTGAAGTCAGTCTAAGTTTGTATGGAAGTCGTAAGTGGGTGTTGCCTAACAATATTTTGAATGGCAAGCTTCAACGCGGTTATGAGGTTTTTGCGCTATTCTGCACATAATTCTGAGTTTTCATTTTGTAATGTTAACAGTACTTTGTTACATAATACAGTTTATACCAAAACAATCTCGAATTACGTTTTGTTAGCATAATTTAGAAATTGGTGGAAGGGGAATATGTATGAAACGAAAGCTATACAAAACATAATTTAAAAATTTGTGTATGAATAAAGATGAAGTAATGAAAAAATAAATTATTTATTTAAAAATGTCTTCATAACCCATGTTAATTTCAAGTTTCCTCTCAAGTAACACTAAAGAAAAAGTGTTACTTGGAAATATTAAGTTCATTTTGTTACGCTCCACATATGTAATAATTTTTTATATCATCTTTTTTTTAATTAATTTATTATTATTATTTATTACTTATTCTCTAGACATTATTTGTCCTTTATACAGACATTAGGCTGCGAGTTCTTTTGTTTTCGTCACGTAGGGTCAGGCTGTAATAAAACAAACTGTTGTCGGTTTCTAGGAAGCCGAATACCTAGAACCTTTTCTTGGAATACTAACTTTCCATTGACACATTTAATATTAATTCTATTATATTGACTTCTAAATGCAATTAATGATTCAAATATTAATCCTTCTTTTCCTCACACGGAATACATGTCTATTATTCTGTCTAGATATCTATCTGCAAGATACTTACATTGAAATTAATATCGCAATTTTAGTTTATGCCAATATCTTTAGCTTGCCTATTCTCATTTGCTATTGGTTGATTCAAACATGAACAGTATCCTACCCTTCAGCTACGGATTTTTTCTTAAAAGCCCCTGCGCGGACTTTTGATGCCCAGTATACACAATTACTAATTATTAACTAATTACATTCAATTACTTATTTTTCTATTTTTATTTTTTACAGTGCATCAGCTAGCCGGATATGAGCTTGTAATAAATTTACTAACCATCACGTGCAAATAAATATATTTACTATTAAATAATATTATCCTGTATTATTTATTTATTACTCAACTAAAAGAGGTAATAATTTTGTTCACCGAGAAGCTGAAATAAAGAAACTTTTACAATCTGGTGTGTAGACTTTCGCGGTTGTTATCTATGGGTTGTTATCGGTGGGATATCTGGATTTTCGAATTGGAACCGCGTGTGCTCGGTGCTGTGCTGCCGATGTTTCAGTGCAACAACGACAGTAGTGGCAACAAATATCCCTGAAGACGTCTCGTGGACTTGAAGTGGAAACGTTAGCAGCACGAGTACCGAGGATGCAATTTCAACCTAGAAGCACACCTTTATGTTATTATGTTATTTAAACTAAATCAAAATGTTTACTACCAAGCGACAAAAGTTTTATCATACACCATTAACTAATTAGGAAATTTTTTATCATATAACGGACCCTCTTTAGAAGAATCAAAACAATTCCAATTTTATCAAATAAAATACTATTTGTCTAACAGAATTTTAATTCCAATGCAAATAAATATACGAAATAATGGAACTGCATAAGTTCTTTATAATGTGAAACTAAATTTAATTCAACAATATTCGTTCTAGCAAATAGCAAGTAAGAGATATGCCATTGACACCATCTAGGAATTCTAAAATTAAGAGACTGATGGAAAGCTGGACAATCTATATTATGGGGGATTTTATAAAGGTAGGTGGTGGTAAAGTTTCTCCTGAATTGGAAAAATGTTAAACCAAATCTTAATAATGGTAATGCGTGGTCGAGGTTATGTGGCAGGTATATGTGATCAATTTTATATAATAGAAACTTTACGAATTTTTGCTGAACAATCTACATCCGACGCTTCTAAATAAGGTAGTAAGGGGGCCAGATTTGGGAAGCACATTTCAGTCGTGATCTTACTAAAGTAAAGTATAGGATTTCAGAGTATTTATGTTTGGGTAAAACTCGAATAATAATGTCGAGGGATTTGTTGGCAATTCTTGTTACAAAATGTATGTGTTAATTCAAAGTCAAAGTGAATCAAATACAGCACCCGATCTTCGAAAGTTTCACATCGAGACACTACATCCTTTTTCAACATGTAATCAACATATAATGATTAGAAAATATAATTTTATATTTGTTTTTATTTGAAGAGATATTGCTTGTTGTATTATATAAATTATAGAGGTCATTTTGTAAAATCATGCATACTTTATATGAAACTGTACATCTAAAGATCTTAAGATCATCTAATAATAGGAATTTTTCAGAACTACTTATCTCGACTACATCGTTTATGAAAATGTTGAATGTTACAGGCCTCAAATCAGATTCCCGGGGAACTCGAGATACGGCAATGTAATGCAATGAAGATTGCCCACCATCTGTTGGAACTAGTCTGGAGTTACTCTTGTTGAACACATGCCAAAGGGGAATATAATAACAGCAGTTGCCATTATTATTGATCGAACATAAAGGAAAAGTTCTCTTTTTCACGATAATATGCGAGTTCACAGGACAGCAAAAGTCTCATCATATATTTTGGATTTAGTTTCATTCGACATTTCTCTAGCTAGAAATTTGAAAAAAAAAACGCCCCAGAAGACGTCATATTGCAGACGATATCCAATTGTAAGTAAAATTCTTATTTTTAAGCCCAGCAGAAATCATTTTCTGATTAAATAAAGTTGTTGTAGAGCAGATAGTGCAAGTGCGTTGAGATGAAAAGAGATTACGTGCAAAAATAAAATTATCAATGAAATCTGACTCTTTCCTTTTTTTGTTAAGTAGAAAACTTCTGTAGTTCCCCTTATAGTAAGTAAAGCAAATGCTACGACCTTAAATTTACTGATGTTTGTTTATCTGAACTAAATTATAATTAAAACACAAAGTAAAAGCTCCAAGGTATGTAAAAAAATTTCACGTTTTACAACGTTGTTATTGAGATACATCTCCTACATCTGTTTCAACAGAGTTCTTGTAAGGATTGGTGTTTAAGAGAATTTAAAATTCTTCAGGGAAAGTAAACTAAATCATTTAAATAAATACAGTGTTACTCAATTGAACTACGGAAGTACGAAATACAGTTTGCAACTAATGAAGCAGTTAAGCGTCAGTCATGCTATAGAAGTGCGCAAGAGCGTTTTAACAAGTACTTAGACTAAATTTACTACAATCCTTTATGGCGAGCTATAGACGCTAAAATGCACTAAATATAATTTTGGACTTCTTTCATTTGGTAAAGCGACCATAAATTATTTATTGTAGATTAACAGAACTTGATAGTTGTGATATTACTAGCGCACCTACAAAAATCGTCATGAATGAAAAGAAGAGTTGAGATATAGGATTAAATTTTACGCTCGCCTGGTAAAAACCTGCAACGAAAATTTTGACATGAGGAATCGTCTATGGCAAGGTTAGCTTGTTTTAAATATAGCTTAAAGAAGATTGGAGAAGCTGCGAGTTAGAATGCAGTTCAGATTTTTCAATTGGTGTGCCAATTGGAGAAACCATCAACGGTGAGGCAGTAATTATTCGCACAGACCCACAATGAATTATCACGCAATTCCACATTCTCATGCCATTCAAATATTTATTTGAAATGCTATTTCTATGTTGGACATTTAAACATGCCTAGAGTTTGCAAAAACAGCATACAATATTCTGTACTGGAAACAGTGTATTCTAGAAGAAGATGAAGAATTGTTGAAGACAATTATTGCTATGGATGAGAATTGGATTTATTGCTATTATCTAGATAAAGTAACACAGCACGCAATTTGAAGAAAAACCGCCACCAAAAAGTAAAAATCTGTAACCAAAGCGATGGATATAAAATTTTTGATTACACATGAATGGTATATATATATACGCATAAGATCTAACATGGCGTTATAATAATTGCCGGTTAATTTAATTTTTGTATCGATTAAGCAGAATAGCATCCCCGAGCAACAATCTAAACTTATTGGAAAGTGGAAGCTTCACCATGAAACCGCTCACCTGCACCTGGCTATTGTTGATCATAGAATTTATGAGCAATTAAAATTTTAAGTAACACACTCTTCGTAGAGTTCTCATACCCTACGCGACTTCTATCTATACCCTCAAACAAAAATGGCTTTAAACGTTGGCAGTTTCTTATATAATTTGATGCCGTTGAAACTTTATAGACTATTTTAAAGAAACGCTTAAATATTCAATGACTTCTGACATGTCTTTGAACAATGCTAATTAATTGTTACGAGCCAGAAAACAAGTGACAATCAGTTCAATGGGTCTTCACAGACGAGGAGAAACCCATGAAAGTGAGATGCAGACTAAGCTCTGGCAGTAATGGCTTCTTTTTTCGGACGCAGCAGCCATATTGCTATTATTCCGCTAGAGGATCGTCGCACAGGCAATGCTGAATGGTATACAATCATTTGTTTGCCATCTGTGTTTCAAAATGTGTGCGCGAGGAACGACCAAGAGGACGAATGATTCAGCACCATCGCATAACGTATTTCAAATATCAGAGCAATTAACTGCTTAACGAACTGAATTGATATCTCATCCGCCTTATAGTCCCGACTTGGCACCTTGCGACATCTTTTTATTCCTATATGTAAAAGACAAAATGCTTGGATTAAAATTTAATACCGCGGAAGCGACTGTGAAAGCCTACGAAAATTTCGTATCCGAGGAGACTAAAGAACAATGAACTAATTGCTTTGAGATCTAGTTCCTCCGAATGCAGAAGTGCATTAAATATAAAGAAAACAATAAAAAAAATTGATTTTTTTCCACAAAATTTTTAAAGCAACCTACGTACAACATTTTTATATAAAATAAAAATTGAAGCTTCTAACATTTCTAAACTGTTTTGATTAGTTTAAGATAAGGAAAGATGCAATATTAGTGAATTGTATTTTTATTTTCTAGCGAGATGAAATGCATATACATACATACATACATAGTATGTATATTTACCACATTTATATGCACTTTAAAAAGAAAAAATTTCAATGTAATGTTACGTGAATAATTGTTCAGATTAGTTAAAGATATTATGTAACCCCATCTCAATATAAATATACTTAATATCGTTGCACAACTTTAATTACAATTTAAATATATAGGATACTGTACTTATACTGCTTGTGGACGATACAGATACTATTCCGCAATGTTATCTGCAGAGCAGTAAAAATGGCTCCCAGGAAAATGAAAAATAATTATCGCTGTGTATAGTGGTCAGCTTTTATTAAATGTGTTTATCTTTTATAAAAATCCACCGACTGCGGCAGGACTGTGTCACAAAAAGACAAAAATGTACAAATATCGCCCTGCATAGCTACTAAAACATCCTGAATTTTTAATTTTTAATTCACAGCATTAGCTACATTTATAAGGTTTAATGGTTACTGCTGGAAACTGTTCGTTTAAGATAGTAGTTAATTTTAATGAAGCTAACGATTAGCAAGAGGTACGAGTGCTATGTAATGCATTACCAATTAATTTTTAATTACTTGCTTTTAAGCAAGCATGAAAATTTGCATATATGTAAATACGCATATTTTTGAAATAACGAAGTCACCTTCTAGAATATGAAACGTACAGTTATTTATAAAAGCAAGCATACACATATTCTCTTAATATATTACATCAATACGGTGGTAATAATAAGAACTGAAATATTAAACGCACGAATTACTTTCTATACATAAAATATTAAAAAATATAAGCAGGCACAGGCCAACAACTTCACCCATTGTTAGAGCTGTCAATTCTGAAACGCCTAGAGCCGGGACTCATGCGTCTAGTTAAATCAAAAGGTGAATTTAGTACATCGCGTCAGTTCGATGAGACCCGTTTTAGTATTTGTAATATTGCTGTTTTCGTGTATAGCGTAATAATATCAGAAGATTGTGACAGTGCTAAAATTAATAAAAATTTAATCTCAAGAAGTTCATAAAAGAATTTCTTAAAGTACAAAGGTACGAGATAGTATGTACAATTTGCACATTACACATTAAAATTGCATGTCATAAATATGCAAAAGTGACGTAAATACTTATAATGACTTTATTTTTTGATATAATTTAAATGTTGTGTGCATAATTTACCGGTTTCTGTACTTATTAAAAAACAATTTCCCAAATCTGGAATATGTACAATCCCAAATGGAAATTGCCATCTGCAGTAACATTATAAAATCGCATTGTCTCTGTGCGCGGTAAAATTGATAACAATATAAATTTGATTTGAAATGCAAAAAGGTATCGATATGTAGACCAGACTACAAAATATAAAAAAAAAATCTGTTGCTTATGTTGATTTACGAACACTTTTTAAACCGTCAGTGCTATTATTGCCAGCTTCCAGCTAGTAATGATTAGAGAAAAGTATCAGTGACACAGTTTTAAAGGCAGTGCTAAACATATTAAACAAATTAACCAACTGTTAATATTAATGACGGATGGCGTCGCAAACATATTATGTATGAGCCCCTCTCTTAAAAATAAATGCAGTAACTTAATACATGTAACGTGTAAACTTCATACTTTAGATCTTGTAGCGGAAACTATTATCCAAAAGTAAATTATTTAATTGCCCAAACAAAAGCCGTTTTCCTTAAATCTCCTAAATGAATTATTTCAGAGGCAGTATTCCGGCATCTTACAAACTACAGCCAATTCTTATACACTGGCGAACATGACTACAGTCATCGTTTTATTATTCTAAACATTTGCTGCGGCAAATAAAAAGTTTAGCTTTACATTTAATCCGAAAGAAGCCACAGCCGGTTTTCTATTATTTGCAGATTTACAAAGTATTCACAATTACAAAGGAATCAGCCAGTTATAATTTCATAACTTGAAAAGTTATTTCAGCTATGCAAATATTATTATCACTAGATGTTGAACGATCATTTTCTTTGTAAGAAAATTTCTCCAACGCAGCGTATATCGCTGAGTAAAATGCTATAGGAAACATATCAGATTCTGCAGATGTATAGCCTAGTTCATTGAGATTAATAATATTTCGAAGTGTAAGAGCAAGAGTATGCGTTTCACAATTTGGTACTACTTTTCCTTGAACGTATGAATGGGGCTATACCTTTTCGATGAGTAAATAACAAGAATTCACGCTACTAAAGTAATTGATTCAGGGGTCCATTGGTTATTTAATCTACTTGGGCCGTTGTTTACTTAACAATGCACTAAAATACACAAGATTTAAACCAAACGTACTGTTACCTACTATTTACTACGGTGCAGACGGCAATAGCTACCCGTTCGACTTGGTAACCTTCGTAGCCATGTGATTCCGTTTTTTAGCAAAACCAAGCACCTGTATTAAAATACCACAACAAATGCGTAATCTATTTTATAATAATGACTTCTTTATCTTTCCATATTACGAGTGGAATTTGTAAAAATGGAGAAAATTTGCCATGGTTACGTGATACTTTTACTTGAAAGGCCTCGGCCAAACCCATATAAAAGCTGAACTGGATTCTACTCTGGATGAGTCTGCTTCTTCGTTTACAACAGTGAAATATTGGGTAGCAGAGTTTAAACGCCAAAGCAAGCATCGCAGTGGTCGACCAAACGAGATGACGACACCAGAAATGGTAAAGAAAATCAACAAGCGGTACTCGATGATCGTCGACTGAAAGTACGCGAGCTAGCTGACATAGTAGGCATTTCAAAAAGTGCGGTACATTGCATATTATATGAAAATTTGGACATGAGAAAGCTGTGTGGAAGATGAGTTCTGCGTCTGCTCAAACTCGAGAAAAAACAGTGTCGTGAAGATGTTTCAATTGAGTGTTCAGCGAAGTTTCACAACAACAAAGTTGAATTTTTGCGCAGTTTCGTAACCACGGATGAAACATGGGTCCATCACTACACACCTGAGACAAAAGAAAAATCAAAACAATGGATTCGAAGGGGAGAAAGAAGAAGAAAGCGAAGACCATTTCATCTGCAGGCAAGGTAATGGCATCAGATTGTTGGGATGCGCGGCCAAAATTAATGAATTAAAGTTTGAATTGCTACCTCATGGACTCTATTCGCCAGATTTTACCCCCTCTGATTATTTTCTATTACCAAAGTTGAAAAAATGGCTCAATGGTGATGAAGAAGTGATGTCGGCAGTTCATGGCTATTTTGAGGAGTAAGACAGTTCTTATTATAAATAAAAAGTGTATCGAACTTATTGAACATCGCTGGGAAAAGTGTATTGAGCTGAAAGGAAATTATTTTAAAAATAAATATATTTTTTTTCCAAAATTTTTGTGTTTTCTTTGTTGGGCCGGGTACTTCTGGGACCACCCTGGTATTTCCCTATGAAAGATAAACGATACGATATTAATAAAAACCAGTGGTCATGATCCTCGGCAGTATCTAAAAACCTGATATCAAAAATTTGTCTATTGAATCAATTGATCGTGTCGGACATTAATTAATTTGAGGAAGAATATAGAGCCTGAAATAATTAATGTATAAGTAGAGAACATACTTTTTCGAATTCCTTTCTCGTTACATAGTTTATCGCTACCTCTTATTAATGTGTCATTTCTGCAGTGCCTTTATTCACCAATCATCGTTCATCCCAAAAACTTCTGTTTACACTTCTGATCTACGCTTGTTTCCAATATCAACGTTGGCCATTAATTCAACCTTCTAGAAGTACACCTCGTATCTTTGCCACTTCCCCTATTTCCATCTTACAGCGTCCGCACTTCATGGCAATAAATTTTAACAAGCATGTACGAACTATTGAAAATATTGAATATTGTTTTCACCTCTTTTTGTTAGAAAAAGTCTTAGTTTATTCTATAAAATATATTACTTGAACTATTGTATATTCTTACATAATTTCTACAAAAGCAGATCTTGTTGCATACAAGTGCTGGAAACTAAAGAACATTTGCACAATTTCTCATAATCAATAGTGAAGAAATACTTGCCACACTAAAAAAAAAATTGCTTACTAAATATTTCTTGCCTTTACATTTTTATGGTTGTGTGATACTTTCAAAAATAACCGGAGTATTCTACTCTCCCTTACCTTTAATGTTAATATTTTTGCAACATGAGGAAGATTGGCACACTCAAGAGCATTTTGTTTTGTATTATAAAGTAATGTTTCGAATGCCTAGAATGCAACTAGGATTAAAAAATTCAATGCATTTTATATACTAGATAGAAATCTCCGTACCATATACCGGGCAACTTCCAAACATGCTCTATCTCTCTCTCCTCATTTGCTGCATCTTCTTCTCTATATATTATATTTTGTTTCAATATTGACTGTTTATTCAAATTTTCCAGCTTTTATCGACGATTTTCAATAGGAGGCGCTTACGTCGAATTAATAGCAAACGATTTAGTCACTTGGTAGCGTGACGCCCTCCCTCTGGAATAATAAATAATTGAGAATGATTCAGACATTTCGTCTATCAATCGATTCACCCTAGATGCAGAAGCCACACTTGGTATATAATTCGGCCATTTTGCCTCGTGCTGGCAGTGAATTTAGTTTCCGTTTCCGTTAATTATCTTAACGGTGGAATAAAAACCGGAAAATATTTCACGAGAATTGACCCCCCCCCCCTCCCCACTAATTTATGTAAATCTTTCCCGGGTTCATTTGTCAATTTACAAGTAATCGTAGCATATATCGGACAAACGTTTACAAATGCATACAAATTTTTCAACTACAAAATTAAAAATAATACGCAACAGGTATGGACTTGTTTCATTATAAACAAATTCATAGACCAAATTTAAAGATACGTAAAAATAAATTTAACGAATTATGCACCTAGAATTTTATTTATCTGAATATTGTATTAGAAAATCTGATCTGGACAGTAAAATAATTGATAGAGGAGCACTAATGGACGGTAAACATTTTACAGATAGTTAAAGAATAGAACTATATCTGGCAGAGCGAAGATAAAATTAATAACGCTAGTAATAAAATATGATATCATAATTACGTTTGAATATTGAACTAGATTGAACATGTTGAAAAGAAACATATTTCAGAAGTTCTTTTAGAAGAAATATAACTGAACAACGATGAATTAGTTGAATTTGATGGAGCCTGTGGTTGATTGACTTGATCAATAAGGTTGATATATAACCCCTTTCCACAATTAACTATTTGTAAATTCTGTATACGTATTTCGACAACCAAGTTGTCATCGATGAATTAGGAAGAAAAGAAACGACGACAAACATAACCTATATTGTAAGATCACAAAAAGAATGATAATCAGAATATATAGATCTTCTAAAACACAGATGTTTAAAATATAAATGAAAAGCTGACGAGAAGAATAGGTTGACCGAACATAACCGAATAAAAAAATTATGAATACATAAAACAAAACTAAACAATAGAAGAAAATAAGTAGTCAAGTTATAGGTCTTAGACGTTGAGAAATTAACACCATCGTCAATGAATGCAGTTAACTGCACTACTCCAAACAACTAATACATATTCCTTAAAAAAGTAGTGCCAGTTTATACGCCACCTACGTATGTAACTGTAAACTAGTTTCCGAAATGAAATCAAATCATAATGTCTTTGAATTGAATCAAAGCAAAGGCAAAATAAGATCAATCAATATCAATAACACCAGGAAAGGACCAATAATTGTCGTAATTGGTATGTAAAAATCACGCTTATAATACAACTTCAATGTAATTGAGTTTACTGCTGCAAGTGGAAGACTACTATCAATGCAAACAATAAAGAATCTTTTGTATGCATCCGACTCATGTATATACCCGACAATCGTCAGTTTGCATTTCTCTTTTTGCTGAGCACAAAATAGCCTATTGAATGTGGACAAGTCAACATATCAATTTCGTCACATGTAGTAACACAATTTGTTTGGGAAAGGCATCAGTATGAGAATGGTGATATAATGACATGTACTGGGGGAATACACCGACATTTATACATTGCAAAAATTAAGCTTTCGCTGCCCAGATATACTGGAATGAAATTTCATGACCGATTGTTCTCTTATAAACAATAACGCCCATCTCCATCGAGCAAACATCGTGAACACTGTATCGATAAAAAGTTGGTATAAAGATAATGCACTGACGAGATAATCCGACAGATGGTTACTTAATAGCACATACTTTAGAAGCTGTAGGAAAACGTGTTGCTGTACGAAGTACATATATCACCAGGAACCCTTTAAGGATTACATATTGCTGTCAGAGACGTTCGTGGATATCATATAGATTGTTAATATCTATTTTTTATAGGATTTATTGCAATAAATCTTCTGTAAAATTGAAAATTTTTCCTAAACTAAAAATTAATTTCATTGTTATGTTTTCTTTAGCGAACAGATAAATTACGATCCATGTTAATATTATTATAGTGAAGAGTCAGTATAGTATTAATTACTTAGTGAAGATATACTGAATGATAATGGGACACGAATCATTAACTTGAGTATGGAAAATGATCTAATAATAGGAAATTCTAAATTTAAACATAAAGATGTGCACAAATACACAAGGGAAGTCAGGAGCAGAGGGGAACGCTCAATTATAGACTACTACCTGGTCAGTAAGAGGATGTGGAACTTGGTAAAGGACATAAAAGTGAAAAGATGTGCAGAAATAGGCAGCGACCATTATATGGTCAGAATGGATATGAAAATGGGTTATGAAGAGCAAGGAGGGGATAAGAGGCAAGGAAAAGATTAGAAGCTACAGATTAAGAGAGGAAAAGGTTAAAGAGGAATACCAGAGACAACTGAGGATACATAGAGGAAAGGGAACAGGATATCAACAGATAGAAGAGAGATGGCTAGAATACAAACAAAGTTTAATAAGGGCAGCGAAGGAAAGCTGTGGGGCTACAAAAATAACTAATGGTCCGAGAAAAAGAACAGCCTGGTGGACAGAAGAAATACAAAGAATTGTGAAAGATAAGAAACAGATGTGGAAGAGATACCTGACAGATGGATCGCAGAAAAACTATGACGAATATAAGCGGAAACGGATAGAAGCTAAAAAGGCGATAAAGGAGAGTAAAGAAAAAACATGGATAGACTTCGGCAACAAACTAACAAAAGCGTTTAAAGAAAATCAGAAGCTGTTTTACAATGCACTTAAACAAATGAGAAGGCCGAGAGCGAATATGTTGAGGAACGTAAGGGATAGAAATGGAAAAGTACTTACTAAAGAAGAGGATATTATGGGAAGATGGAGGGAATACTTCGAGGAACTATTGGAGGCGAACGAAACAGACGTTCTGAGAGACTACTAAAATAAGGAACAACAAAATATGAGACAGGAAGAGAGTGGACAGACAGAAAGAATAAGGGAGGAAGAATTAATAGAAGCAATACAGAGGATGAAGATGGGTACAGCACCGGGACATGATGAAATCACGACAGAAATGATAAAATATATGAACCAAGAGAGAAGACAAGAACTTTTGGAAATTATGAATCAGGCAAGAATGGAACATAAAGTGCCTTCAGATTGGCAGATAGGCATTATAACACAAGGGGAATAGCATGGACTGTGCAAACTTTAGAGGTATAACGCTTGGTAGCGTGGTCGGAAAAATATATGCCAGAATATTGAAGCATAGACTTAGAAGTAGTTTAGAGAACGAGCTGGAGGAGAGCCAAAATGGGTTTAGAAAGGAAAGAGGAACAAACGACCAGATATTTGTGCTCAGGCTACTGTCAGAAGGGACAGATGGAGGACAGATGCATGCCTGTTTTATTGACATGGAGAAGGCATTTGACAGAGTGAGAAGAGAAGATGTTTGGAGAATATTAAGGAGTAGAGGAATAGAAAGGGAGCTAATACAAAACATACAAAGTCTCTACGAAAAAACCGAGAGTTACATAAGAATAAGAAATGAAAAATCCAAATCATTTGCTAACAAAATTGGACTGAGACAGGGATGCATTCTGAGCCCACTACTTTTTAACTTGGTTCTAGATGAAGCAATTAAGCAGAGCAGAGGTAGACTAGAAGTATATCCAGTTGGATACTGGAGATTAAAATGTATACGCTTGACAGAACTATGTTATGCGGATGACATGGTGATAATAGGGAGAACAGAGAAACAACTGCAAAGAAATATAACTATTATTAATGAAGAACTGAAGAAACTAAATATGAAAATAAATAAACAGAAAACTAAAACAATGATAATTGGAGCACGGAAGGAGAAGCCATGATACAGATAGATAGCGAGATAATAGAGCAGGTGGATAGATTCACATACTTAGGCGTGATAATAAACAAGGAAGAAACCCTGGACGACGAAATAAATGAAAGAATAGCAAAGACCGGTAGGCTATATAACAGCATAAAGAACAGCTTCCTAAGCAAGAAGGAAATACCAAGACAGGTAAAAGCGGAAATAATTAGAAAAGTGGTAAAACCGACAATGACATACGCATGCAAATCTTGGACAACAACACAGAGGCAGAGGAGTAGACTTACAAGCACAGAGATGAGATTCCTGAGAAAAATAGAGGGGAAAACGAGGATGGATAAAATTAGGAACCAGGTATTTAGGGAAAAGTTAAACATAATCCCAATAGAAACGACGATAGAACAGGGTCAGCTAAGGTGGTTGGGTCATATAATGAGAAGGGGCGAGGAGAGGTTGATTAGGCAGGTGTTTGAGGCTAGGGAGATTGGAAAGAGGAAGAGGGGTAGACCGAGAAGAACGTGGAGAGATGAAGTGCGGGCGGCGGCTGTGAAGAGGGGAATAGGATGGGAGAACGTAAAGGCTTTGGCGAGCAACAGAGGAAAGTGGAGGGAGATATGGAGAGGGGAAGCGGAGGACTCGACTCCAGCATGACTCGACACCGAAAGGTATAAGAGTCTATAGGATTAAGTAAGTTTAAGTAAGTACTTAGTGAAAAATATGTTCCTCTGTGCTAATAATATATAAATGAATAATTAAGCATCTAACGATGAGAAATTCATCAAAACTTGTATTTTCCGCTGCGCCTTCTTCGATTACAATCACAGAAATTAATTAAAAATTTCTGGCTGGAGCAGTAGTCGAACCTATATTCGCCGTTCGCTAGACAGTTGCCATAACAATTAGGCTACCAATTAGTACAGTTTCGAGTTTCTTAATATGCCATAAATATATCAATACCAAATATTAACCACACGTTATAACTATTAGATCTGTTTCCACAATGTGATTTATGACGTATTAAGAGAAACGAAACTATATTAGCTGGTGCCTTAATTGGTAAGGTAGCCGTCTAGCGAACGGAAGACACAGGCTCGAGTCCCGCTCCAGGGCAGGAATTTTTAATTCATATCTGTGATTGTAATCAACGAACATACAGTAGAAAATACTAATTTTATTAATTTCCTGTCGTAGAATGCTTAACTATACATGTATATATAATTTTTGGCATCACAACCTGACTGCGAGTTATAGCTATTAAATGTGTTTCCATAATGTGATTAATGGAGTATTGAGAGACTTGAAACTGTACCGCTTGTTGGCCTAATTGATAAAGCAGCCGTCTAGCAAACGGCAGATACAGGTTCAAGTCTTACTCCAGCGCAGAAGTTTTTAATTAATTTCTGTGATTGCAATCAACGATGGCAAAGCAGAAAATAATAAATTTCATTAATCAAAACCTGATAGGTTAAAACTAATTTACAAAATATTTACGACAATTACTTCGGACTAGTGGAGGCAACAGAAAAATTAGAAAATCCTTCGTTGCCGTTAGTGAAATAGATGTAAATAGTGTGCTGTAGAAGACGCAAAAAATGATTGTCTTTCAGAAAAATTCCAAAGTGTTTTAGCATATTAAAATAAATTTGTGAAGGTGTCCCTAGATCCGTTAATTAGTATCAAAGATTATTCGAATTATGGAAATAATATATGATTCAATCTAGAACAGTCGTTTTATGCATAATATTTCCACACACATCCTTTATGCTTCAAATATTTAACAGCTCCTGTCCAGATTGTGAGTTCACGCAAGACGCTTAAAACGGTAAATGTTTCACTACGTTTTGTAAATTAGTACTTACTATTTATTGTTTTATTAACCTTCTATCAAGTGCACGCCTATGGCACGTAGCACAGCTTCGCTTGTTTATTTATGGTGATCATTTAAAAGAAAGCTATGTGTATTAGGTCAAATTTTAGAATATCTACATTTGTTTAAATAAACATTCAGGTTGTATTTAATGTTTTAAAGGTTTCTTTCCTTTAATTAGGTAATTGAAAAAAATAATAAAACTAATGAATGAAATTATTTTCTAAAACAAATTTTTATTTACTTCAAAAGTTAGTTTAAGGGATTTTGATAAAAATGCTTTAAATAAATCGTTATTAACTTCTCCAAAGTAAGTAATGTCGAAATTAAAAACGTTATTTTACCTGGAAACATAATTCTTGAAATATATTCATTGAGAAAATTTTAGAAACATGCAGTATAAAATTAAATTGAGGAATCCAATGCAGTGTAACATAATCCGCTAATAGTGTCACCTAACTCATACTGTCCAAGTTTGAAGAAACAAAATATAGTGACCTTCTGGATTATAAAAGTTTCCCATGAGTTGCAACAACTTTCGCTTACTATTGATTCTATGATTAGAGATCGTTTTAAATACATTAAGTACCCTCTACTATTATATAAAATGTAGGAAAAAATAATACAGCGAGGGTCCTTGATACTGTAAAGTTACTTAGAATTCTACTTCCTCCAAGAGGTTTTTATTCTTTCGTTAAAATTTTTTTTCAAATTATATAGTATGATTACAGACGGTGTTTTACTATCATAAACATTTTGAGGATAGAAGTTACATGGTTTTAAAATACGATCCGAAAGAAGATGCAGCAGATTTACAAACTATTCAAAATTACTTTAGACTAGTGGAGGAAATTAAACTAAATAGTGAACAGTGACCACTATTTGAAAATGTTTTAGGTCAAGATTCGGGTTTTATCTTATTAAAGCCAATTTATAAAGGTGTCTCAACAGATCTGTTAATTAGTTTCAAAAATTATTTCAATTATGCAAATATTTGTTTTCTGCACATATGTAAGAACATTCTATCCCAACGGCGCACTCAGTTCGTGAAAAAGCTCTGGAAATATATCTTATGCAACTTCAAATATTTAACCAATCCTACCCACTTTATGACCTCATGGAAGACACATAAACAGTTTCATGTTTTATTACTACTTACTGTCTATTTTATTTCATGTATACGTCAAGTCCAGGCCTATGGTACACAGTTTCGTTTCTCTTTTTTATATACCAGGTGTACCGGCAAGTCATTACCGGTCTCCCTAACAGATGTCGCTATGCTTAAGTATGTAATGTTATGATTTGACACATATGTCATTTTATTCTACTGACATCAAACTTCAAAGCCATACATGTTATGTTTTGCGAAAGTAACACTGTCACAGATTTATACCTCTTTGAAAATGTCGAGTTTCGTGCTTGAAAAAGTGCACGCATTACTTTTCTTATTTAATCAGGAGAAAAAAGCCGCTGAAGCACTTAGTTTGCTGGTAGAAAGGTACGGTGGGTATGCTCCAGCTACAAAAACATGTGAGGCGTGGTTTCGACAATTCAAAAATGGTGATTTCGTTGTGCGAAGATGCGAAACTGCAAGAGTTATTGGATGAAGACCCAACCCAAACTCAAAAACAATAGTAAAAGCATTAAACGTGGTCCAAGAAACTATTAGCGACCAATTACAAGCAATGGGAAAAATCAAAAAATGGGAAAATGGGTGCCACATCAATTGAATGACAAGTAAATGGAAAATCGAAAAATCGTCTGCATTTCGCAAACGATTTTTCGATTTTCCATTTGCCTGTCAGTCAATTGATGTGAAACGCTGCTTCAAAGATATGATCGGAAGTCACTTCTGCATCGAATAGTGACGGGTGATGAAAACTGGATTTATTTCGAAACCTCTAAGCGCAACAAATCATGGTTATCACCTGGAGAAGACGGCCCATCGACTCCAAGGCCAAATCGTTTTAGTCGCAAGACAATGCTCTGTGTTTGGTGAGACCAGAGCAGCGTGATATATTACGAACTGTTAAAACCTGGAGAAACAGCTGATAACAAATTATCAAGTTGAACCATGCATTGACAGAAAAGCGTCCAGAATGGGCCCGAAACACGGTAAAGTGATTTTGCCGCACGATAACGCGCCGTCTCATACAGCAAAACTGGTCAAGGAAACGTTGACAGCACTTGGTTGGGGCATAATACCACACCCGCCGTACTCTCCAGACTTTGCCTCGTCCAACTATTACCTTTCCGCATTAATGGGACGCGCTCGCTTGCAGAGCAATGACCTAACGAATGGTTTTGCTCAAATCCATAAACTGCCTGAAAGATGGTCAATATGTGCGGAATCAAATAGCCAATATTTTGAATAAATTTTTACATTTTCTTGAAAATTATGTGGTTTCTTTACGAAAAAACCGGTAATGACTTTTCGGTACACCTGGTAAAACCGTTTTTGGCTGAGCCTATATTTCCATGAACGTGTACATAAACTATTCACATATATTGTGCTTTACAATAATAGTGCAGTTAAAAAGAGAGCACCAGAGTAGTTTTCTTCAAACTATTTATGCATTTGTGTATATGGCAGTCGTAATAGATAAAATTTTCCAACTCTTTAAAGGATATGGAAACATAAATTTGACCAGCATTTGTCTTCTTGTCATTCGAACAAGTCTTCCACATTAATCTAAATGTTTGAATGAAATAAAAGTAAATCCCTTTGCCAATACGTAATTTTTCTTGCAACTAGATATCTAACTTCTATTTAAACGTACTTTCGAAGATTTATGGACGAACGATTTTTGCTAACACCCGATGCGCGGAGCACTTCAGCGGAATTTAATTTAAATATAGAGGTGAAGCGCTCGATAAAAGATTAATTTGTCAGATTTCCATTGTAAATTTTACTAACGAAATTGCATCCCAATTACGTAAAATGAGAAAAAGAAAAAGGAAAAGCAAACTAAAAAAGCAACAAGTGATAAGCGAATAATGCAATTCTCGTCGTGTAAACGAGATATTTTTTTAGCATTATCATTTATCGTTCCTTTTGGCTCGTTTGTTTGAACATTTCTGGAGGCATTTCATATGTCGCCAGATAAGCATTAAATTACAAGTGAAATACGAGGATCACAAATACTCGCGACCTGATCTCACATATAATTACGAGATTACCAGATGAGACGATAACAATGCATAAGATATATTCCCAGCGTTTATTGTGCTTTCAATGAAATTGCATATGCACATTCGGTGATGTCTATGAACTATTTTGCTTACTTTGAAGTGGTTTCCATCAAGAAAGAATTGTCACTAATATCAATAAGAAAGTTTTATCATTTTTTATTTTGTTAAAGTTTATGTAGTTTAATAAGCTTAATGTAAATTTTAGAGCTGCTATACAAATTAATGTTATATAGTACAGAAACAGAAGAATTCGATTAAAGTTATACAAAAAGTATTTGTTTCTGCATATGTAAATACGTGGGAATTAAAAGATGTTCTTTACTAGTCACACCATGGCGAGAAAATTGTTATTAGCTTTTCAAATACGAGCTCCAAATGAATAAATTCTTAATTAATATTTCAAATTTTGAATATCCTCTTATTTTCTATACTGACACAGCTAGCTTGTATATTCGATGTACCGTTTAAGTACCCTAAAGATACATTTAATTACTATGAAAAGCATTAAGATTTTATTGAATATTAGTGATTACTGACCAATTTCCAACTAATATATAATTCTATTGAAACACACATGAATAATATATTTAAAATACATATTGTTGTACCCTTTCGAAAGCATAAATGGACACATTTTCTTAAATAAACAGACTGTTAGCGTACAATATACAGTATTGGGTAATTAAATTAGGACCACTCGCATTTCTTAGAAATATTTAGTTATTTAATAAGTAAAGAAAAAAAATTTGGCGATTTTCTCCTACACAACTATAAAATCCTCAATATTCTAATTATAATAATATAGGGTTTTGCTTTTACTTGTTTTTCGTCATTCTGAGTGTGGCGTTGTGTGTGTAAAGTTTTTGCAGGTATCGATTTTGTGAAATACTATAATTTGGTAAGAATAGGGAAACGTAGACATTGCTAGTGCAAAAAAGTGGCAATAGAAACTATTGAAACCTGGGAACTACTCTCATAGAGAAATAGCAAGACAAAGTTAATTGCAGAAAACCTACTACTCACTTCGAGCGGCCTCATTCATTGTGGAAGAAAGAGTAAGACCATGGATCGTGGAGGCAGGTTAATTGTTCAAACATCATTGGAGAATCGACAGTGACATATTGGATAGATTTTACGCATCTTAGAAACAGACAACATCAAAATATCGAAGAGAACTTTGCAATCTCGATTACAGGACGAGAAAATTTATAGGCATTAGGCAAAGACCACGCAATCAGAAGCTGAGGTAATTGGAACAGTTAAGCATTATTCAGTTAGGGCTCTGTATTAAGTCAAGGGTATAATGAACCAAGTACAGCACAAATCCGTAATGAAATCAATACTAACTCCATACATTGATTCTTTAAGTTCTGGAGATGTCGTTTTCATACTTACGCATGATAGTTCATCATGCCACAGAGCAAAATCAAACAATTTGTTTTCTGACAGTAACTTGTAAGATCTGCCGGGGCAAGGCAAATCTCCAGACTGATATTGCATACAATTATGCATTTTTATGATGCCAAACTGAAAAATTCTAATAAATCGTATATATAAGGGAGAAATTTTTGAAAAAAATTATGTTCTCCGCGTAGGACTCGAACCCACGATCTCATTTTTTTCCAGGAATGCGTCCTAACCATTAAACCACCGAGACAGTTGTTGAATGAATAATTATCGAGAACTAGACACGTATGAAAGCATGCACATCTTAAAGAATTTAAACCATGTGGTAAACAATAATGAAACTGGCCCCGTACAATCGACCCTTTTTTCCCTACTTAATGTCAGAGGACGAACAATGTAATAAATTACAGGCAGGCACTTGACTGTCTTGACCGTAATTCCCTTTTTCAATGTAGTGCATGTTAGTTTAAGTAAGAATAATTTTTAAAAATCTTGTGAAACAAACACAGTGTACATCTTAGTTTTGAACGGTTTGATTTTCGTGCGGTTGTTTTTCGCCGTGTTTTACCAGGTGCGACACTTTGAAATTATCTGCTGATGATGACAACTTGGTTGTCGAAATACGTATACAGAATTTACAGAAGTTAATGTGGAAAGGGGTTATATATCAACCTTATTGATCAAACCGAGACAGTTAATTCGAGTTCTTCTAATGTGCCGTAAATTGCATTATGGAAAGAGTTATTAAATAAAAACTCTGAAAGTTATTAATTGCACATAATTATGCACTTTTACAATTCTACATTACATTTACGAAGTATAAAGCAGTTGAATTGAACTTTTCATGTATGGATAATTTAAAACGGCTTGTTTACTTAACTCCAACCTCGAAACTAGCTATTTTAAGACAAATGTTGAAGATGCTTGATCCAATAACCTAAATTATTTATTTCATTCATAGCATTAAGTTTCTGGGTCGCTAATTCCTTAGCGAGCTTATAATCCTTTTTAATACGTTCATACAAATAATATTTATTCAGAATTGTTAGAAGTCTGGAAGAGTGTATTTGTGACAACATACGAGGGAGCGTTTTTATATTCGCGGAATGAGCGGGTTGTAGAGGGATGAGTAGGCGCATTGGGGGAGTGTCCTGTGCAGCGACTCATGATTAGTATAAATACGAAGTTTCATTGTTATTAGACAGTTAGTCTTTGAGCTATCGTCAACCAAGTAACATAATCAGGAGTGAAAAGTGAAATATGGAAAAAATCGAATATCGTGCCGTTATAAAGTTGCTTACCAGGCAAGGAAAATCAGTCGCGACCATAATGAATGAGATGTCATTGGTTTACGGCGACTCTTGTCCAGGAAAAACCATGGTGTACAAGTGGCATAGTTTATTTAAATAAGGAAGGGAATCCCTTGAAGACGACCCGAGGCCGGGCAGGAGCATTGAGGTGACCACGCTAGCACTTATCCAAAAAGTTGAACAAATTGTACTCGAAGATGCTCGACTAAAGAAGAAACAACTCGCAGAAATGGTTGGAGTATCCGATACAACAATTTTTCAAATCCTACACGATCATCTCGGCATGTCTAAGGTCAGCGCAAGATGGGTGCCGAGAATGCTCACGCCGCCGCAAAAACAACAGCGCCTAGAGTGTTCGCGTGCATTTTTGGACCTCTGTAATGAAGACAAGGATGGTGTATTGAGTGGAATTGTTACTGGAGACGAAACTTGGGTTCATCATTATGAACCTGAGCCCAAACAAGACTCCATGCAGTGGCATAAAAAGGCACAGCACCTCCCAAGAAATTTAAAGTGTCACAATCAGCTGGGAAACTCATGGCAACGGTATTTTGGGACTCGGAAGGAATATTGTTGATTGATTATAAAGATAAAGGTGTTTCTATAACCGGAGAATATTACGCTTCAATATTAGAGCGACTAAAAGAAGCCATTAAAGAGAAAAGACGGGGAAAATTGACAAAAGGTGTTCTGCTTTTGCACGACAACGCGCCCGTCCACAAGAGCCGCGTTGCGTTAGCTGCCCTGCATAAGGTGGGCTTCGAAATTGTGAATCACCCACCCTACAGCCCAGACCTGGCCCCGAGTGACTATTACCTGTTTCCGAAAATGAAAAAAGAGCTGCGGGGTAAAAAATTTACTGCCGATGATGAAGTCAAGGAGGCAGTTTCGGCGTATTTTGCAGATAAAGAGAAATCATTTTTTTATGAGGGTATAAATAAATTAATTGAAAGATGTGAAAAATGTATCCGTCTTGCAGGTGAATATATTGAAAAAGAAAAATAATTTGGTTTTTTTATTTCCACCCCTTGTCCCCCATTCCGCGAATATAAAAACGCTCCCTCGTATTTACCGTTTTTACTTTAGTATCTCTCAGTTAGAATGGTGGTGCGTTAATTTTATATTTTTATAGCGAATTTATGCTCCATAGGCAAGATAAAATATACTACAAACAGTGAAAAAATTAAAATCGAAATAGAAATTTTGTTATGGACAGTAAGTGTAGTAAGATTTAATTCATGATGACTACAGTTATCAAAGCGAACATTAAAATCACTGGGCGTCAGAAGGTGTCGCCTATTTCATTTACAGAGTGAATTTAACATCAGCTCGATTAAAGCAATTGTGGTATTTGTTGCACTTCTGTTTTCGTGTATGTATAACGTAATTATGTCGGAAGTTTGTGATAATGCTACAATTAGTAGAAAATGTAAGATAAGTTTATAGAGCAATTTTCAGACTAAAAGTACGATGGTGCAAGAATAATACTTACAGTCTGCCCTAAATCTTTGTTCAACGTAAACATAAATGTGTCAAAGTGGCGTTTCTTTCACTGCTAAAAAATTTTGTAAGTAAAGTAAGTAAGTTAAGATTGTGGTCTCCAAGACTACTTATAGACAGTAGTCTAGGATTCGAACCCGAGACGTGATATATAAGTAACTTACCACTGAGTCACAGGTTGAAAAAGTTTATATTTGTTATTAATTGAAAAGAACAGGAATAAATAGAAACTAAGACTCATCAGAACACAAAAGTACGAGGGAGCGTTTTTATATTCGCGGAATGGGGGACAAGGGGTGGAAATAAAAAAACCAAATTATTTTTCGTTTTCAATATATTCACCTGCAAGACGGATACATTTTTCACATCTTTCAATTAATTTATTTATACCCTCATAAAAAAATGATTTCTCTTTATCTGAAAAATACGCCGAAACTGCCACCTTAACTTCATCATCGGCAGTAAATTTTTGCCCCGCAGCTCTTTTTTCATTTTCGGAAACAGATAATAATCACTCGGGGCCAGGTCTGGGCTGTAGGGTGGGTGATTCACAATTTCGAAGCCCACCTTATGCAGGGCAGCTAACGCAACGCGGCTCTTGTGGACGGGCGCGTTGTCGTGCAAAAGCAGAACATCTTTTGTCAATTTTTCCCGTCTTTTCTCTTTAATGGCTTCTTTTAGTCGCTCTAATATTGAAGCGTAATATTCTCCGGTTATAGAAACACCTTTATCTTTATAATCAATCAACAATATTCCTTCCGAGTCCCAAAATACCGTTGCCATGAGTTTTCCAGCTGATTGTGACACTTTAAATTCCTAGGGAGGTGCTGTGCCCTTTTTATGCCACTGCATGGAGTCTTGTTTGGACTCAGGTTCATAATGATGAACCCAAGTTTCGTCTCCAGTAACAATTCCACTCAATACACCATCCTTGTCTTCATTACAGAGGTCCAAAAATGCACGCGAACACTCTACGCGCTGTTGTTTTTGCGGCGGCGTGAGCATTCTCGGCACCCATCTTGCGCTGACCTTAGACATGCCGAGATGATCGTGAAGGATTTTAAAAATTGTTGTATCGGATACTCCAACCATTTCTGCGAGTTGTTTCTTCTTTTGTCGAGCATCTTCTAGTACAATTTGTTCAACTTTTTGGATAAGTGCTGGCGTGGTCACCTCAATGCTCCTGCCCGGCCTCGGGTCGTCTTCAAGGGATTCCCTTCCTTGTTTAAATAAACTATGCCACTTGTACACCATGGTTTTTCCTGGACAAGAGTCGCCGTAAACCAATGACATCTCATTCATTATGATCGCGACTGATTTTCCTTGCCTGGTAAGGAACTTTATAACGGCACGATATTCGATTTTTTCCATATTTCACTTTTCACTCCTGATTATGTTACTTGGTTGACGATAGCTCAAAGACTAACTGTCTAATAACAATGAAACTTCGTATTTATACTAATCATGAGTCGCTGCACAGGCCACGCCCCCAATGCGCCTACTCACCCCTCTACAACGCGCTCATTCCGCGAATATAAAAACGCTCCCTCGTAGTTACAGATATAAAGTAGTAGTTTCTTGAGAGAAAGGTAATTCATTACATTCTCTTAATTACTAATATTATTCATATTGTGTTATATATTTCTCGAAAAACAATTGTGAATTAATTTTTCATATTCGGAAAATATTGCAAATTATTATTAATCTGTTTATAAGCAAAATATCACTATGGTAATTTTCCAATACTGACAAGCATTATTAAATTAAACTGTAACACATAGAAGTTCTCATGTAGGGAGTGTAATAAACCTTAATCGTAAACCACATTCAGCCGCTGTGTCCGTAACCGAAATGAAATGTGAATGAAGCTGATAGCGCGCAGAAATAAATCATATAACGTTGCCGTCCTACGTGTTCATATATGATACATCGTTTAATATGGATTGGTCAATCTGGATTAGATCATTAATACCACCCGTTATCCTCCGCCTCATATGTATACGAGACAAGTTAGTATAGCAGATTCGATTCGGTAATTAGGTCGGCCGTGGTTACCTAACCGATGACTGACGCCATGATTGACGGCTTATGGTCGTAGTATACCTATTACTGTTGACAAAGCTCTAGATAATTAATGCTCGGTTAACTCTGGAAGAATTTACTTCCGCAGTGCTGCAATGAACGATATAAAGGGGTGTACTAATTACTACAGCATTTGTCACGAATTCTGATAAAGTAGTTTCAAAATTGGAGCAACATTGCATACGGAAACTTTGATCAGGTCAACCGTTGTTTTTACAATAACTTCCTTACTTGCCTTTATATATAAGTGCTTAAATTACAGATTTGCGTTTTCAACTAAAACTTTGAAAATATAATAAAATTAAATTTATATTTATAAATATATGTTATACATATTTATATATTATATTTATAATTTTAGTTCTTATCATTTTTTATGTAAAACTAATAACCAACATTTAATTAAAATTATCTATACGTTTAACATTGTTTAGACTTCAAATTTTAACTAAGAATTATATTATTATTTCCTAAAGTAGATTTATATACATATATATACATATACTTACATGAGGGTAGCCGTTTGTATTTCAGGAATAGCAAACAAAAAAAATGTTTACTACCGAAAATAGTTTTATTGAGTTTCAAAATATTCTTGAAAATCAATGCACTTCTGCATTTCTTTAAACCAATCCGAAAAGAATTGCTGCCACTGTGAAGGCGGTATCTCCAAAATATGAGTTTTGAATGCCTCAACTGCCTCTTTCGGCGTAGAAAAGCCTTGACCACTAAGTTTATTCTTCATGTGTCGGAACAAAAAGAAATCACAGGGTGCTATATCAAGGCTGTCCGGTGGATGGTTCATCAATTCAATGTTTTGCTTGGTCAAATATTCAATTGTTTGAACCGACCTGTGAGAGCTCGCATTGTCATGGTGGAGAATGATCTATCGTTTTCGGTTTGTTTTCCTTATGTCTTCAAAAACATTTGGCAAACGAATAGTTGTGTACCATTCGGAATTGACTCTCTAAAGGCACGGTTGCGACGTGACCGGTTTTTCCAAAAAAGCGGGCGACCATTTGTTTTGAGGTGTTTTGAGCGCGAATAACTTTTGTTGGTTTTGGCTCACATTGGAATACCCACACAGTTGACTGCGGTTTAGTATCGGGCTCATACGTGTAGATCCAAAATTCATCACCTATAACGACTTTATAAATGTTCTTTGAAGCACCGTCATTGTATTTTTTGTGCATTTCTTGACACCAATCGACGCGAGTTTTTTTTTTAACGGTTGTCAAATTATGTGGTACCCAACGTGAACAAAGCTTCTTAACGTTTAATGTTCATACAGGATCTTATGCACGCTGGTGTTACTAATACCTAGGGATGCTTCGATCTCACGGTATGTCACATAATGGTTAGTCAACACTAACAGTGTTGCCAGTTCCCGAATTATAAACGGCTACCCTCCTAAATACCTACAGTTGTGTGTATAAAAATGGCAGTCCTAATACGTATAAATAACATTTACAATGGACAATTCTGATGCACGTATATTGCAATTATTTAAAATCCCTGAATATATATGGTTTCCATCTGTACATTAAAATAGCAGTACCATAGCTGGTGGCACTAAACGCAAACGTATAAAATTCTGTTGCAGAATAATTCAACAATTTTTTAATCATCCATATCTGTTGTAATGTAGGCCGAGCAAAACATTGTTCGTCGGAAAAGAGATTTATTATACTCGTCTACTTAAGAGAGGAAAAAACTACAAGTTTATACAAATACGCTCTCAAGTTCTGCGAAAATGATTGCAAACGCTAAGAACTGGAGAACAGTGAACGAAAATCGTGATGGAAAAAATGGAAAACTAGCCCTAGAGAAGACAGAAACATTATAACTTGTGCAAAGAAGGCACGGTTCATAACTTCAACTACAATTAAAAGTGACTTATACCTTTCTATAAACACCTCCACTATTAGACGAAGATTGATTCAAAGAAAGCTGCACGCAAGAAGGCCTAGGAAGGTACCCTTATTAAATAAAACGCAAATACAAAATAGATTGTCGTTCGCTCAGGAGCACGTACAAGGGTACGAAAAAAGTGGCGTATTATACTGCGGTTTGGTGAACCGAAAATAGTTTTATTTAATTCCGCTGCATACCAACAACACGTACGAAAACCACCATTTACAGCATCTCAACCTCAGTGCACCAAGAAGACGGTAAAATTCGGAGACTCAAGCGTCATGCTGTGGTGGTGTTCTGCGTAGTATGGCGTAAGCCCTTTACATAGATAGAAGGCGTAATGAATGCTAATGTCAATGTGAACATATTACAAACTATGCTTCTACCATATGTAGAGGAAGAAGCATGTTTCTCGTAAAGCGAAAACGTGATTTCGAGATAATAACGTTCGAATTATGGGTTGACCGACACAATCGCCAGACTTAAATCCCATTGAATATTTATGGGTGGAGTTGAAAAAGTGTATAGTTGCTGGTAAGCCGCAAAATATTGACGACCTGTGGAGAATATGCCAAGCCGATGATAATCATTCAATCAGAGACATGTAGTCAACTGGTGAATTCGTTACCCCACAGGCGTCAAAAGGTGACCAACATTGAAGGTCAACTATCAAAATATTAAGTGTTTCAATCCAATTAACTAAGTAAAAATGTCATTTAGTTAGTATTTTGGCATGACTGCTATTTTAATGGACTAATTTAATGGATTAATTTTGTTCGTCCTAGAATGTAAATAGTTTCATTTTCTCTTTGGTATTAAGAAACTTATTTCTTTATTGTTATAATTATGTAACATATTGGAATAAAGAGTTCAATAAATTTGAATTTCTTTCGTTTAACATGTAAATGATATTTCAGCAAACTTAAAACCGCTGCTATTTATGTACACATAAGCGTATATATTTATTAATCAAATATCAACTGTCTATCTTTATTTTGTAAACGATTTCGGATTAATATTGTTATATAATTTTGGACGTACTCGTACATATATCATTCTCCAACCACACAATAAAATTCAATATCCTTTTAACGTATTGATACTACTTCAAAAAAGTATTGATAAAATTTAAATATATTTGAAGTTACTTACTATAACCTTTAAATTACATAGTTTTTATTACTAGAAATTTCAATATAATAATGTTTAAATATATAGTTACATTACTTAGTTTTCTAGTAATATATTATATATATTATGTTCAAACTTAAATATCATATGTACTGGTAATTAAACCATTATAAAAAAATATTTGCGTACAAAGATCATTCAAACATTTCATCTATTCTTATTTTGGAACTTTAAAAGATTAAATTGTATCTACATCAAGAGATCATTATTTACATTTTATTTTTACACATGCTTTCCGAAATTTGTTCTTCATTTGGATGCTGAAGTAGTTAACAAGTACATAACTTACACGAGAAACTTTTGGTCTATATACAAATTTATGTCAACAGTTCCAACTTCCTACATATAACCTTTCCCCTAATATTATTTTAGTAACTTGCTCCGAAGTTAATGTTGTTACAAATGTAATGCCCCCACGCAACAATTAACCCATCAAATGAGTATGAATTCAAAATTTTAATCAGAACGTGTTCATCTTAATTAATCGTTCCCACCTGAATTTTTTAATTAAAAGATGACTTGTTAAGCAACACAAACCGTAGACGGTGAAGTTTAAATAAACATCCGGGAAATCTGAGAAGAAAGATTAAATGAAACTGTACGAAAGACCGCCACCGCTCAGAGGCAGTCATGATTTATTAACATTTCCTACACTTAGTAAGAAATTTTAACGTCAACTCGCTGGAGACACATATTTAAAGTTTATGCATAAGTAAATACGTACACTTTCCTTTAAGAACTGGGGTTCGTGAACGAACGAAGGTGCCTTTTGGGATGCAAGCGCAGTAAAGCAAGCGGAACAGACCTTTGCCGCTGAGAAGAGAATACTGGATAATTGGACTCTAGAATTTTTCTGAAACTTCATAAACGGCGAAAATTACCAAAAAAAACTAAGATAAAGTTGTATATGATAAACAGAGAGTACCAGACAACGTTAATTGAGAAATATAAGTTCAAGTTTACGCTGAAGTGGGATTCGAAGCAATTATAAATGCAATACGCTGGGGTGTCATTCCATGTTAACATTGTTTCGTGTTCTTGAACAACTGAGAAGTCAATGGAAACTGTGAAACTATTATAATTTGTTCTCTGGGCTACGAAGTTACTAATGACAATAAAGTTTTTTATTGTACACTGTTTAAGTTATACACGGTGGACTACATAATTGCATAGAAGATAACTTTATAATTACATTGTTGTAGCTAAGGTTATTTAAATTATTAAAAATTCTAAACCTTTTAAGACGAACTGAGTACTTGGCTTATTATATACATATATCTACTGGTGCATAGCATACCGTACTTAGATATAAAATATATAGAAAAAGAAGAATTACGAACTGTCAAGAGTACGCTAAAGTCTAAAGTCACTTTTATTGATCGGCACAGCTAAAACAAACACAGGATATTCTCTATAATTGATTTAATCACTCAATGTTGATATATAATTCGTATTCTGTATACGTATTTCGACAACTAAGTTGTCGAAATATGAAATAAGAATAGAAAAATTAATGTGAAAAGTGGTTACATATCAAACTTAAGTGATTAAGTTAATCAACCACAGCTTCCATCAAATTTACCTTCTATAATTGATAACAATAAATAGTGACAGTTAATATGACAATGGAAACGAAAATGCTATGGAATGGGAACGCCTTAGAAGAGTGGGATGATCTACACTTTCGAATGTGCAGATGATCAGGTAATAGTTGCAGTAGACAAAGAGGATCTACATTTACGCATAAGTTTAAAAAACATATTATACCTGGAACATAGAAAAGACCTAGTATCTTTGTATGAGAGACACAACAACTAATCTAGATATTGACGACACGAGATATAAAATCTTTCCAAGACTATAAATATTTAGGCGCCACATTCGGCAGTAGTGATACAGATGAAAAAGAAATAAGAAAAAAATAACAGATACGAATAGAGTAATACATATACTGTTTGAATAGGATATTATGGAGCAAATATATACGTCAGTGACGAATATTCAACATCTGCTTTGCGATGATAAAAGTAACTTAATATATGGATCCGAGACTTGGAGAATAGCGTACAGGCACAAGAAAAGAATAGACTGCCAAAATAAAATATCAAAAATGACGAAATTCGTCAACGATTAGAAATAGTGGATAAAGTTATGGAAGATATTGAAAGAAACAATTAACCTGGTACGGCCACGTTCAAAGAATGCAACAAACAAGACTACAGAAGCAAACAATGGAATGGGACCAAAATTAAAAAACATGAGAGAAAGACCGCAAATAAATTGAATAGAAGGAATCAAGGAAGATATGAACGATTGAAACTTGCAGGAAGGACAATGGGCAAAACGAAAATAATCGTCGCCACACGTTTTAAACTTTTATAACATCTGCAAGGTCATCTATAAACTAGTTTCAACCTTTTTAAACAGCTCTCGAATATGATCAGCCTTCATCATACTCGACAGCAAAATCAATAGAAAAACATCATTATACACGTTGGGATTACTCTAGAAACCAGATTGATCTGGAAACACCACGTAGAACAAACCCTGAATCACACCGTTGGCGTGAAAACTATTTTACTCACTACTTCATAACAGTAGCAGATTTATTCTAAAACTATTATTAGATAAAGCAGCCAACAGACATATTGGGTTGGCAACTAAGTACTTTCGGTTTTTACTGATAGAGAGCGTTGCTTTATTTTTTGTATAACGTATGTTAGTGCTGTACTTTACAGTTTGTCGCGTGATACTAGTCACATTGACGTAACTTCAGAAGCAAATAGTGCGTGATTTTTATTAAAGCTATTAGTTGTGGGTTAATTTTAAATGGAGTGCAGAAACAAACATTTTCGACATATTTTACTCTTTTATTTCCGTAAAGGAAAGAAAGCTGCTGCGGCTCACAAAAAGATATGTGAAGTTTATGGTGCTAACTGCTTAACAGAGCGCACGTGTCAGAATTGGTATAAAAAATTCTGAGGATCGTCACATAACTGTTCGAGAGGTTGAGGAGAGGCTACGTGTATCGCACACAACAATTGAAATACGTTTACAATGTCTTGGGCTAGTTAAGAAGCTTGATATTTGTGTACCTCACGAATTGAAAGAAATTCATTCAACACAAAGAATCAACTTTTGCGATATGCACCTTAGACGAAATGAAACCGGCCCTTTCTTAAAAAGAATCATCACTGGTGATGAAAAATGGGTCCTGTACAGTAACATAGTTCGAAAACTATCATGGAGTAAACACGATAAACCAGCTCAAACCACATCGAAAACTGAATTTCATCCAAAAAAGATCATGCTGTCAGTTTGGTGGGATTACAAAGGTGTTGTGTTTTTTGAGCTGCTTCCAAGGAACCAAACGATCAATTCTGATGTTTACTATCAACAATTAATAAAACTGGATGAAGAAAACAAAGAAAAACGGCCAGAATTGTCAAATCGGAAAGGTGTAGCTTTCCACCAAGATAATGCAAGACCTCACACATCTTTGGCAACTCGTGGGAAACTATTGGAGCTTGGCTGGGAAGTGATGCCACATCCCCCATACAGCCCTGATCTAGCACCATCTGATTACCATTTATTGCGAAGCTTGCAGAATTCTTTGAGTGGTAAAACTTTCACGAATGACGATGACCTTCACTCGCACCTGGTTCAGTTTTTTGTTGATAAGGACCAGAAATTTTATGAGCGCGGAATCATGCAGCTGAAAGAAAGATGGCAAAAGGTCATTGAGCAAAATGGAAAATATATAATTGATTAAAAACTATTCTTTGTTAAAAAAAAGTGTTTTATTTTATACTACAAAACCGAAAGTACTTAGTTGCCAACCCAATATAATGACGTACACAATCACAGTCTGAAGATATGAAGCCAAAAATAATACGAAACGTCTTCAATAAAAGCAAAATGAAATTCTTCTCACCATAACGGGTGCCCATTGTGTTATATAAGCAGACGGCATTAAGTCCTAAACTTTTCCTTAATTTGCGACTGACTCCAAATATCAAGAAAATATTTCAAAAACACGCCCTTCCTCACTAATAAGTACCAAGCAACAAGTACTAACTTCCTCCATAGAATTCATAAAAGTTACCGAGATATCCTCCTTGACGATCTCCTTTGAAATTTGAAATCCTTCCAAACAACACTTCCGCGATAAGAAAATCAACGAAACATCAAGATAAATATTGTAAATAAATAGTCGAATTCAATGAATTCACAACACATTGCACCATCTGGTTCTTGTCATATCTACTCAAGACAGTCAATCAATATAATGGATAAAAAGAACTCAGCTCTTCCGAGAATACCCGTCTCAAGTTCCTATTCAACCATATACTCATTCTACTATTGGTTTGGTCCATATACATCTTGTTACACTAATCATGCAGGATTTCGTAAACATTTTGCCCATCGGAGTCGTTACGATACTTCTTACTTTCTTGTTCGTGGTGCAAACAGTTTTAACCGGAGTCGTATAAATAACAGCAGCACTTTAAGTCCTACCACCAATGAATAACTGAAAAGGGGGCTCTTTTATGTTTTATTTTAAAAAACGAGCAATGTTGGACATAGTATGCAATTCAACTAGCAGACGAGTTTGTTTATATTTTCGACCTAATTTGTTGCCGTTTGGTCAAATTAAAAAGTATATATATTGACATCATTCCGCGAAGTTGCGAAGAATTAGCATTTTGCGAACTGCTTTTTATGAATTATTTAATTTTGTTTAACTAATTTTAATTTAGCGATTTAATATTTTAAGTAAAAGTTTCGGAGACTTATCTTTGGAATTTTTAAGTTGCCAATTGCTGTTCTAAATGTACCAAAAGAATCAAAATTAGTTATTGTTATTCAAGGCACAGTTTTTCCCTGCGTGATATGAATTTAGCGTACGTTGCCTTAATGTTCTTTTATAAATTACCACTTGAAATTTGAAATTACTGTATTTTGCCTATATATAGAAAAAATATTTCCATTACTATGTGACACGAAACCATATGGTATTGACGATTTTTTAAATAATTAATTTTCGTGTATGTATGTAGTTCTTCTGTTCAATTTTTCTGATATTCGCTATCTTTATTTCTGCAATACTTAGTGCAATAAAGTTTATATTTTTTTTTGTGACGTAGATTTCACTCACTTGCTCAGTTCAACGCCGAGCTACTTTTCACTCGATCTACATATATCTATGCCTTCGAGCTCGGCCTTTACGCAGTTGATACGGGTTACTATTATACATCACAAAACGGGAAACAGACTTTATATCTCATGTGTATTATTATTATTATCTAGCTGGTATATGTATATATATACGAGGGTGGTCCCAGAAGTACTCGACCCAACAAAGAAAACAAACATTTTGGATATATTTATTTTTCAACATAATCTCCTTTCAGCTCTATACACTTTTCCGACCGATGTTCAATAAGTTCGATATTCTTTTTATAATAAGAACTGTCTTACTCCCAAAATAGTTACATCTTTGGAAAATCTTTGACTACTGAGCCATTTTGTCAAATTTGGGAACAGAAAATAATCCGAAGGGCTTAAATCTGGCGAATAGAGTGCATGAAGCAGCAATTCAAACTTTAATTCATTAATTTTGGCCATTGCAATAACGGATTTGTGAGCTGGTGCATTGCCTTGATGAAACAACACTTTCTTCTTAGATAAATGCGGCCGTTTTAGCTTGATTTCTTCGCCCAAACGTTGCAATAAGTTCGCATAATACTCGCGTTGATAGTTTTTTTCTTTTTCAAGATAGTCAATGAAAATTATTCCACGCGCATCCCAAAAAACACGATGCCGTGACTTTGCCTGCAGATGAAGCGGTATTCGTCTTCTTTGGAGCCAGTTCTCCGTTTTTTAGTCCACTGTTTTGATTGTTCTTTTGTCTCCGGTGTGAAGTGATGATGATCGCTAAACGCTCAATTGAAACACCTTTACGGCATTGTTTTTGCTCCAGTGTGAGCAAACACGACACCCATCTTGCACGCAGCTTTCTCATGTCAAAATTATATAATAATAATAATAGTATGCGGTGTACCGCACTTTTGGAAATGCCTACTATGTCTGCTAGCTCGCGCACTTTCAATCGACGATCATCCAGTACCGCTTTGTGGATTTTTCTCACCATTTCTGGATCCGCCACCTCATTTGGTCGACCACTGCTATTCCCGTCTTGGCAGCTCATACGGTCTCGTTTAAACTCTGCTACCTAATATTTCACTGTTGTAAACGAAGGAGCAGACTCACCCAGTGTAGAATTCAGTTCAGCTTTTATATCGATTGAGCTAAGGCCTTTCAAATAAAAGTATTGTATCACGTTACAATAACCAATTTTCTCCATATTTACAAATTCACTGAAAACGTTCACTATTGATGGCTGCCTAATAAATACTAAACAATGTGGTGTCTTCAAACTTGAAACATATGCTTTATAGATTGTGTACTTTCTAATACAGTGATATTTCTCAAACAACTACCGCCATCTCTAGATCAGGCAGGGTACTTATTGAACCACCCTCGTATATATCGGGCTTGAGATTAAGTTATTTAAGGCTTTCATGGACTTGGTTAGGAATTTTTCCAGTAGTAGAAGTTGTAAATGGTATAATTTTGACTTGTTTTCGATGACATATTTACCGTATACCTGCTGCAACAAGCACGTGTATATATTTATTGCACTTCTCTGTATTTCTCTATTGAGGGTTATAGATGTAAGGTATGGAAATGTCTTTTCTATTTTAGTATTTCCATGACTTGTTAATTTTCAAAACAAAAATTTGATTTGTATAAGAATTTGCGTTAAAATATTAAAATCTGCGAAACGCAAGAGTATCCGTATATTCAGCGAAGAACGAAACTGAAAATTTAACAATTTTAACGTAGTGTCTTCAAGTGTAAAATACCGGCTTTTATCAAATATTTGTTTCTCGAATTTCATAGGTATTATTCTTTGTTCAATGTTGGATATAGAATAATATTTGCAGAATATTGCAGAAAATAATTTGGTATTGCCGGAGACCGCAAATCTCGGCCAGTTCCGGCTATAGGTCCTGAGGGACGCAGAATTATCCCGGATCATCGCCATCATGCTAATGGACAAGTTGCTTAATGACGAAGCGCTGTTTACGGTAATGCGTAATTCCGGAGTCCGGGTCGAAAATCCGGTTTCAACATGTTCCTGTATACATCCTTAACCGGCTGCCATACACCTCAATTGATAACCCCGGTCAATTATTGGTCCGTAAATGACCGCTTTCCCAAAATTAAGCGTGAATTAATAATCTTCACTGTTATTTCTGGCAGTTACTATTTTGAAATGAGTTTGCGTACATAGGAAATTACAGATCTTTTATAACTAATTAACGTTTAACATAATTTGCATCATGGAATTTCTTGAGAAAGTTTTCTTCAACTTGGGAATCTCCTAGACACTTAAAAAGATCCGCTAATGATTACTATATGTTTATTTACGTAAAAAAGGACGACAACAATTCACACCTACAATATATATTTATAAATTGTACTTTTAACTTTAAAAACAATCAAAATATTACAAAAGAAAGCGAAAATAGTAATTTCTAGAATAAAATAATTAATAAAGAATATATTAAGTATAACATCAACCTTCGAATGAACAGTAAATTGAAGCAAAATTAAGAAATCAATAAGCATTAATAAGGGTCTTTATAAGTAGTAATAATACTATTAATAGACTATTAGAAATTTGTAGAGAAAATGAGTATTAACTAGTTTACAGAAAAGAAAATTTTGTCACAGTTAAAATATGTGAAGCTATTTTTTGCCTTGATTTCAAATATGTCGTCAGCTTTTTCTATCACGCGACATTTCCATGTGACAGATCATTTACATTTAAAAGTAAATATATTTAGTTTAATGTATAATGTAGGTAGGTAGATATTTTCTGGGTTGACAAGTGAAGGGTTTCTAACGTTTTCCACCTCTGAAACAAATGATTCGCGTTTGGCCAGACTTTTCTTGTATTGTGTTACGGATTTATTTTACCCTTCGTCCATATTTATAAGCCATCGCTGTATATTGTTAGGCATAAATTTAGTGCGCATATTAAAATTAAATAATTTCATATTCTTACTCACTTTCGTTATCTTGCGTGATTCATGAATGTGCATTTCATTGAAATTATTTTATTTAACAATTTGTCGCTAGTTTTTATATATATTTATATTAATGAGCATTCGTCCGATATTAATATTTAATCTTTTAAGAAGGAGATGGTGCACCGTCTACAAATCTCTCAAATCCGAGCAGATATACAGATGTTGTAGGTTTCGTGTTGTCGCTTTAACTATTTTTCAAGTAGTAAATAAATTTAATTTACGATTTATTAAGTTTTCTTTAACTAATATTGCACTTGCAATTACCTTTCTCTTGTTTTTGCTTATGACGTTGTTGATCGAACGTTTATAAGTGGCTAAACCATATGAATTTGTTCTCTTTCGTGAATCTACATTCCGATTGTGAGTGGTCTGTAAAAAACAGAACACACATTGATTGAGCATCATTTTAATTTGAGAAGAGGTTTTTTTTGTGACAGTATCTTCGAAGTATATAAATAATTGACAAATTACACTAGTTGTGAATAAGGACGACCAATCTTGATTTATGGTATTAAAAACTTTCAGAAAATTATTTATTAATCTTGTATTAAGAGTTGGAAGTAATTTTGGATTAAGCAACTCTCTGTCTATTTGAATTTTTGTATTACCTGTATTTAATTTTGGTTTTATTTCTTCTTTTACGTTACGTATAGGGTCCTTGGAATCAGTACGTGTTTTTTTTTTTGTAGACACAGGTTCCTATATTAGGAAAGTAGGGTGAATTAATATGGATAGCAATTAATCCAGAGGAATGAACTTACGGCATGACACTCCATCATCAAAGTGATTTGTTGAGGCGGACGAGCAACATTCTTTGTAATTAAAGAATTGTATGAGGCTTGTAACAGGTTGGGAAGTAACTCAAATTTTGTGACCCCATTACATGTATCTCAGGGTTTGTGCAAGGTAACCCTATTATATTTTTATTGTGCACGAGCAATACGTTACTTTCCAGAGTCAATATCATAATCATGTGTGTACAACAGTTTATGATTTTGAATTCTAAAATTTCCTATTGCCATCTATGGTATATACAGAAGGTAACTTTATTTAATAATTTCTGAACTCTCATTGCAAATTTTCTATTAACGTATCATTCAGGTGGTCATTTAAATACACAAGTCAGTACCCTGTGTGGAATTACGAGCATTGTAGTATTAATCTCTGTGATTACTTCGATCCCTACTATTCCACTGATATAGAAAACAAGAAAATTTGGTGTGCTGTAAACTAAGTAAAATGACTATAGATAGTCCAAATATATTTGATATACTGAATCTTTTGGTAGTAGTTCTATAGCATTATATAATTGTGTAATAGTATGACCATTAACTTGTAAGTAAGTGAATAGAGAGAGAAAAGCAATAGCAATCTTCCGTTAATGAATATCAACATTTTTTTGCTTTTAAAAGCTATTTAACATTTGAACTGGTTATATACCAGTCTTGTATGAAACAGTTACACGTATAATTGGGGAATTGTATGGTCATCTTTTGTTGTTATTTCTTTACCGTAACTACTTGTTTATCTATCTTAGATGAGATTGTGTGTTATATATTTTCTTACTGATAGTAGTTAATATAATATTCTGCCTTGCAACATATAAACATATTTTCTTACATCTAGATACTGGGTGTCCAGGAGTATATGATATATTTCAATAGTTGTCAAGTTGAATTATTGAATTTCTTCATTTTTTTAATACGATATTTAATTGTTATTGACACTCTGGAATTTATTTATTTGATTATTGTATAATACGATTTATATATTAGGTGCGCAACTAAGTTCTCGCTGTTTTTTTGATGAAAATGCAACTTTATTGTGAAAAAATGTTTACAAATGAATCATTCGAAATATTGCCCATCGCTAGCGACAAATTTTTCCCATCTTTCTGGCAGAGCTCGAATACCGTCACGGTAGAAGTGTTCGTCTTTCGAGGCTATCCACGAATCAAGACATTTTGAGATGTCTTCATATGAGCGGAACTGCTGATTAGCCAGACCATGTGCCATCGAACGGAACCAGTAATAATCGGACAGCGCAATATCTGGGGAATATGGCGGGTGGGGTAGGACCTCCCATTTGAGCGTTTCTAAGTAGGTTTTGACGGGTTTGGCAACGTGAGGCCGAGCGTTGTCTTGTTGTAGAATCACTTTTTCGTGCCTCTGCTCGTATTGTGGCCGCTTTTCGCGCAGTGCTCGGCTCAATCGCATCAATTGAGTTCGATACCGTTCCCCAGTGATGGTTTTGTTTGGTTTCAACAGCTCATAATAAATAACACCGCTCTGGTCCCACCAAATACACAGCAAAAGTTTCGCAGCGTGAATATTCGGCCGAACCGATGACGTAGAAGCATGACCGGGCAGTCCCCATGATTTTATTCTCTTTGGGTTGCTGTAATGAATCCATTTTTCATCACCCGCAACGAAGAGATGAAGAAAACCCTTCCTTTTTTACCGCTCGAGCAGTTGTTCACAGGCGAAAAAACGACGCTCAACGTCTCTTCAAATCATAAAGAACCCAAGTTCCTTGTTTTTGAATCATTCCCAACGCATGCAATCGCTAGAAAATGGATTGGCGGGTAACTCCTAATGCTGAAGCAAGCTCTTTTTGCGTTTGGCACGGATCCTCATCGAGCAATGCCTCCAATTCAGCGGCTTCGAAGGTTTTTGGTCTTCCTTCACGCGAACAGTCGTCGGCATCGAAATCACCGTCTTTGAAGCGACGGAATCAATCACGGCACGTTGTTTAACTTAGAGCAGCATCTCCGTAAACTTTTTGGAGTTCTCGATATGCTTCAGCCGCCGTTTTCTTCGAAGAAAAGAAGAAAAGCAACACTTACCGCAAATGACGATTATTTGGCATAA
Organism: Dermolepida albohirtum; assembly: GCA_031893035.1. Taxonomy (NCBI): domain Eukaryota; kingdom Metazoa; phylum Arthropoda; class Insecta; order Coleoptera; family Scarabaeidae; genus Dermolepida; species Dermolepida albohirtum. The sequence continues at coordinate 76,586 of JAVIWB010002749.1, forward strand.
AATCAGACATTGTCACACAACCAAAAGTATATGACGTAAAAACAAAATCACTAATGTGTCAAAGCTGTTTGTTTACCATTTGTCTAAGCTTGGTTCATGACGTTTTGGTTATGTCACAATCGACCAGCACTTACTACTGGAGCCATCTCTTGAAAAACAGCTTAGTTGCGCACCTAATATATATACATATACATATATATATATATATATATATATATATATATATATATATATAAACTGTACTTTCGTCTTTAAAAACAATCAAAATATTACTAGAGGAAATAGAAATGATAATTTCTAGAATAAAATAATGAAGAATGTATATATTTACTGTGACATTAATTTTCAACTGAACGGTAAATTAAATCAAAATCAATAAATTAATAAGCATTAATAAGGATCTTTTTAAGTAGTAATAATACATGTAATAAGCTATTAGTAATTTGTAAAGAAAATCAGTATCAACTAGTTTACAAAAAAAAAAATTTTGTCACACAAGGTAAAATATGTGAACCTATTTTTTGCCTGGATTTCAAATATGTCGTCAGCTTTTTCTATCACGCAAAGTTTCCATGTGACAGATCATTTACATTTAAAGCTAAATATATTTAGTTTAATGTACATATAATGTATATATGGTAGGTAGATAGACATTTCCTGTGTTGACAAGTGAAGGGTTTCTTACATCTTCCTTCTCTGAAATAAGTAATTCACGTTACTGAATTCCTTTATTTTCGTAGTAAAATATTTAATTGTTACTGATACTCTGAGATTTATCTCTTTGATTGTTATACGATTTATTTTTTCTCCTGTTGTAACAAAATTGGCGTATACGAACTTTGCTCCTTAACATACAAACGCACGTACTCTTTTAAAATCCACGTACTTAAGTATTAGCACGCACTCCTATGGGTTTAGATTCAGTAACGGTCATTTATAAGTTCTTGCATTGAGAGAACCCTCCCTAACTCTCAAAGTTACTAGCTAGTTCCATCCCTAGAAGAAGCCAAGGATATATTTCAGGTAGGAATTACGAGCATTGTAGTATCAATCTCTGTGATTACTTCCATCCTTACTATTCCACTGATATAGAAAACAAGAAAATTTGGTTTCCTGTAAGCTAAGTAAAATGACTATAGATATTTCAAATGTACTTGATATACTGAATCTTTTGGAGAAGTAGTTCTATAGCATTATATAGTTCCTCCATTTCACTAGCATGGGCTAGTTGTATATACGGACATTTATTTCTATTTTGTAAAAGTACAGTATTTATGTCAATTTTTGAGAAACTGACAAACAAATGTTATTCTATTGTTCCATGAACGTGACGCATAACCTCCAAAAAGGAGGCCAACATTATTACAATGTATTAAATTATTTGCCTGTGAAAAGAGATTTTTAATTCATCATGATGGTTACAAAAATTACATCTTTTACATCTATCAAGAGGATTCCATCCTTTTAAATTAGATCTTAAAAGTTCAGACTATTTTTCAGTCAGCGAATTCGTTGGCACTTTTACTCAAAACGTAGATCGGTGTTCTCCTGAGAATATTAGTCCGAGCCCTTGGCGTCACAATGGACACATTGCAACTACAGTTCAGACAGGACACAAAAAACACAATCGATGCAGTAATGAAGGACAGTCAAGACTGTTACCAAGGATGCCATGCAACATCCCAACACAGAGATCAGGTCTCCTGTCATGCAAAGAGGACATATTATGCTTAAGAAGGAACTCTCCCTGCGATACACCTCTTTGTGGGTAAGCACTACTAATCTTGAAGGTAAGGAATTTTAAAAACAGAAATATTTGGAGGTGCAGAATACAAACCCCAGCGATTTGCAAGCTTCTGAGCACACTAGTGATCTGTGGCCTAAACGTAAATAATTATTAACGTAAATCTAATACAAGTGTTAATAATCTCTTAAGTAACATATAATTGAGATGCAGGAAATACATATAGACGTATACTAAAACGTATCGAACATTTTCTTGACTAATAAATATCTATTATTTGGTATATATTTGTAATAATTAAAATTAAATATCATATTAGTATGGATGTTTGTATATATGTAGAGTTACTGACACAAAACGAACAATATTACTAGCATATATGCTTCTAAGGGCTGGCTCCAAATCATAAAGATAATGCAAATAGAAATTCTATCTTTAGATAACGATTTTACAGATTTTGTGCAATTGTTGCTTTTATAGATAAATGGGGTGCAACTCCAGCTCGCCTCCACGTGGTGCACCCTAGGTAACGCTAAAGAGCTAGAAACAGATAATCCAGACTTTCCTACTATAAGAACTGAAATGAACTGTGTAAATAATAATATGCCGGGTCCATAAGCTGTATAAATAATATTACAGATAAGCATATTAATAAATAATTATATGGTAGACTTAAAAATGAATCGATTACGTACGAGGCACGAAGAGGACACGAACGAGTCTAGACTAGATTCAAACTGGACCGAAACCCGCATTGCATACGCAATGTGGTTATAAATACGTTTGATTTAGTAACGGTGTTAATGAGCACATAACATACTCTTAACTTACATGAACATCGACGGGTAAATCAATTGAAAAATTGATCTTTTTTAAGAATTAGTTTTTAGATTTCCACGGAAACTAATGTATTTGCAAAAATAATATAATTTATTACCCAATTGGTCAAGTTCAGTTATAGGTCAAAATAGAAGGGATAAAAAGGTATATAATACAAAGTACATACAAATAATAACAATATATAGCCGATAAATAATAAATATAAACAAAAAATATATGCCTAGTCAATAAAAATAATAAAAAAACTACAAAAAAGATATTGCAGTATAACATCAATGTCGATTTCCAGTGAATACGTCGGTGCATACAACATTAGCATTCCTTATCATACTGATTAATGGAGATCTCCAAAAAATATTTGTCTCAGCGTCCAATGAAGAAATGTAGAAAACTATCGAGATGCGATGTTTAGAATATTAAAATTAGTTGCAGAAAGCAAGTGAGACCAGTCAATCTGACCACTGATTAATCTACGTAAAAAACGTGCTTCGGTCTGACAAGATTGAATGCTCCGTTGTTCCACTAAAAAATTATACTCAATTCCTCTACTCGGATAAATACCAGAAGTTTTGTAGCAAAAAAATTTTAAAAATTAGCATTGAATTTACATTGAATTTTTGAGTGTTGTAAAAAGGATACCAAATAATGGACCCATATTCATGCTTTCTTTGAACAAAGGCAAAATGTAATATTTTGAGTAGATCGGCGTTATTGAAGAACTTGCTCGTCTTAAAATAAATTCTAATATTTTAGCCGCTGAGGGACACATGCATTGAACATGTAAATTAAAATTCAAGCTATTATCAAATAGTAATCCAATATTTTTCACTGAACTAGCTTTGAAAAGTATATGTCTATTTATAGAATAAAAAGAAGGCAAACGTGTCAATTTTTTAGTAAAAGATATAACAAAACATTTATCAATATTCGAAGACAAAACGATTAACAACAGACCAATCAATTAATACTCTCCTGTAAGTATATGACAAACACATTACAAAAATTTTAGTATCATTAGCATAACCTAAGCATTAGGAAGCAAACTTGTAAGTCGTTTAGAAAAAATGAGAATAAAAGTGGACCAAAATTCGAGTAAGGGGACCCCTAAAGGTAGATATGAAAACATTATATGAGTGACCATTATAGAAAACATAGTTGATCCTATTCTTCAAGTACAATCTCATAGCTCTAAGAAGGCAATGAGAAAAGAATGAGAAAATTTATTGTACACTAAATGATCAACAGTGTCAAGACCAAAGACTAATGTCCCTGTGCTTCAGTTGAGGTGACATCCCTACTACCTGGTGACATTGCGATAGGCATAGCCACCTGTGTATTTTATGCAGGGGAAAATAAAAATAAATGCAGTCGACAATCAGTAATGTTACTAACATATTGTGTGACAGATACTACGAATAAATCACTGTAGAAACAGTAAAAGAAATGAATATTATGCAATATGTAACTTTATTAATTTTGGTTGTATACCTAGCAAAACTAGAAATAATGACAATGGAATAATAGTTCATTTTCGATTTGTTAACTTCCTTGAAAAGTTTTGGAATAACTCTAGAAGGTTGTTTAACTGTAAAAACGTAACTGTTAATGATTTTCAGCAAAGGAGCTGCAAGGATATTTCGAGCATTTTTAATCCAAAAACTAAAGGTCGAATCATCACCAGATGTATATTATATATACCAGTAATGCCCAATTCTTTCTAGTTTATTATTATTAATTTACTTATATTTTTTTATTAAGAATTAAATGAATGAAATTTTAATATTGTAACATCAGAATCTACGTTATGCCTATTATAACGATTCGAAATTGTATCCGCATAGGAGCGTTTCATTTTGTCCAAATAATAAAGAACTGGGCATTACCTTCCCGTTGCTTAGATTTATAGCACCTTACACGTACTTGCAAAATATATGTAGTTTTCACAAGATAATATAAATTCCTCGTAGAGGTAGCATTTTATTTTAACAGTGTACATTATTAGTAATGTATTTCTGTTAATGGAAAGCAATGCTGTCTTCGGAGTTCCCTAATGTCGACTCAAAGCGGCACAGGTTATGGCTACAATTAAAAACCCATTTATCAGAGACGGTGCGTCAAGGGAGCCAGCGCAGTCGCTTCTAACGGAAAAAGAAAACAGAAAGGAATTAAAACAAAGTATGTTTCAGGCCACATAAATTGTCCTTATTCTGCTTCTGAAATTCGTTAACGCATTCCAGGCAACTGAACCCATAAAATTAGGTGACATTTTTTCCGTTTTACGAATACGTTCCTTAATTTGCAACGTCGCCTCTTATTCTTCTCATTTAGATTTATTTAACGGAAGTGAACGATTAATGCTCACTTTCCTCATTTCTAATTTATCCATCCTATTCCGTGTTTGGAGGTGAGTGAAGCTGATTTTGGTTAGGAAACTCCACCACTGTATTTCTAATTTGTTTTTAATGATCTCACCCTATTTCGCTTGTTTAATTACCGAATCTGTGGTATAGTTCGCATAGTGACTATACCTTGAAAATAGTTGATGTAAAAGAATGATACAAAGTTTTAATTTGTATAGTCTCACACACACTGCTCAAGTTTGATATGTCCATATTTATGGTACTAAGCTTTCATAACTAATTTCTTGTCGAATTACATCCTTCTTACCTTGAATTATGCACAAACTTCTTAAGATGTTTTTCTTTGCGCATAATTTCTTTGGAGTTTTATATAAATAAATTCCTTAAAGTAATATCAACTATAAAATAGTAATATGTAATAATAATTGTCATTCTTAAAAAGTAAACTACAATCCATAAAAAAAGGAAATTTGAAAAAGTTGAAAACTAAAATTGAAAGGAAAGTATATTCGAAATACTAGAGCTTAACAAAGATTGAACGTTATCAGTAACTGTGATCATGGGTAATTATGTTGCAGCAGAAGTGTGGAAAGGATTGATATAAATTTTGTTAGCATTTTTAACCATATACACCGTGGCGAAAACCCTTGTTCTAGTTGTAGCTTCGGCGAATGTTTCACTGGATCTCATTCCATATTTTAGCACCTCGGTATAAACAGCAAATAATAAATTCGGAACGTCGATGCTATTATTAACCACCTTGAACATACAGTGAGCACTCGCTTTTCGTTTCATTGTTAGATAGGAAACTTTTCTAGTACCTCCTCGTAGCTAAAGAATATCTAAGAGAATAAGAATGGATAAAGTTAATGTTTATTAGAATATTATATTCCATTATAAAAATTGAAATCTGGACTAAGGTAAATTTTTGATTGAAGTGTCCCATCTAGAAACCACTTGGATTGTACAAAAATCTAAGAATGGGTAGATAACCGCATTCTTTTCGATTCACGTTATTTAATTGTACACATGTTATTTTATTTTCAGGAATTTACTGGAAAACTTGATTTCGCAAAACCAAAGGCTACCGATACTGTCAAATTCTGCTTTAACATTGCTTACAACCGAACAAACATATATTGTTCTTATATAAAATCTCTTCTAAGTTTTAGATTTGGGTAAAAGAACATCCAATTGGCTAGTTATGTTCAGCATTTTTTAGTACCTAAATACTTCTTTATTGGTAAATTTGTATATCACCGATATTTCAGGCATGTATACATTTGTATGCTTCTAGTACTGCATTATTCATAATGTAAATTTAAAATAAAGATATAATTAGCTTTAAATCACCACACCTCAGCAAGTTAATATTATTCTTTCTTATAATAGAAAGTTATTCGTTGTATCAAGTTTCTTAACTACACTTCTGCTCACTTCCAGAACATTTTCATTTGCTTGAAATATCCTCTAATTTCAGCATTATCTTATTGGTTTAATGAATCAATAATTGTTTCATATAATAATTTGCAACCCAATTTTTCGGGGAAAACTACTAAGAAATGTAAGGTCGTCATAATTTTCAAAACTTAATTCAATTTCGATCATTACTGCAAAATACGAGAATTTCATATATAACTAGTGCTTTCGTTTCGAATGTATTTAGCTTTAATGTACATTTCAATAAAAAGCATAAATCAATATAACAGAATTTACTGATTATCAATAAAGTCGCGTTTTCCCACATGTTAACGGAGTAGCGCGAAGTGAAATATATATCGGGCATGCGAAGATTGCATCGTCGTATCGCGACAGATTAGAAAAATCAATAAATCGTTTATTTTATTGATGACGATTGGTCATGCAGTATAAGTAATTTTCTGTTTATACAGCACAAATTACTAAAATTATGAACGAAATGATATCATTTCTGAATTGATTACGAGCTTAATGTTATAAATAACTCTAATAATTCGGTCTAATTTAAACATATAATATACAACCATGCTCAAATGTATTAGACACCTTACGAATTTATGTATATACATACATATATAGTTTATACAGTTTAGTCAAAAGAGAGGTGAGGAAAATAAAACTGTTGTGAAAATTATATACAAAGTGTTATTTAGTAATATCGCACAATTTATCAATATTTTGTCGCTCCGCCCTTGGCCTTAATGACAGCTCGTACTCGTCGAAGCATACTTGCTACTAAATTGTAACATTCTGCCGGTGATATTGCAGCCCATATTTCGCGAATTTTTGTTGATAATTCTGCTTTTGACAGGCATTTATGTTCCGTGATCTTAGTTTTTAAGATACGCCACAACTTTTCAATGGGCGACAAATCGGGACTTTGTGGCGGCCAATCCAATACCTCCACTGTGTTTTCCACGAACCAACGCATTACAGCTCCCGATTTGTGGCAGGGCGCATTATCTTGCTGAAAAATGTATTGTGGAATATCCTGGTCGAATAGTTCTAATACTTCCTCCAACATAGCTAAATAGCGTTGGCTATTCATCCGTCCATCGCACAGGTACATTTCTCCAACACCGTATGCAGACATACAACCCCAAACCATGATACTACCACCTCCAAGTTTTACTGTGGAAATGATACATTGTGGTTCATAACCTTCCCCTTGCCTACGCCGAACGTATAGCGTCCCAGGTAGTCCCCAAATCTGCCAGGCAAAAGAAGAAAGTTAGCACTTAGACACGATTAATTTTGTTTAATGTTACATGTAGACTGAATTGCATACAACGATAAGAATATTAGTCATGAAGATGTACTTACATACCTCGATATTCGATTCATCGGACCAAAGAATCTTCGACCACTTCTCGATTGTCCAATTTTCATGTTGTTTGGCCCATAAATACCGCTTCTTTTTATGAGCGTCAGTTAAAAGCGGTTTACGTCGCGCTTTACACCCTCGTAAACCAGCACGCTGGAGACGCCTTCTCACTGTTTGCGCAGAAACTGTTACGCGATAACGCTGTTTCAGCTCACTGGCGAGCTGTTTCCACGATTTTCTCCTATCACTGGGATCCAGTCTTTGTAAAATTCTGTCTTCTCTAATCGAGGTACAGGGTTTTCTGCCACTTTTTGGTCTGTTAACAAACGACCCAGTCTCCTGATAACGACTAATGATTGCACGGACTGCACATCGCGAACATTTTTTTTGCAATTGCAGCTATTGATAACTTCTGGGAATGCAGTAGCACTATTTGGGCGCGTTCCCCTACCGACAATTCGCGTGTTTTAGGCATTTTTCTTCAACAAATGACTGACACAACGTGAAAAAATAGGATAATCTAATTGATCTCTACCACAAACTCACAAACGCACGTTGCTCACACACTGCTAGAATGACACTAAATTTCTAAAATCCACAATTTCCCCTTTCCACCTATTCTTTTCAATAGGGGATTAACTAGGGTATTCAAAAACGCATTTCTGTGAATACCATTAACTATTTTTACGGTTAATTTTCGTCAGACTTGGATACTACCGAGAATAAGGGTTTTTACTTGGGGTGTCTAATACATCTGAGCATGGTTGTATATATACATATATATATATATATATATATATATATATATATATATATATATGTATATATAACAAAACAGAACGTTTTATAATGTTTCTATTGCTTCAATTAATTCTAGGTAATTCTGAATAATTTATAACTACTTACTATTGTATTTTTAAGAAACTCCTTTTGGATGAAATTGTAAAACTTGCCTATACCTGTTTGAAATATTTATGATGAACATGTAAGAATCAGCTGTAGTGGTTCAGGAACACCATGACGGCGTCTGTAAAATTAGCAAGGTATTTGCTAAGCACTGTTTTTGTATTTGTAATTAAAATGTCTACCTCTAAAAAATATTTTTGAATAGTTCCTTCAACTGACTACACATTTCTTCATGAGCACTGCTTACACAATGCATTGTATTAACATCATCACTAAAATATATAAATAATTATAATAAATAAATATTTGTAGGTGATTTGTTGTAACATGAAATTTCATAAATATTTCTAGCATCAGCTTCATAACTGTTCTGCCCGTACACTGTTTTGCTTTTTTACTAATTAGTTATAATGGAGAGGAAAATGTAATGGAATCCATTGCACCCAATAAAATGTGAAACAATGTTTTTGTTGCTGTTTGTTTGCCAACTTAGATTTAATGTCGTTTTTAATTTCTTCATCAACAGTATGTACATTTTTCTGAAACATTTTGCGATTTGCTAATTGTAGAATAGGATGATAATTATTCCAGAAGTTGCGGAATGGTTATTGATCGAGTATAGTTCATGGAAATTGCAAGTTAAAAACAAAGTCGTTAAATCAGACATAAATTCCACATAGGTACGTACGTCACTTTCTTTATTTCAACTATTTTTATGAAATTTACATTTAGGGCATTCTGCTTTGTGCGAAAACAACAGGGTTCTATTACACAATTTGCACACTCTTTTGGTATCATCGTATATCATGTTCAACCACTTTCACCTTTCATTTGATTTTGCATGTCCTAAATTTTGTAGCAGAAATTATTTGAAGCTAGTGAATGGAATGTTTCTCGCCTTTCTCTCGTTTGTCAACTTATTTGCGACGTGTTAGCTTCTACAAATTTCATACATCTAGATTCTCTATATATGCAGACATATAGCATGTTGCGAGACTCGGTTTTAATTATCAGTTCAATGATGGACTGAATAATCTACTAAGCTATACTAATTTATAGAAATGATTTCGAAAATATCAGTAGAATATAAGTATTGCATGGATAAGCTATCTGAAATCGACAATACTTCACTCACCGTCTATAAAAACGGCTTTAATTTGCTCCAAGAATTACAGCTTAATGAAGTACATTATTTTTGTATAAAAGTTCTTTTTAAAAGCTAAACAAACTTAAAGCTTAATTCAAACCCGATATATACAAGAATACAATGAATTCGTGAACTGAAATGTGTTACTATATTAACTGCAACTCTTATATATTATTTTAATTTTAAAATTTCAAGCCTTGCCGAAATCAAATGTAAACATTGCACGTATTAACGTTTCGAACTTCAAAATTATTCAGTTCTGTTTAAAACGGGTAATTTAACTTACAAAAGTTACATACTTTGACTTCAAGTAACAAACCCAGAGAGACAAACGTTTAATTGCTTTTAATGAAATGTAAATGATTTAGAATACAAAGGATCTCCGTCTTACAAATAAATTCCTAAAATAGTGCAAACGAGCGTAATGGTACTATTTAATTTAAGAGCGGTAAATGAGTGCGTCGTGTCAGAGGAAATATACTTCCTAACCTGGGTATTTGCTAACGTTAGCGTACATAGAACTAACAGCGGAACTTACTGAACTGTACTTGATAGATTTTGTTCTAATTTCTTGAATTACACGGCATTTGCACACAAACACTTACTTAATTCTTGTCTCAATTAGAAAACATGAAATCGTAATGGATATATATTAAAATGTCAAACTGTATTGTTAACATATTCCTTAAAATTGTGAAATTAATGTATATCATATTATATAGATCATATCTAGCGATGATTGTGTACAGCTTCAAAAAAAATTTAGAATTGCAGGAAGTTTCGACAAAAAAGTTGCCATTTTAAATTAAAACTAAGATTTGCATCGTCTTTAATTTAAAATTAAACATATTTGCGAATATGAAGCATTTATAGTACTGCTATGATAATAAAACAATAATTTATACTGTCAAGTATCATTACATTGTGCTTCTAGGAAAATAATGGCAATGTCTACATGTATTGTACATATAAGGTGTGGCAATTAAATGACGAGCCTGGTGTGGGAAATGTTTATTGCAAATAAACTTATATTTACTTTTATACCCTTCAACATACTCGCCTTCCCTATTTATACACTGCTGTATACGTGTCTTCCATTGTTCAAAACAATGCTGTAGTTCATCAGTTGTCAGCCTCTTCAACAATTCTGCCGTGTTTGATTTTACATGTTCAATAGACTGAAAATATGTTCCCTTTAATGCACTTTTCACTTTGGGAACAGTTAGACGGAAGTGACGAATACGGAGCATGATCAAGCACAGCAATGCGCTTGTCCACTACAAACAGCTTCACTGACAGGACACTATTTTTTCACAAACGTTTTTAATTCATCATGCAAAATGTGTCTTGCTGTTTCTTTGTTAATGTTCAGCATATCGACAATCATCCGAATGCTCAGACGTCGGTCTTTCCGCAAAATTTCATTAATTTTCAGAACGTTCCTTTCAGTTCTTGCAGTTACACGTTAATAATTAATAATAGTTTCATTTATGATAATGTATTAGAGGTCCAGGACGCGTTCCAAGCTGAAAGAAAGATTATTAGCGGAAACAAAACACCAGGATTGACCTTAAAGTTTACTTACTAATTCAAATAAACGAAAACTAAAAAGCGAGAGCAATTTGTAGAAACAAAATATAAGCAATCGTAAATGCTGCAATAAAATAATTAGAGTAATAAAAAGCTCTGAATCAAGATATACAAATATTAGAATAAAAGTGGGTAACGAGCGATACGTGATCTTCTTGTGTGTATGTCTGTGCGCCTATCCTCAAGATGATATATATATATATATATATATATATATATATATATATATATATATATATCCCGGTCGCGAAATAAATACATTGAACACTACATGTAGGGGTAAAACTTCACTCACAGAACAAGCACATGTTTTACGTTAAATAATGAATATACTAGCCTCGATCGTTGCTCGAAGAACAAAATAGTTTTTCTTTAAAGTTATGCTTTTTAAGAAATGCAAGTGCACCGGTCGTAATTAATTAACGAACCAATGAGAGAAAAGTATAGGCCCGAAAAAAATTACAATAAATTAAGAGACACGATACGAGGCTAGTTTAGTAGTGAGAATGGAAAGGAAAAACGAATTTTTTAAATACAAAATAATTTTTGTTTTTCAATATATTATCCTAAAAGAGCAATACATTTATTCCAACGGTGCTCCAATGCCCTTATGCCATCTCTAAAATGCGATTCCGGAAGGCTTGCAAAATATACCTAGTGCCGTTTTCAATTTTGGAAAAAGGTGGAAGGCGAAAGGGACTAGATTCGGCGAATAAGGCGCATGCGGTACTAATTGGAAATGCAACTAGTGGATATTGGACATCGCAACTGTGCTGGTATGCAAGGGAGCGTTGTTTTGGTGAAATAGAATCTTTTTATTTGCCATTCCTGGCCGGTTAGCATGAAGCTCAACATTTAATTTTTATAGAAGTTCTGCATACCTTGTTTGCCGATAAAGTGGTTTTCGCTTTCCCTGGAGGTGCAGAACCACGTTCTATCCATTGTTTCGACTGTTGTTTAGTCTCGGGTGTACTGTAGTGTATCCAAGTTTCATCGCAAGTAATAAATCGCCTACAAAAATCAACCGGATTCCTCTTATAAAGGTCCAAACACTCATTGGAAATGCGCAACCGAGTGAACTTTTGATCAGTCGTAAGCAGTCGCGGCACCCATCTTGCCGAAAGCTTGGAAAGGCCCAATTCTTTCGTTAAAATGTAGTGTACGCGTTCTGTTGAAATGTTTACCATGTCTGTTATCTCTCTCACTTTGAGTCGTCGATCTTGCGTGATAATATTATGGCTTTTTATAATCATTTCCTTAGAAGGCACGATTTTGGGTGCTCCAGAGCGCGCTTCATCAACACAGCTTGTTCTACCACGTTTAAATTCATTTACCCATCTAGTTATTGTGGCGGATGATGGACCAGATTCATCTAATGTTTCCCGTAACTCATCTTTTATTTCAGTAGCTTTCATACCCTTAATTACGAAGTATTTAATCACCGCACTATACTCTGCTTTTTCGATTTTAACAAAACGACGTGTTGCTTCTTCTTCAATCAGCTGTCAAAAATAAACTAATAAACCGATTTATCTAAATATCGGAATGTAAACATATAAATAGGCAACCTAAATTACAGTGCATTTGTTTTACCAATTAGAGCGCCACCTATGTGTCATTCTCACTACTTGTCAGACTATCCTCGTATGTCGAATATAATTACTAGGTGGGTAAACAATTATGCAGAGTAATTACTGTATTTTTGTGAAAAAGAGGTTTGAAGTCTAAATTTCTAATTGTTCTTAGAAATGAGGTAAAATAGATATTATATTAAATGTGAGTGGAGGATACCGAAATACGTTAGTTCTTGGAAAATAACGCGTTAATGCGTGACTCAAACAAAAATATTTCTCTTCCGAATGGAACATTATATGCAAATAATGTTTTAATAATAATATTAATTTTTGTATTTGGAATGGAGCTGTATTTAAATTAAATAAAATAATTTGAGAACGTGATAAAAATATATATGCGAAGTGTGACAGGAGCTATATATTTTTTAATTTCAAGCGTGACTTAAACCGTTAGTAATGCTATAAAGGGATAAATCAGGTTAGCAAGTCATTTCTTGCCTATAACTATGAGAAATAATGAAGCAACCTTAAAGATTAGTGTAAAGGCAATTAACACTATCTAACTATCTCCACACTAGTGTTGAAGGATCAACATTCTGTTAAGGTAGAATCACACAGTGGAATTTATTTACTTCTAGATAGATCCTGTATTGAGTGATCTGTCTTCTATTTTGTATAAAAGAATGAACACGACATTACTCTTGTCATTATATGGTCGTCGTCATAAAAAATCAGAAAGGAGTAGGGAAGGCGGAGAAAAAAAGAGGATCCTTTAAACTGAGACGGCTGTTAGGCATCCGGTTAATATTACACCGGCAAATAACTTCCAATAATAATAAATTCTAAGAGAGCGTTTCTTTCTTCTTTTTTGTAATTAAACATTCATTTTAACCTTTACATTTTTTTAAGCAAAAGTAATACAGAAAATTTTGACTGATTTCATATAATATTGTCGACTGTAACCATGTTTGTATTTTAATTAAATACTTTTTATTATATGGTTTGACATGTTTCCATTGCTATTATTATTTCTTGAATATATGTTATAATTTGACTTAATTCTGGAAACAAAGTATAGTATAAGTAACGTAAGAGCAACTCCATTATTTCATCTTGCATTAAGAATATTTATTATTTCCAATGCTCCACTTAACGTTCTTGATTCGGATATACTATTATCGGATAATGCAAATTTCGTATACGAAAAGTACCGCTTTTCTACCTCAACTATTACAATTCTGGAAGTTATATACACCCACTCAATTTTTCTTAACAGATTAACTTCTGAGACGGTAGCATCCTACATTTGAGCACCACCAAAGGCGTAATAAAACGGCACTTACTCGCAAGACATAAAATAACTTTCTCCCCAATTCACATTCAGCGGTAAAAATTGTCACCACGCAAATAATTCCCACAACTCACTCGCAACGTTAAAGGGTAAGCAATAAAGTTGCGCATTCATCGTTACTGTTGGAGGTAATAAAAGTAAAGATGTTGGAAAATTTAGGTTGAGATGCTGATAGATAGTCGCATTTAATCAATGCGAAACACGTTTTATAATTATTGCGTTTAGTAATGTTCTGCACGATTTCCTAAAGTTATGCAAAGTTATGCTTATTGCTTCTAATAAGTGCAGCCATTTTACTATAGACTGAATAATTATTGTTTTAGGGAGATTGGGTAGGTGTCCCTTATATTTATGTATACTTATAGTATATATTGAAACAATATGTACATTTTTATATGTATTGTAAATTACTTATACAGAGTTTTCAAAGCAACACTTAATGATATTAAGTGCATGTAATATAGTTGAAAATAGAGGAAAAAATCTCTCGCAAATCAATCATTTACGAGATATTTTTCATGATTTTTATTAAGGCGATATTGTATTTTTACATAAAAAGATTATAACTAAGGAAAATTTTTAAAATGGCGTCCTTTTATTACAACATATTCCTTCAAAATATTGTATGGGAAAAAATAGCTAATAATACAAAGCACACTTTTTCTAATACGAATGTTATCTCAGAAACAATTAATTTGTGAATACATGTTTATTAAAGCTTATTTTGGCCCGTACTGCCTTAAAATCTTGAAAACGTTGTTTACAACACCTGTATTTTCGTATAGAAATATAATTAATAATAAGAAAATAGGAAAACAAATTGTATGTCAGTGCATAAGAATATAAAATAACTTATTATAAGTAATGAAGACACTGACTGTTGATGGATTCAGAAAAGTGTTAAAGAAGCATCTATCAAAGTATGTCCTTTTTTCAATAAACGATTTTATGAGTATGTCATATGTATTGCAGCATGTAATTTTGTGTATAAATCATATTATTTTGACTTAGACTTCTCTTACTTCCTCAGCCTAACGCCGGAAAATTTTTCGCTCAAGTTAGATGTTTATGAATTTGAACTCGGACTATACACGGCTACTATTGTACGGTTCTATTATCCATCACAATGTTTACTGATGTAACATTAGTGTCTGCGTCTATTATTGTTTTGTGAAAGATTTGATTTCCCCTGGTCGGAAAGTATGGTCTGAGATTATGTACTTGTTATTAAGGCGCATTTTTGATGTCAATAAATGCTCTTCCTTTTTCTTCTCTGGATTAATGTAAACCGTTATACCGCAAAATGTTAATGATGTGTATGATGTTTCGTGGCTATTGAAATTGTATAATCTCTGCTTGATGATTTTATTGTTTTTATTATTTTATGACCATACTAAAATCAAGATCAGTCTTCTACTAAATATTGAGAACTATAAACAATAAATTTCAAATTGTTATGAAATCACGACGCATATATCCCTGACAAGATTGCATGCAAATCTTGGAAGTTCCAAAGTTAAGACAAAGGATAGTGTAAATATATGCAACATAAGTTTATGTGAGTGGAAATGAACAGGCCCTTGGCACAAATACCAATGTTTTTTGAATTTCACATATAGGGAAAATAACTTGATCTTGACAGAACCAAACACTACTTTTATTATCAGATTCTAGGAACAACAGCTAACGTTAATATATACAGTAACGTGACTACCATAGAAAATGTATCACCCGGTATTATTTTTGAAAGATAATTATAAGAAACTTTCTTCTACACAGTAATTTTTTTTCATATTAATAAAACAACAAAAATAATTGTATATAACTGAAAAATATTAGTAATAAAGATAATAATAATACTATTTATTACGACCACCTTTAACAGATATGACACTTCTCATGCATCTGGATAAACTATCAAATTCAGTCGTCAGAAATTCTCGTGAAATGTTAATCCATTCTTTCAAAAGAATATCGGAAGTTGATTGGCATTAGCTGACGATATTTTCTGCTTCGCACGATCTAAGTAACCCCACACATATTCGATACTTAAATCTAGGCTTTTGATGGCTAAACTAAAGCTTGTGCAGCTCCTTACAGCTCAATTTAATTTAAATAACTTCTAACGATCATAGCTATATGTTTCGGATCGTTATCGTGCTAGAGAATATAATTATTTCCAATTAATTGTATTTATACTAGTACAGCATGTTGGAGCAAAATTTCTCAATATTCCGCTGATGTTAATTTTCCAATAATTTTGACTAATAGGACAACTCCTTGTGCAGATATGCAACCACATACTTAACTTTTCTCTTTGTTTTATTGTTGGCTATATACATGGTGGGTTATACGCTTCTCCAACCATTCTGCGAATATAGTATCTTCCTTTGGTTCCAAATATTTCAAATCTGAACTAATCTACCCAAATCACGCATTGCCACTCGTCTAATGTCCAATAGAAATGAATTCGTGGATATTCTAACCGTTTATTGCTGGTTGGCAGTATTTGCTTCTTTCTGGTAACACGACCTTCTCTATTGGGTGGTACCGAACGGTAGCAGGATCCTCCTCCTGTCGATCAAAGATCTTCTGTTAATTCCTTAATTGGTTCCGTTCTTTTTCGCAAAAATATCAACCGCAAATATTAATTACGACCTTTTACTTTCCTAGGCCTTCCTGTCCTTTTCTTCTATTAGTCAGCAAACCGATTGCTTCGTACTTATTGATAGTTTTAAAAACCTAAAAGTTAAACATTGCGATCTTTCTGAAATTGGTCGCTGATTTGTTCGTTGATAAAAAGCACACTCCGGTAGTAATTTTTCTCAGATATTCTAGGCATTTCACTATCACTTCGAGAAATTAACCCTATCAGAATAAAGACGGTATGAAAATATGAAAAAATATTATCGAAAGCCCATAATCCAAGTAAGTGCTTGGAAATGCAGTAATATGTTAATGCACATTGCTCATAAACTCTCTTTAAGGAGATGACGAAATTACTATCGGTCCAGAAGAGATTACCCGAGCAGGATAAATTAAGAACATTTTCCCAGGAACTTTCTCTTTTATTTAATAGTAAATTTTCAATTTCTAAAGTTTTAGTATGAGAATAAAATTAGAATAACATGGAAACAATATTGCTAAACAATTGAATTCTTTGCAAATGATCACTTACTTGTGTACATTACTGTATATTCTACGTGCATAGTTTTCTGTTTCCAATTAGGTATGTAAAACTATTTCATAATTTATAATATATTTTTATTTACTTCATTTAACGTAGTGCTTCAAAACCTTTTTTGTAAAAAAAAATTTTCTTGCTGCCCTTGTATAAAATGCAAACAAGAAATAAAATAAAGAACAGTTACAGCAGAGGAGAACTAATTAATATCGTTATAACCGCTACTACTAGAACTAATAAATATCGTTAGTAGTTTCGAATTGAGTATCGTTAGTTTCGAATGAATCTCGGTTTGTGATGTATATGGTTGTGAGAAGTTCGCAAAATGAAAGCATTATGATATTTAATTAAGGAAACTGTACCTAATAATGATTGCAAGTAACATTACCTTTATAACTCTATGGTTAAAGCAATAACCGTTAGCATTAGCGTTTCAACCTTCACGCATACATGAAGTTAATCAACGTAGTTAGCTAGCTAGCAGTCAGGTATTTCCACTGATTACATTCGATAAATAAAACAGTATCTTAACATAAATGTACAGCGAATGCGAAGCCAACGTACGCCAAATACTCCGATAGTTGCTTTATTATTAAAGATAACAATATATAACGAGCTAATATGAGAACGGTCCAGAATTAAACTGCTAATAGCTTGAAGATATTAAAACTAGGGGCACACAGGCAGATACAAGTACAGGCTGAAATACACTCACACAGAGAAACTCTAATTAAAACCAAAGTTTGAATGGTAAATCGATACCCGTTCGAAATAGAAGGACTAAAATATTTAAGAGCAGAAAATGTGTTTGGTGAATTTTTGTTTAGCAAAGTTGGTCTCGATATTAAGCAGGTGTATTAATGAACTATGGAGAAGTTTCGGTACTCTAACCGTGCGCAGAAAGAGCGCCAATTTGCATTTTCAAGCTTCATTAAATCGTTATTAGGGAAATTGACGCTGTAGGAGGTACCATTCCCTTCCTTGAATAATTAAATTGAAAATATACATTAATTACTTTCACGTTTTCTGTTAACATGTTGCTTTACAAATTATTACCTTTCATTTCGTAATATGCAAGCTCTTTAAGTTGCGGTAATACCAAACTCTAAATAACATTAATTTTAAAATCGCTCATAGCTTTTATAAAGTGTTCATTGAGTTAGTACTATTATGTATATATTTCAGTAAATATTCAAAAATTTATTGAAATAATTAATCGAAGAAAGTAAATAGAACCTCTTATCATATTAATGTTCGTATTCTGTATATGTGTTGTGACAATTAAGTGGTCATCATCAGCAGATAATTGATCACAGTGCCACACCCAAATCTGCTGTAAAACTCGCATAAAATAAAACAGCATTAAAATTTTGACTGTTGAAAGCAAAACATATACTGTGTTGGCTGCATTTGGCTTGGACCCGCGGTAAAACTCGCACAGAATAAATCTTTTGAAAGCCAAGCACATTGTATTGTGTGTTTGGCTTCAGCGGTTAAAATTTTAATGCGGAATTATTCTTTGCAAATTTTACCGAGGATACAGGAGCGACACTGTGATTAATCATCTGCTGATGATGACAATTTAGTTGTCGAAATACGTATATGGAATACGAAAATTTATGTGGTAAGGAATACTATACATTTGCGGAGCGAATATAATCATATACAGGACCATTCTTGCAATGTACAGCACTCAATGTCTAATAATAATAAGCCATACATTCATATTCCCAACAACGCTAATTTCAATGGCTTTGACAGATCATGAGTTATTATTAGGCCCAATCGTCATCTGTCAGCATTCGTTTAAACGGGAAAGGTAACCAGGAAAAGTCCCGGACAGCAGGCCATCGGACTCGAACTTGAGACCCCCGGTGTGATAAGCTAATGAATTACCTCTGAGCTATCAGCCGACTATCTCCCTGACAATTGAGAGTAGTTTCAAAATTTTTTCACATTTTTAATAAAATTGTTTTTCTTTTGATTAAAACGGTGAAATGTAATTGTTTTTTTTTCCACTTTGTTTTGAAAGTAACACGTCCTATCGCTAATTATAATCGTTTTTAAGAAGTTTCAGTTTCTCTGATAATAATCTTGAATCGAAAACTATAATATACGCCCAACAGAACAAGTACGACTTTCATTCGAACAGTGATGAAATATGAGCATTCGTGAAGTGTTACTTTTGACTAACTGCCATAAATTGCTTCGTAAAAATATGTATTGAAGACTAGATGAAGACTTAAGAATTGATTGCCTTTCTCACTGTTTATAAAAAAAAACAGATTTATCGAAATCAAGCGCGATATACATTTAGCCGGCAACTGTAACGGAAAATCTAGTGATGATAAAATGCACAGAATTTGACCTCTAATGAAACTCTTGAATAAAAATTTTCAAGAATGGGGCGCGTTTCATTAAAAGTTATTTATCAATGATCGCTTATTATGATCATCATATCCAGAGGCAGTTTATTAGAGGAAACTCTAAGATTTAGATAAAAGATTGAATGCTTTGTAGTAATATAGGATTTTGGGTTTGACACTGCGGCAAAAATAAGTACCTAGCGATTACATAATATGTATATCAGATTAATGCATATTCTCGTAGCGTTTCTAAGGAAAAAGTGACTTGACACAATTATCTTTAAGCATATGGCGAAGTTTATCTAATGTCATATTATCGTTTAATTGAATTACTTTTGAGTTTGCGGATACGTGCAAATGTTATTTAACTTATTGATAAAAAAAGCAAAGGTCCGGTATATACTTTTGTTTGAGTTCAATAGACTACTTAATGTATCGGAAACCGCTAAAAACATTTGTGCTATTTGCGGGGTAATTGGAGAGGATATAGGGTGGAATTGATTTTCCTGATTTAAAGAGATCTATTTTGACATAAACCATTCTCAACATGCAGGAGAAACATCCAGCTTTAATGAATATTTTCTAAGCGAATTCATTCATGGTAATCCACATGGATTGCAGTCAGTCTATCATAACACGACACTTGCATTCAGAGGATAAAAAATTGGATATTTGCCTGCCGTGTATAATATTTGAAGGAAAACAACAATAATCATTGTGTAGTTGAAAAGTGTTGTACTCCTTTGACCGGGAAGTCATCTTGTAGTTGAATTTGATGGAGCCTGTGTTTGATTGACTTGATCAATAAGGTTGATATAACCCCTTATCATCGGATGACAAAAAATCTAAATAGTATTTTTAAAGAGCGCGGGCTTCAAGTCTGTTTCCGCCCCAATAATTCTCTTAAAACGCTTTTAGGAAATGCAAAAGACAAAATCGAAGAAAATAAAAAATCGGGAATCTACCGAATTGAATGCTTAGAGTGCAATAGACAATACATCGGTCAAACTAAAAGATCGATCGAAACCAGGTATAAAGAACACCTTTCGCACATAAAATTCAACCGACCGGAAAAATCGGGTATAGCGAGACATGTATTAGAAAATAACCACAGTGTTAATATGGATTGTTTACATTTGATAAAAAACGTTAATAATTATCGAGAACTAGACACGTATGAAAGCATGCACATCTTAAAGAATTTAAAACATGTGGTGAACAATAATGAGGCCGGGCCCTTACAATCGACCCTTTTCTCTCTGCTGAATGTCAGAGGAGGAACAATATAATAAATCACAAGCAGGCACTTGTCTTGACCGTAATTCCCTTTTTCAATGTAGTGCATGTTAGTTTAAGTAAAAATAATTTTTAAAAATCTTGTGAAACAAACACAGTGTACATCTTGGTTTTGAGCGGTGTGGATCGCGTACGGAGTTTGATTTTCGTACAGTTGTTTTTCACCGTGTTTTACCAGGTGCGACACTTTGAAATTATCTGCTGATGATGACAACTTGGTTGTCGAAATGCGTATACAGAATTTACAAAAGTTAATGTGGAAAGGGGTTATATATCAACCTTATTGATCAAATCATTGTGTAGACATTTATGCGCTTTTTCTAGCTAATCGTTATTTGGTTCGTCAACAATAACCCTTCTTCGTCCCAATAGTGCCCTCGTGCTAACATCAAGAAAGGAAAAGAATAGCTTATGTACAAAAAGAAGCAGCTTCCTGAGCAAAAACCGATGCTCATTCTCCTTAGCTGATGTGTTTCTAGTTTGGCAGAAAGGGCGTCGTTTACTATAAACTGTTGCCGAAAAATAAAACCATTACTGTTGAGATTGACTTGCAATAACTCCATCGGCTTCAGATTTTAATTCAAAATATAATACCGGAAAGGCATTATCAAATTATTTTTCAGCTCGATAAGGTTAATATTACAAAAACGGGTACTTTAAAACTCGGCTCATTCTGCCTTATCCTCTTAATCACTCTCCGTCCGATTTCCGTCTCTTTCGGTCTCTACCAAACAACCTTCGAGAGATCTCATTTAAGTCATGCTTTAAAATTGGTTTGGCAACTTCTTCACTTCCAAACCTACGGATTTCTTCAGACATGGACAAGAAAAATTGCTACATTATTGAGAAGCAATCGTAAATAAAGGAGGCGAATATGCTTCATAATTTTGTTTGTTAAAAGTTAGTAAATTTTGCTTTTAATAAGGACGAAATGAAATTTTGCACCAATATGATATTTTGACAATTCTATACTTCCGCATTCATTGCCCATAGTTTCTTCTCGGCTTTCAAACCCAAAGTGCGACTCTGACATTGCTAGTTGCTTCACTACGGGTCAAGTACCAGTTTGATACAATTTGCAGTTAATCGATATGGAACATTATGTCTAGAGTATTCCAAGCTCTGTTCCCATGAACCTCGTTAAAGCTTCTTTCTAAATTTTCACCAAATTCTGCACTCCTTCGTTATTTTCTTATGCCGACTTTTTAATTGGTCGGCTTGAATATCTCTGTCTTTTCTAAATAATCGATGCTATGCAAACGCTTGTGTTTAAGATTAAAACAAGTTATATCCATTAAAGATTTTAAGAATTTGAAGTGTTACAGTAACACCTACACCTTTTAACAAAAAGCTTTAATGCTGAATCTCTGTCGCTTGTACATTTTCTGGGTAAAGCATAGATGGATAATGCAAATAGAGAAATAAAGAGAAAACGAGAAAAGAATTTTTTCACTGAGGTGAAATGCAATTTTTACAGACAAATTTACGAAATTACGATAAAAAGCCTTTCATTATCCACCCAACTAATCTGATTTAGCCTCTTCAAATATTATCTATTTCCGAATATGAAGAAATGTCTTGCGGGAAAAAAATTTCAATTAAATGTTGAAAGCGAAGACCAGGCTACAGCCTACGTTACTAATGGGATTAAAAAATATAGCAGCGTTGGACAAAATATATAAACATGGGAAGTTTAAGTGGAGAAATATTTTTTTTCGGAAAAATTATGTCTACAAAATCTTTGCATGGAATTATCGAATTTCCCTTTCTTCCAATAATGCTGAATATCAAAAATTATGAAACGCAATTATCCTGGAACTTCAATTATAGTCTGTACTTCCGGTAATAGAAGAAAAGGCTTGCAAGCTTACTTTACACGAAAAGGTTTGCCAATAAAATCTTCAACAGTAACAAAGACCGTATAAAATGTATTTGCATTGTTCACTGCTTTGTGAATAATTTTACAAAAATTTATCGACTTGCTAACTTTCGGAGTTCGAAATGTTAAAATTATACCGAAAGAATTTCATTCTTTCTATGCAAAAATGCTTTGACGAAAATATCAATCAGTGGACTTCGCAGGAAGATAGTAAACCAGAACATCGTGCCACCCTGCAATTCGTGAGATAGAAAATAAAATTTCCATGAATTAATGGTCCTCTCAGAATCCAGATGTGTAGGCAATAATCAAGTAAAAACTTCATACTGTAGGTTATTACACACCAATGCAGCTGTTTGAATTTACGATATCGTTATCGACTTATCGCCTTATGCCAAAAAGTTATTAATCGGCAAAGATAAATGCCGTCGGGTGATCATTCACGAAGATATAGATTAGACGCAGTTCACAGAGTATATATACAGCAGCGTATTTTTTGCTTTTTATACAGTTATACGAAGGAGGTTTTCATTCTGGACATACTTAAATTAAACATAGTATTTTGTTGCATAAAATACTTCCTAACACTCTCAATATACCTTACATTAAAAAAAAAAGAACAATTTTCGAAATATTTTTCTCAAGTTTCTGAAACTTATTACCAGGTGTATTGGAAAGTCATTACCGGTTTTTCTAACAGATGTCATTAAGTTTAAGTATGCGATGTTATGATTTGACACATATATCTTTTTTTCTACTGACATCAAACTTCAAAGCTAAACATTGAAGAAGTTTGAAGATGCAAAGCTGCAGGAGTTATTGAATGAAGACTCAACCCAAACTCAAAAACAAGCATTAAACGTGGCCCAAGAAACGATTAGCGACCGATTACAAGCAATGGGAAACATCCAAATAGGGAAAATGGGTGCCACATCAACTGAATGACAGGTAAATGGGAAATCGAAAAATAGTCAGTGAAAGGCTGCTTCAAAAGTATGATATGAAGTCATTTCTGCATCAATTAGCGACGATGAAAAATGGATTTATTTCGAAAATCCTAAACGCAAAAAATAATGGATATTACCTGGCGAAGCCGACCTGTCGACTCCAAGGCCAAATTGTTTTAATCGCAAGACTATGCTCTTTGTTTGGTGAGGCCAGAGTGGCGGGGTGTATTACGAACTGTTGAAACCTCGTGAAACTGTTAATACTGATCGCTACTAACAACAAATTATCAGTTTGAACCATGCATTGATAGAAAAACGTCCAGAGTGCGCTCGAAGACACGGTAAAGTGATTTTACAGCAAGATAATGCGCAGTCTCATACAGGAAAATCGGTCAAGGAAGCATTGAAAGCACTTGGATGGGACATAATATCGCACCAGCCGTACTCTCCAGACCTTGCCCCGTCCGATCTTCATATTTTCGCATCAATCGGACACGCGCTTGCAGAGTAGCATTTCGCCAATTTCGAAGAAGTTAGAAAATGACTCGATGAATGGTTTTGCTCAAAGGACAAACAGTCTTTTTGCAATGCCATCCATAAATTACCTGAAAGATGAGCAAGATATGTAGAATCAAATGGTTAATACTTTGAGTAAATAAGTTCTTCCATTTTCTTGAAAATTATGTAGATTTTTACGAAAAAGCCGGTAATGACATTCCGGAACACCAGACATCTCCTAAAGGCATAAATCAGGTCTCAGCTAAATACAATTTCCACAACCTACTTTTAATGAGAATTGAAATAAATTATCTGGCACTAAGTTTAGACTACGAGGGAGCGTTTTTATATTCGCGGAATGGGGGACAAGGTGTGGAAATAAAAAAACCAAATTATTTTTCTTTTTCAATATATTCACCTGCAAGACGGACACATTTTTCACATCTTTCAATTAATTTATTTATACCCTCATAAAAAATGATTTCTCTTTATCTGCAAAATACGCCGAAACTGCCTCCTTGACTTCATCATCGGCAGTAAATTTTTTACCCCGCAGCTCTTTTTTCATTTTCGGAAACAGGTAATAATCACTCGGGGCCAGGTCTGGGCTGTAGGGTGGGTGATTCACAATTTCGAAGCCCACCTTATGCAGGGCAGCTAACGCAACGCGGCTCTTGTGGACGGGCGCGTTGTCGTGCAAAAGCAGAACACCTTTTGTCAATTTTCCCCGTCTTTTCTATTTAATGGCTTCTTTTAGTCGCTCTAATATTGAAGCGTAATACCGTTGCCATGAGTTTCCCAGCTGATTGTGACACTTTAAATTTCTTGGGAGGTGCTGTGCCCTTTTTATGCCACTGCATGGAATCTTGTTTGTCATAATGATGAACCCAAGTTTCGTCTCCAGTAACAATTCCACTCAATACACCATCCTTCTCTTCATTACAGAGGTCCAAAAATGCATGCGAACACTCTACGCGCTGTTGTTTTTGCGGTGGCGTGAGCATTCTCGGCCCCTATCTTGCGCTGACCTTAGACATCCCGAGATGATCGTGTAGGATTTTAAAAATTATTGTATCGGATACTCCAACCATTTCTGCGAGTTGTTTCTTCTTTAGTCGAGCATCTTCGAGTACAATTTGTTCAACGTTTTGGATAAGTGCTGGCGTGGTCACCTCAATGCTCCTGCCCGGCCTCGGGTCGTCTTCAAGGGATTCCCTTCCTTGTTTAAATAAACTATGCCACTTGTACACCATGGTTTTTCCTGGACAAGAGTCGCCGTAAACCAATGACATCTCATTCATTATGGTCGCGACTGATTTTCCTTGCCTGGTAAGGAACTTTATAACGGCACGATATTCGATTTTTTCCATATTTCACTTTTCACTCCTGATTATGTTACTTGTTTACCGATAGCTCAAAGACTAACTGTTTAATAACAATGAAACTTCGTATTTATTCTAATCATGAGTCGCTGCATAGGCCGCGCCCCCAATGCGCCTACTCACCCCTCTACAACCCGCTCATTCCGCGAATATAAAAACGCTCCCTCGTATATTGTAACTGATTCATCGATTTAATGTTTAGCGTATTTAAACAGCCATCGATGATATGTGCGAAAATATTAACAAATAGTTCATCATACTGTAACAAATATATTGCACTGTAATTTTTTAGGACTCTAATCACAGTTATTAGACAATGGGAGGTACATAGGCATGCATTATGTCTAAGGAAAACATATCTTCTCTAAATGAAAATAATTTGAAGTCAAACAGAAAATATATAATTGGACCTCAACTACCATTCGATTGGACCTCAATAACTATTCGGTAACAAAGAATTCTTTTACATAAATATATTTTCGTTAATTTAAGCTTATGGCTTAAATCTCTGAAAAAAAAAGTGATAAGTTAATTCATTTGGAATCGTATAAATGAATAGTACTTCTTTACGATGCTGTAACATTATGAAACAAATGATGGCAATCCCTGATCAAGGCTCAATTGAAGTTATCTCCCTTTTAAGAACTGGGTTGAATTAAGCAGCATCTAGATGGGACATAGTTTACATGCATTCAAATTATGATAGTGACTACTGTCAAATCAATTTTTAGTGTTCCCTGAATCAAATTGAAGTTTACTACATTTACGACAGCTTATTAACATGACATATCTTCGATTCAATGACAAACTCGCTACGATGTAATCAGCATTTCATGCAGAAAATTATCACCAGAAATTTCTTCTTGTTAGATTGAATGATTACTAATGACGATAAGCTTCGCTAAAGTACGGTAGCATACCTACTACGAGATCGGCCGGCGCCGCGTGGGGAAAAATTTATATCTATTTGATTTATGGTTTTATCTAAATAATTCAACAGAGAAAAATAAAGAAATGATATACCATTTTTAATATTTTCTCAATATATTACTGACTCTACGTATCGTTTGCAATCCCGTTCTTTACAAGAAATTAAGTTTTTGGGACATTTTGTGAATACGTTTCTATATTCCGAAGAGCAGGCAAAGCGGTGGACAAAAGGTCATCTCCAAGGAAGGCTTAGACGCTTCAGTCTGCTGAAAAAATGATGTCTGTCGTCTATTGAATTTCCAGCTAATCATTTCTATTTATGAGTTGCAACTCAGTAATAACAGGCAAGTATTATACATCGTTATTAAGCATATTGAGAGAAGAATTTAAAATTAGAAGGTTTCGTTTGGTAAAGAAAATGGTCTTGTAATCACCAGGACAATACATCGCGCCGCAAATCGGCAACTATGATGACGAAAGTGCAAAAATTACGATTCCAGTTAAATGAAGGTGCACCGTAATCACCAGACTTAGCTTTTTCAAACTTTTTTCTCTTTCCAAAGCTGGAGAAATAGTTGGCTGGACGTAAATCATCGAAGCTGTAAATGAATATGTGGAATGTTTAGGTAGTTACTTTTTTGAAAGGTTGAAATGTCTTGAAAGGTGTTGGACCAAGTATGCAGAGCTGAAAGGAGGCTATAAGATTTTCCCAAAAAGTTTGTTTTTTCTGTCTCGTTCCTGAGATTTTCAATTTATTCTCATGGAGCTTATTATTTACTATCATTTTGTCCAGATTTACTCTTGTTAACAAAGAAATATCAAATTCCGGAAAATATTTGATGGCATATGTGTCTAACTGTGATTTTTTAAAACAACCATCAACGACTCTAACACTCGTTCGAGATCATCTGGTATGAATGCATAGGAAAACCGTTCAAGGCTTTCCTTGCGATATTCATGACGATACATCTGCACGTAGATCATTTAGTATTTATTGTTTCCTTCTACAAATAACCTTTCAAACGCTTTTATAACAAAAGTGCGCAAATTCGGTCGGCGCTTCATTGGACATGCGCGGAGAACGTAGAAGGAATTTCGTCGCTGATATGTATGTATAGAATACAGTGTGCGGAGTTTTTTACGTTGTATAAAATAATGTCGCGGTTACTTACCTCGAAAAAACGACGATTATCTACAACAGTAAATAAGTTTATTTGTGAATTTTCGGATTTAATGTACGATGCTGCAAAAGCGAAATGCTTAGTTTGCGATAGACTGCTCGTGAGTTGGACGAAATATTACAGCAGGAAACACGTGTGCAGTGGGCAGCATAAAAGAAACAGCTTACTCTAGAATGAGCGATTTCTATCCGATTTATGACAAGGAATCTTTTTACTCATTCTGAAATAAATACGCAAAAGGTAAATTACTTAATCTGGTACGTAGACTGCCGCGGTCGTGGTCCATGCTATCTGTTTCTGGGTTTCCGGACTGAAACCCCGTCCCTTGTATATCTGCCGACGTTTCGTACCCATTTGTATGGGACATCTTCAGGGCTGAACTACTGCACTGAAACTGTTGTGTCAGTTTCAGTGAGGTAAATTACTTAGTTAGAAAACGTTACGAAGTTTTGCGCCATCTGTTTACGAACGCACTCAAAATAGATTTGAACAGGAATTGGAAAATAAATAACTCTGGTTTTGTGTGGATGAAACGACAGATTGTAAAAAAATCTGTTAATCTCATAGTTCATACAATGAACCACTGAAACAATCATCTTCAATCTTACCAGCTTCCTGAAGAGTACAAGAATATGCTGCCGAAGTCATTTCAAAAGTAGTATTAAATACATTAAACCCTTAATGTTTTTGATTAATAACGCCGAAATTATGCTTTCTGTACGTCGATTGCATAAAGGCGACTGTGGCAATAACTTCTTACATGTTACTCGTAAAATTAATGCTTTACACTTAGTGACAGAAACGATTCGATGCTATTATCCAAAAATATATGGTTTGAGAGGTCACACAAAAACAGTGTTCTTCAAATCCCATAAACGTATTCAAGAATTCCACAAACATCTACGAACCTCCACAAGCGATTCTTACACGCTGGAAAATATAGTTAATGGCAGTATTTTATTATTTTCCGCATTTCCAAAAAATTAAATCTGTAGATTTACGATTTTACCCCACAGAATCAACCGTCATCGAGAAAATCCAAAACAAATTCCTGATGCTGAAACTGAAGGACATTTAGAAATAATTTTTAGCAATTATAAAGGAGTAATTGAAACAATTTATGAATTACAAAATCCTTCATTGCCACTAGTGGATTCACTGAAAATATTGAATTCTGTTCAAACATAGCTACATGCTGTGAACAGCGACAAAAATATTAGTGTTATAATCACAGTACATAGTGTACTAAAGAAAGATGTAGGCTTTATTGCCATTAAAATAAATTTGTAGTAATAGCGAGTGCACAGATGCGTTAAGTATAAAGAAACTTTATTTCAATAATGCAAATATTGCATGACTAGATGTTTAACGGTCGTTATCTTCATATAAGGACAAACTTGATTTATTGAACCAATTGTGGAAACATATCTGGTGCTGCAAATATTTAACTGATCTTATGCTGTTTATGATTCAACTAAACTAATTTAAAGTTACCTTCTCGCAGACTGGATTTCCAACTCTACTTATGACAGACATTAATTTAAGCATCTGAATAAATGTTTTAATAAAGACGTCTTCATTTCAAACAACGATCCTAAAAATTAGGCAAGCTGAGTATTATACTCTATATAAGTTATACTTTAAGGTAAAACTAACTCTTCGTCATCGTTCAAATATTTACTTTTGTTGCACACGTATTTCTGATCAATTTTTCCCAATAACAAATTTTGTATCTAAAATATATGAATTATAAGTCGTCTTCTCTTCACAATTAGACTTTAAAAATACACTTAATTAAACATAAAAATTAAAAAAATTCTGTTATGTAAATATAAAAAACCCTTTTTTACATTTTTGCAGCTTTATTCGTTATCTCTTCAGTCGAGTTGTTAATTAAAATTGTATTGAATTTCTCTCTTAAAGAGATGATATTTCATTTCAAGAGCGATTTTAATTTTATTAGCCTTATTAGTATCGTCAACGCTCGTTTAATAGGCAAACAAATTTAATTACTTCGCTTTAAGAAAATCTAGAGCGTAATTTGATAGTTTTTTCACTTAGACACACCGAAATTTATATCAAATCTTAATAGTTGCGTAATATTAGCTCTACTCAATGTCTTAAACTTAGTGAAAGTATAGTGACACAACTTACGTTGTAATTTTATCCGTAGAATAAAATCAAGTCGGAAGTGAAAAATGCTGCTTTTGTTTTAAAATTATCTGTCCTTACTTTACACAGACTTTTTTTCTTTCAAATTTAAATGTAAATATAGAGTATTATTTATCGCTATTTAAACTAAAATTTCAATTTAAACCCTCCATCACTCTAACGTTGTCTTAAATTTTATATTTTTTGTAAATTTATCTAGATTTTTACTGTTTCATAATTTTAACTACTTCAGTAACCTTTATTTTTTCATTTGCCCAATTTTTTGTTACTAATTCGCCTGATTCTTTACAGTCTGTTGTTGTTTGCTTTGTGATCCTTCTTATTTCATTACTCTACTTTTTTCTGCTTTTTTCTCGCTTTCCTATTTAGAGAGTGTATCCGCCAAAATAGTCTAATCTTCTCGTGACCATCTCTTTTATTTACTTTTTGTTTTCTTTTTTAGATTTCAGCCCAGACTTTCTTTTCGTTGCGGTATTAGGTATTTCATCTAATATTTACTTATTGGTATTTGCTATTTTAATGATTAATGACAGTAATAGGAAACTAATTTATGAAATACCAACTCAATACGCAAAAATTTAATGATTTTTGCTATAATGAAAGCCAAAATATAATGCACTTAAGTGACAGTAGTTTATACCATGTGTTGGAAAAAATATAAAAATTTGCTACATAATGAATAATGGTGTTTATTGCACCATATCGACCGCCAACATTAGAGTGCAATATATCTTTAAACGTAAATGTCTCTCGTATATTCTTAATCTTCCTGACATTCATTTTTTTTTTTGCTATAAAACAACAAACGAACACTCTCAGGACGTTGAAAAGAATGTATAGTGTAGATCATGCATTACTGGGGTTGGGAGAGGACTTCTATACTTCGTCGACGGGACCATGAACAAATATCAATACAGAAATATATTAGAAACAGTTCTGTTGCCTTCTTGTGCTGTTGCCTCTTGTCCAGAATATTTTTCGTGGTTTCAGTATAATAATAATAATAATACTAATAATAATATATTTACTTGCCCAACGGAATACATAACATTCCAATTACAAGATAGTAATAATAATAATACTAAGATATAATAATAATAATAAAAAGAAACATGTTTGATTAACTACAATTGTACAAAAAAAGACAAAGAAATACACAAGTTATAATAATAATAAAGTAAAATAATAGAAAAATAAACTATTCCAAAAAATAGAAATAGAGTACAATGTATGCAATAGAAAACTACAGTGCAAAGTGAGCACAATAGCCACCAATTGTCCTGTCGAAGGAATTGAAACTTGAAAAGTTAATGTCTGTAAATAGAGACATTTAATTGAAGTTATAACACATAATGTTGATTCGTGTGAATGGAAGGTAGAAAGAAAGTCATAGAAGGACGACATAGAAATTGTGGTACATAAAAACTGAATAAGCCCAAAATGGGAGAGGAATCAATACTACTGTGAAGAAGGTTATACAAGATGAGGAATAATATAATCACGTCGAAAAGATAGAGAAGATATATCAACACGAGACAATAACTTACCGTGGTCAAAGTTGCGAGGAGGATATAATAAATCAACTTGAAACCATAAGAATTTGACAAAATGTCTTTGCATCATTTCCAGTTCCCGCCTCTGCACCTCATAATATGGATACCAAATAATGTAAGCATATTCAAGTCGGTATTTCACCTGCGATTAATATAGAAATTTCAAAGCTAGTATATTAGAAAACGACCTACAATTACGAATAATAAAACCCTGATTCTGCCTTACCCGCTTAGCGATATTTTGAATATGTACAAAGAAAGTAAGACGAGAATCAAAATACACACCGAAATTCTTTATACACCCAGGGCGCGTTAAAAGACTGACAACGAGTTCATAATTGAAATGAAACGTATTCGATCTTCTAGAAAAGTTCTTTATATTTGTCAGGATTTAGAGGTAGATTATTAATTTTGTACCAATTCGATAGACTACTTGATAATAGCAAATTATCTGACAGTATTTCGCTAGTGAAGTCATTAATGAAGATAAAAAGGAGAGGAGTTTGTCTTCTTAAGTATATTGTGTACTCGTTCGCAAATCCAAATTTAGGCATTCTAAAAGAAGATATGAAAAAAGCCTGGATAGAAAACAAAAAGTCGCAAAACACCGTAACTAGCATCGACTGCATGCTAAATCTAATGGAGGTTTGACCAAATATGGAAACAAATATATCCTGTAGTTGTAAATAGGTACTTAAATCTATACTAGCATGTGTAATATAGAAATATACGTCTTAAATTTCATATGTTTGGATTCTACTTCGTTAAAACTCTAAAATTGTATGCTAGGATTACTTAATTATCATTTACCCTATAATATATTTATATATAAACCAAAATTTTGCGAAAATTCGCTTAATGAATTTAATTTCATGTTAGAGAAAGGAATGTGCTCGCATTTGAAACGTGAAAACTGCTTTATCCATGTTGTAGGAAAGTAATTTCACTAATTAATATAATTAAAATTTAAAATACACCTTTTCATTACATTTCGTCTTGTGAAATCGTCATAGGAATACAAAGCTAAGCTACTGACGATAACACAAGCCGAAATGTATTTAAAGAATATATATTGTGATACCACGTCTTAATTTTATTTATTTTTATTAGTTAAAGTATTTCGCCAAGAACCGACAGTATAATCAATTATTAGAGCAATTTCAATTTATTTACCTTATTCATCCCGCATTTTCGTATTGTGTATACGTATTTCGACAAAAAAGTTGTCATCATCAACAGATATTTAAAATGTCGCACCTGGAAACTACCGCAAAAACTCGCACGAAACAAATTCCGAAAGCCAAGACGTACAATGTGCGTTTTGGCATTCGATGGTACAGATCGTCAACGTAATTTGTTTCGTGCGGGCTTTTGCCGTACTTTCCAGGTGCAACACTGTTTAATTATTTGTTGATGATGACAACTTAGTTGTCAAAATACGTATACAGAATACGAAAATTAATGTGGAAAGGAATTATATATTAACCTTAGGTGACTAAGTTAATCAACCACAGACTCCATCAAATTTACCTTAATAATCCTAATTGACATATAAAGGGTTTTCCAATAGGGACTTGACAATTTTTAATTAAATTTGTGAACGCACCCTTTTACTAATCATCGAATTTATTCAGTAAACTTAACATTTTCATCATGGTAAAGTACACGAACGAGGAATGTCTGCAAATTATAAAAATTTATTACAGAAATTCGGAGTCGGTGACCGCTACTTTAAGAGCGTTAACTCCGACTTTCGGTCGTAATTTTCGCCCTAGTAGACAGGCAGTAACAAGTTTAGTGCAAAAATTTGAGTCTACATATTCGTTGTGTGATGTTGCCGCTCCAGTGAGACAACGGGTTGGTCGAAGTGTCGAAAATATCGCTGCCGTTGAAACGTCCGTAGCAAATGATCCAAATCAGTCAATTCCACGGCGCTCTCAAGAGTTGGGCATGGCCCAGACCACTTTATGGCGAATTTTGCGTAAGGATTTTGGTTTACACCCATACCAGAACAAGCTGACTCAAGAATTGAAGCCGATGGACCATTTGAAGCGACGTACGTTCTCCGATTGGGCTCTGGAAAAAATGCGCCAAGATGATCAATTTCATCGCAAAATCATTTTCAGTGACGAAGCTCATTTTTGGCTCAGTGGGTTCGTCAATAAGCAAAATATGCGTTATTGGTCGGTTTGAGAATCCACATGTGCTTCATGAAACACAACTTCATCCACAAAAAATAACTGTTTTGTGCGGTTTGCATGCCGGCGGTGTTATAGTGCCATATTTTTTCGTCGACGATAATGATCGTCACGTTACTGTGAATGGTAATCGTTATCGCGCCATGATTACCAATTATTTTTGGCCCGAATTGGAAGATATGGACTTGGACAACATGTGGTTTCAGCAGGACGGTGCCACAAGCCACACAGCACACGTTACAATCGATTTATTGAAGAGTAAGTTTGATGAGCGTGTTATCTCAAGAAATGGACCAGTCGATTGGCCGCCTCGTTCGTGCGATTTAACGCCTCTAGACTTTTTTCTTCGGAGCTACGTCAAGTCATTGGTCTATGCCAACAAGCCGACAACGTTGGAAGAGCTCAGAGCCAACATTGAACGCGCAATAGCAGCCGTTTCGGCCGAATTGTGTGGTCGAGTCATCGAAAATTGGGGTCAACGAATCGACCGCTGCATACGTGCCCGCGGTGGCCATATGAACGAAGTCGAGTTCCGTTCATAAACGTTTTGATTGTACTTCAACCCGATAATAAAGTTTTTGAAATATCTCAAATGGTCTGCATTTTATTTTGAAAAAAAGTTGTCAAGTCCTTATTGGAAAACCCTTTACATATTCTGTCCCAAAAATAGCTAAGAGATCTTGGCAAAAGTAATTTAATTTTCTCGTAATAGTCTCCTATTTTTTAATTTTCGATAGAGGTTCAGCTTCAAAGCCCTATGTACCAAAATATATAGCCTTGCTCTGAAAATTAGCAAAATATAGTTAAACCAAGTCAATTTGGTGGACAGAAGATATGCGCCACCTTGTCGAGCCACCGGCATTTGAACTTTTGGCAGTCGTGTATAGTCCTGCTTTATTTTTTATTATAATTTGCTTCAAAATACCTCTATATTATAGATAACAGTGATTTGAATCAAGCCCGTTCTGATTTTGCCTGAGAATGTACACAGCAAATCGACGCGTTTGCTTGGCTTTTGTATAGGTGCGCATACATAATTGTACAGTATGTACTACTTGTTGTGTTCTTCGTATAGAATATATAGCTGCGGCATTTTGCTACAAATTTTACATTTGCTAGTCCCAACTTAAGTTAGTAGTAAGTTAAAAAGCCATTTCATTATTGCATCTCGGAAACTTGTTCTTTCCATTTTATTAAGCTATATTGTATGATGCACCTGACGATGCTTTATACAGATTGAAGAAAATTGGACACACTTGTCTTGCCACATAACAATTAACTTGTTCATTCAAAAGCTATCATTTTGCTATAGGGGTCACACTATCAACAATATGAAGTTCAAGAATTAAAAGCTTTTTACATACAGTCTACGAAATATTCGAAGCTAACATAATAAGTATACAGTTTTTAGATTAATCTTGTGTTTCATACTAGTATAGTGTACATATTTACAATAGTATATTGTATTTTAGCCTATGTAGAAAGACTCGAAATTTATCAAGTGAATCGAAGAAAAATCTGACTAATAATGATAGAAATAACTAATTCTGCACAGCCTACCAACATTCAATAGCGATCAAATTTTTCTCCTCATTTGCCAAATTGGACTGTAATTCGATCATTATTTTGTGCCTCATAAAGTGTTTTGCAACAAAAACTGACTTTCTCGAAATTTCAATATTATAATGTAATCAAATTTTCGACAAACGAACGAAATTCTCCTGAAAATGGTCCAAGTGAAGGATTGAAATATAGGATAACAGGCTCCGTCATATTTTAAAACGAAATATTTATGTCTTAAGTACGTTGAAGATGATCCACTGTCTCTAGCTGCTAAGTAGTATTTATTGTTGTTAAATATATACCAAGGAGGGTACATTAATATGTCAATATGCTAAAAAAAGTGCAGCTATTGAAACGTCCAATTTTGCGTCACAAAGAATTTTCCTTCTTCATGCGCGAGTCGAATACATTCTCCCCGAGTTCTTTGAGACAAACATTTTTGAGCTAAATAATCCATAGAAGTATAAGTTGGTTGGTTCCGTTCGATCTCTTTTCGCTTAGAAATTTTCAAAACTGATTTAGAGAAAGCAATTTTGCAGACGATAACCAATTGAAAGAGGAGATTCATGTCTATTTTGGAAACCAACAGAATCTTTTTTTCTGATGGAGTAGTCATCTCAGGGTAGGTAGCGCAAATGCGTTAAAGCATAGGTACCCAAACTTTTTAAAGCCATGGAGCCCTTAACGTTCAGATTATTGCGTGCGGCGCTCTTCATATGAAGCAAAACTGGAGACCTGATCATTTTAAGTCTAAAATACATTTTCATTTTTTTTTTCGTTTTAATGAGGCTGTCGCAGCACCCCTGGAGACTCTTTAAAGTAAAAACACATTACCTCGAAAAGTAAAATTATCAAAAAAATCGTTGGTCTTTTGTTTCTTTGTTAGGTAGAAAACTTATCTGGTTTTCCTCGTAATAATAAGAATTTGTTGTATGATTGAACTGAAGTAACATTCTTTCAAAACGGTAACGGGCATCCGAATGTTTACAACTGTTTTATTAAATGCATTTAGGATTCGAAGTTCTCTAAAGCAGTAGATAATAAAGGAAATCTTGCTTACAGATCTCAATTAATTAAACTCTATAAAGGAATATGCCCTGTGAAATTAAACATAACTAGAGAATGCAGCACAAAACATTGAAATAAAAAGAAAATCAAATAGGTTATTGCGAGTATTCGAGAAATAAATTAGCCGAGCGAATTAAAAAGATATACCTTTATTTCCATTCATTAATTTCTCATTTGTCATATCGGCGTAACATTTTTTGATTTCAAATATTGCTTTGTGTATGTATGTACGTCAATAATAAAATTAAAGAATCTTTTTGATCTGTAATATGCTATTTGTTCTTCGAATACTGATTAAATTGTATTCTTTCTACATGCGCATTATTACATTCACTGCCTGCAGCTTTATAAATTATAGATTTTGTTTTACATTTTTCTTATGTTATGGACTTCTTAAGATGTTTGAAGTCTAGTAACGTACTTTCGTATTCTGTTTTCTGATTATTCCGTTTCTACCTTTTTCAACCCATTGAAATAAGGTAATATAACAAACTTACTTATCCGCTTTCCAAGTAGAATCAATGTAATAGAATTTTTCACAATTTGTTCGCATTAAACATTTTTAAGAGTTCCTCTACTGATGTCAATACAAGGGAGGCTATGAAAATAGCAATATTTATAAAAGATAAATTTATTTTATTGGTTTATTATTGATTATTTAAAGCCTTTGGAGTATTTTAGGAATTTATAAAGTAATAATCGGGGTTGTGGTTTTCTGATGCGTTTGTCTATGGTTACTTCGCCTTAGCTTCCGGGTTGAAAACACTTCCTTCGTACAAATGCAGCCAACCTTTCATTTTCCTTTACATGAAACATTCTCAGGGCTTAGCTGTTGCTGCTGCTTTTGTTGTTGCACTGAAACTGTTGTAAGAGTATTTCGGATGAGTTTGTATAGGGGTGTTTCACAAAGATCAATGTAGCGCTAGGGTTTCAGTTGAGCTATTTGAAGATACAGGATTGCCAAGCAGTAGTGACTATTTCGGGACCGAATTTTGGTGGAATTGAATTGGATATCTTGCCCGGTTTGAAACCTTTGCTCCGCAAGTGTAGAACTAGCTACGCCCAGCAACATAGTATAGCGCTCATGCTCTGAAACACGAGTGCCAACAGCCACTTTGTGCAGAAATTGTTTACACTTCCGCATAAGCAGAATTATACAGAAGACGAACCTAAAAAAGGGTCCGAAATCTTCGAATGGGGTTTAAAGGTGATTTTAGTGTTATTTTTAAAGAATATTCTTCTGTTGCGATCAGTGATATATATATATATATATATATATATATATATATATATATATATATTTATATATATATATATATATAAATATATGTATATATACATATATATATATATATATATATTTATATGTATATATGTATATGTGACAAATGGGCTTTAGAAAGCGGAGGGTAGGTCTATTGCTTGTTAAATATTATTTTTGCAAAAATTGTTGTTCGTTGGGGTGTTGACGCTGAAAGCTCTTTGCACTAAGGAGTTGATGCTTTTAGTTTACCACAAACCCACGCAGACAGACTAATATCTGAATGCCCTTTCCCATAATCATCCTAGCGAAAAACAGGACGTTATCAACAAACATTAGACTCAATTTATGTCGAAAAATCATGGTCAATTAGGTTCAACGGACTCATTAATTCGGCGCTTCCGTGGAGGACGTGAATGATGTTGTGTTCCGTCAATAATTATATATTATATAATGTGATCTTTAATTTTTCACGATATATCTATGTTTTACATGCACAGTGGGTTGCTTTTAATGGAAAACCTGGTAATAAATTTTTTTTTAGAAATTAATTAAAGGAGTACTTACAAGAAGAATAATATATGTTTAATCTTAAGTACCATGTATTTTTACTACTGAAAGAAAAACACAATTACTGGCAAACATTTCTTTCTTCTTAACCCACACTAAACTACAAATTAATATTTGAAAAACACGAGTTTCACTTTTTAAAGATGTTATGATTCACTTTCAATTTTTTTGAAGCACCTTGTACAATATAACAAAAATATTTACTATAAATTGCTCAATATTAAGCGATTGTTACAAACTAATAATTAATAAAAACAACATCAATTTTTAAATAGAGCTATGTAAATAAACTATTTTTACACAAAAGTGGAATATCTCTAGAGTCGTTCAATTTCAGCATTCATCTCATTTCAGCATATGGCAAGTTTATCATATAAACTTGCCTTATTATGTAACGATAAATCCGAAAATGTAATAATATATAGGATGTTCCATTTAAAATAACAAACTTAAACAACGTGCAGATAAAATTAAACAACCTGTATTTTTTAAAATAATTTAACCGTCTAGAGTACTTGATTCCAATAACTTCTTCCTGTAACATTTCTTAATCGAGAGTATAAAGAAATCTACACACTGTATATTAGCACTATGCAATATGATGAACGCTGTATATATATACACATTACGGTGTATTTTAAGCTAGGTATTCATGTAAAAATAAATATGTATTTTTACAGATGGGTCCAAAAGTAATAAAGGATGTGGATGCGCATTTTATGTATTGAACAATGGGTTTGAGGGAATGTTTAAGTTGGATTCAGATTCATCTGTATACACAGCGGAGGCAGTGGCTATCTTTGAAGCATTACGCTACGGTGCTGATACAAAGTTCCAAGACATGCTCATTATGTCAGATTCCATTAGTGTCCTACAATCAATTACTAACTATAAACCGCCGTCGAGGATAAATGGCATAATATTAAGGATAATTGATTATGTAGCGGATATGAAGAGACAAAATAGAATCATTCATTTTTACTGGGTAAAAGGCCATGCGGGAATCTCGCATAATGAGAAAGTGTATAGACTTGCTAAATCCAGTTGTGTGGACGGTATTCTATACAAACCGGTTCTTAATACAGCAGACATTTTAAAAATAATAAGGTCAAATTCTATATATCAACTGTGGGAAGAAGATTGGCAAAAGTCCTACAAAAACAAGATGACACAGTACGCATACATCCATCCCACATTCAATAATAGACCATGGTATAACCTAGGGGCAAAAATATCACGATCTTATCGAACTTTAATAGCTAGAATAAAGTTTGGACACGGGCAGTACCCGGCGCACCTACACAAATTGGGAATTGTGGAGTCGTCGCAGTGTCAGTGTGGGGAGGAAAGGGCGGATCTTAACCATATTTTGCTGAACTGTTCCATATACAGAAAGATAATAGATGAATTTATATATAAATTAATGTTAAAAGGAGTGCAACTACTCACAAGCATTGTAACTCTAATGCATAGTAATAACAAACATTTGTATGACTTGGTTATTGAGGCTCTCATTAGAATGAAAATAAGGATTTGAAAATCGGACGTGATGAGTTTCCCACCCAAAATTTATTTGTGTGGTCTATCCCGTTTACCGATGGCCGAATGCATGTGTGTGTTAACTGTTAGTCATCCCGATAGGCCCCGGGATGTGAAATGTGTGTCCCAGTCTTACACCTAATAATGCATCACGTCTGATTTCAAAAGTTAGGGAATATATCGAAATACTGTATCGCGGTTTTTTATTGCAATGAGGCGAATGGGCTGTGATCCCGAGACGCCATACAAAAAAAAAAAAATATGTATTATAGTTATGACTCCCAAATGTGTAAACAGTGTGGTGTGATAAAAATTCACTCATAAGACACTTATGTATTATATACATTATTTCACTACATAAAAGGTTTACAATTCTTTGTGAAACATTATACCATGAAAAGATTTAGTTTCATTTTTAAAAGCATAGACATAATTACATATCCATTACATTGTTTCCAATATGATTAAAATAAGTGACTTTATATATATATATATATATATATTTATATTGAAACTACTAGATTTTCCTTGTTGTGTGAGACGTCTATACAACCTCAATAAAAGAATAAAACATTGATTTTAGCACTCTCATTCTAGGTAATTCATATGTTCGTATATAACACTAAAAGGACAGAATGTAGTTTAAGTTGATTAAAAATATACTATTACACAAATGGAATTTAACAAGTTTGTTGGAATTTGTAGCCAATTTATATTTAATCACACTTTTATGATGCTAAACTGAAAATTTCTAATTCTAACAGTATCGTAAATGTAATTCAAAAATGTCTGCATTCTATAAAGCGGTTAAAAATAATATTTTCCCATTCAAAAGCTCATAATTATATGCAATTAATATCCTACCGTGAGTTTTCATTTAATAACTGTTTCCATAGTATAATTTATGGCATATTAGAAGGACTTGACTTATTTGACTCCGTGATCTAACAGTTAGGGCA
The DNA here is from genome assembly GCA_031893035.1 of Dermolepida albohirtum. Lineage (NCBI taxonomy): Eukaryota > Metazoa > Arthropoda > Insecta > Coleoptera > Scarabaeidae > Dermolepida > Dermolepida albohirtum. The sequence continues at coordinate 117,447 of JAVIWB010002749.1, forward strand.
AATTCCTGGAGAGAATGTGATCGTGATTTTGAATGCCGCGCCAACACAAACCTTTAGAAAATGTCGGCATTACATATACGATATATAAAGCAGTTAAAAGTAGAATGTTTTAATCACGCGTTATAAATAATGTGATATATTTAAAAACAATGTAAGATTACATATAAAATAGACAAGATGGTGTATAGTAAACTATACCTTAAATAGTAGAATAAAATAATACAACGCCAATATGAGATGAAGCCATTAATGTACAATTTCTCTATGATTTTACTATTAGTTTAAAAATGTGTTATATCACACAAGATCAAAGTTATAAGAACTAAAACATAGATATTAACGATTATACTATAACAAATCATTAAACAATTCTTTGAAGAGCAGATATAACCATAATGGAAAAAATGTCCAACAGAGGATAGTAACTATTTTAGAAATTTTATTTACAATTATGACATTTTGAACTTAATAGAAAATGAAGAGCAAACAAGAAAATTAAACCTAAAGTGCAATTAGACATTAATTTCAAGTCATTTTTAAAAGGATAAGAATAATGAAACAATGGTCGATGAAAACGTGAGACGGCTAGTTATTTTGGCGTTGTTTGCCTGATCAAAAGGTGGCGAGGGTCGATCCGAGGAAAATTCGTTGCTGTTCGAAGTGTTCAAACTTACTGAAATTTTGTAAATTATAATTAATTCATATACGAGGCGTGTTTTTTAAGTAAGAACCGTTTTTTTATAAATATATACTAGTAAGTAGTTTGCGCGCCACAACAAGTGCTTGTTCCCAGCATCCCTTGGGAACAACTGTGCCCAGTTGTAGCTGTGTAGGTAACCTGTACGGTATGTTCTGTGTCTTTGAAATGTTCAAGATTATCGAATCGCTCGCCCCATCTGAGGTACGGTCAGTGATACGTTTTTTGTCGGAAAGAAACATGTTTGCTACAGATATTCACCGACAGATTTGTGAAATTTATGAAGCTACTGCCATGTGTGAAGGCGAATAACGTAAATGGGTCAGAGACTTCAAAGGTGTCAATGCAAGTCTTCACACTGTAACTCAGATTTGAGTTATATTGGACTCTAATAGCGAAGACGTGAACGGTCGGGACCTCTTCGTTATCTGAGCAGAGGGTATTCAAAATCTAGTTGAAAGGTTTGATGAGTGTTTAAACAAACTTGGCAGTTATGTTGAAAAATAGAGAAATGTATGTAGAATCTGAAAATAAATTCTTTCGGTTGGTTTTTATTTTCAAACTGCTCTCACTTAAAAAACACGCCTCGTATATTTTGGGTGAAATATTAAAGGTTCTTATGCTTCATTTTAAGATAGTAAAGATATCTTAAAATATTTTAATTTATATAATTTCATTCGATTTTTAATTTTAGAAAATGATTCCTTGATTGAACGTTTTAAGTTAAATTATTTTGATACTTGTCGAATCATAAGAAATCGATTATGTCACAGGTGGCCAAGCGGTTTCTATTGGTCTGGGCTTACTTTTGAAAACGTGTTTAATTTTGCAATTTTCATCGCATTTTTTCAAACATCTACTTATGGACGTTCACTATTAGGCGGTTGATAGACATGTGTGTACTAAAAGACAGATGTGTCGAGAGTTATTTGTCATTTTGATTCTAAAAATACAAATTTTACTTATCTTGGAACGTATTTATTTTTTAGTATTTTAATTTCATATTATGAAAAGTACAATACACAAATCATATGAATAGATCTTAGATGGACATGATTATGAAGAGTGATTACATATCTGTAGCTATTTTGATTTCATTATTACATTGAAAAATAAAATTCTTTAAATTTGAAATTTTCATCTAAATTTTAGATTTTCATTTTTAATCTATGTTAAAATCTGAATTTTTTAAGTCACTATTAGTTCCTATATAACGTAAAATCCATACATAAATAAAACATCCAATTTACTGTGTGTGGTATATTTAATAATGTTTTAAGAATTACCAATCGTTCCTCATAACTGTATATATTATTTTTTACATCGCTATTCAACTCATTTATTAATTATGCTTAGATGGTTCTGAATTTTGTTACTAAGAGTTATTAAAATCATAGTTTGTAAGCAATTTATCGCTTTATTTATCTAAACGTGTTAACTGGATTCTAGATCTGGCTGAAGAACTCTTGCTCAGCCCTTATAGAACATTTTACATAAGAATTTCATAAAAGCGAATACAATACACAGAAGATTTTGTACACGTTTTGCAATACTATATAAGTAATAGAATAAATGAAGCATCACAAACATGAATGACTGACAAGAAATAAAAATAGTACTATACTAGATAAGCTTCGTTCGCATACGAAATTTACTTCAATCCCAAAATATATGATATATTCAGTCTATATAACAGAATATTATACAAACTTTTGCTGTTACAATGGTTCTTATTTTCATAATAAATTCCCTCCGCAGTAAGAAAGAGAAATCCTTTTAAGAAAACTTATATTCGCCACAAATTTACGCACAATGTTACCCCACTTCTCGCTCTCCATTACGTTTTATTTTATTAAAAAGGGTTTGGAAATCGGCAGCCGAACGGAGAAAGCAGGCAATAAAAGTCATTATTAAGGACCATATATTAAGACCCCTTTCTATTCGCAGTGTTTAGTTTTCGCGTAAATTTAACTCGGTCCACTGTAAAGCATTCCAAGTCAGCGACAGTTGGCTGCAATTATGATTTGTACAACTTTTAATGATTGCAGGAATCAAGACGTTCAATTTTGAAAATTTAATGTTCACCGACGCTTTCCACTTTCAATCCCTTTTACAGTTTAAATTTATCGACAGATTATATGATAAAGTTCAGACGATTTACTTAACATAGCAATTAATTTCTCAAAGCAAATATTTCAGATAATTCTTAAATTTCTTAGTTATTTGATTTTCATTAAATACAAGGAAGGCTTGTTTTATCGTAATTTCCGAGGACTGTTTAATTTCTGTGAGTTCGCTTTACTATTTAATGGAAATATTAGAAACAAATAGAAGAGAACGTACTTAAAAACTACTCGTGTCTGCTCTAAGCGAACTCTTTCCAAATATGTGTAAATACGTAGCTACTTCGACCTAATTTCACATTCCTAAAATGTTAGCCTACTTTCATTTTATATTTTTACTCGTTTCTTTTGTCGTCATTCTCTTTAATAACATGGTTCCTCTACCTCGATTTGCATCTGTTTCTGAGACATCCACATCGTAATCTTTTCTCTTGGGTGTTCTTAAATTCTAGTCATATGTTGTGCCACATTATCTTTTGAAATTTTATTATTTCTCTCCTACCCCTTCTTACTTTCCTATGTCATCTTTTATAGCTTTTTATTCATCTTGTAATTCGATCAATAAGGTTGATATATAACCCCTTTCCACAATTAACTATTTGTAAATTCTGTATACGCATTTCGACAACCAAGTTGTCATCATCAGCAGATAATTTCAAAGTGTTGCACCTGGTAAAACACGGCGAAAAAATTGTACGAAAAAACAAACTCCGTACGCGATCCGCACCGTTGAAAACCAAGATGTGCACTGTGTCTGTTTCACAAGATTTTTAAAAAATACTTTTACTTAAACTAACATGCACTACATTGAAAAAGGTTATTATGGTCAAGGGAGTGTCTATGTGATTTATGTGTGTTTTATGATATTGTTCCTCCTGTCTTTCAGTAGAGAGAAGAGAGGGGTTTGCAAGGGCCCGGCGTCATTAAAGTTAACCACATGGCTTAAATTCTTTAAGATGTGCATGCTTTCATACGCGTCCAGTTCGCGATAATTGTACACGTTCTTTATTAAATGTAAACAATCCATATTAACACTGTGGTTATTTTCTAATACATGTCTCGCTATACCCGATTTTTCCGGTCGGTTGAATTTTATGTGCGAAAGGTGTTCTTTATACCTGGTTTCGATCGATCTTTTAGTTTGGCCGATGTATTGTCTATTGCACTCTAAACATTCAATTCGGTAGATTTCCGATTTTTTATTTTCTTCAATTTTGTCTTTTGCATTTCCTAACAGCATTTTAAGGGTATTATTGGGGCGGGAACATACTTTAAACCCGCGATCTTTAAAAATACTATTCAGATTTTTTGTCACACGATGGAAAGGTAAACAAACAAAATGCTTTTCCCGATTGCTCTGTGGTGAAAGACATGTGGTGTCACGGATTGTTTTTCTTATGTTGGCCTTTCTAATTAATCCATTGATTATTCCCGAATCGAAACCGTTGTATACCGCGATATTCTTAATGAGGTTCAATTCTCTTTCATATCTTACTTTTGTTAGTGGGAAATTGATCAAACGATTAATCAGAAAATTGAATGAAGCCATCTTCTGTTGCATGCTGTGATTTGAGTCAGCCGTAATGAATCTATTGACATTGGTTTCTTTTCGGAAAATATCAATTTCTATTTTGAGATCATTCCTAATAACTAAGGTGTCCAAAAAAGGCAACTTGTCATTGTTTTCTTTTTCTACTGTGAATTTAATTGTCGGGAATTTTGAATTTAACTTTACCAAGTGCGACACTTTGAAATTATCTGCTGATGATGACAACTTGGTTGTCGAAATGCGTATACAGAATTTACAAATAGTTAATTGTGGAAAGGGGTTATATATCAACCTTATTGATCAAGTCAATCAACCACAGGCTCCATCAAATTCAACTATCTTGTAATTCGTTCACTTTCTAAATTATTTTTATATCTCAATGTAATATAAATAATTTTTAAAACCTATATTGTCATCACTTTCCTGTTTGATACGACCGTATGTATTTTACTTATCTGCTTCTTTGACTTTATTCTTTTATACGCCATAACCTTTATATACCTCTTCAGCAATTATTATGTTGTTATGAATTGCTCTATAAAGTAAGAGGGATCTGATTTAAAATAAAAGAACTTTTACGAGCATATTCTTGCCGAAATTTTCTAAATTTGGAATTTATATTTTTGCCTCAATTTATTTATGTAAAACAAGTTATTTGATACGTTTATATGTAAAAATTCCTGTACTTGAATTACAAAATAGATATTTGTTCCTTAATGTTGAACTCAGTTTTGCGTTATAAGTAAATTAATACGTTGTTTATTATCTATGATTAAGAACATTTAAATATTCATGATTAAATAGTATAATATGTTAACATGAAATAATTATAATCTTAGAAGTTGAAACTCATGTATGTACCTACCCATCTTCCTGAGTTTCGCCAAGTAAATTCACAAAACTACATATCATACAAGAGGATACGTAGAAATGAACCTTCCCAATACAAATTAATATATGTATATAAATATAAATGTATATAAAAATAGCACTATCTCAACTTTGACTTTATATAAGATTTATTACATTATCCGAATTCCGTTGATAATTCTATTTAAAAAATATAAGCTTAATAACACAAAATTTTGCGGATATCTAAACCATCCATCGTTAATCTTGTATAACATTAAATTCGAATGTTTTAAATAATATAACGAAAAGTCTATCAATCAAAATTATTAAGATTACTATTAATTATCATAATTTGTATTTATTTCTTCTGAAATTATGCTTACTGTGACATTATTTTAAAGATTTTCATCTTACAACATTTGTTAAGTAAGTAACTATAATTGTATTTTTCAAAGTCAACTGTGTGTATTATAAGAAGTGATGTATTACTTGCGGCAATACTCTTATCTCCACATTATGTATTTCTTTTATTTTGTGACTTCATCTTTCTCTGCAGGGTATCTTTTTCAGATAACATTTCTGTAGACATTCTGTGTTCTTATGCAGTATTTTTTTTGTTTAAACCATCTCTACTCTTACACCAATGTTATCTGCAAAAGCCAACGATAGTGCAGTTTTACACTATCAGTTCAATATATTAAGAAATCTTCCTTATAACCAAATTAATTGTAACAAAACTTTGTCCGATCTAAATAAACATGACGAATAACGTCCAACGTCCTCCAGCAGTGCAGAAACCAATACTGTCAATCCACAAAACACGCTGCTTATTAGAAGAGGATCATACACACCGAAAATAAAACTCCAACTCGAAGAATAGCTAACAATACAGCAGCTATCTGCTTCTGGGTTTCTGGGATGAAACCGCGTCACTATTATATCTGCCGACGTTTCGTACCCATTTGTATGGGACATCTTCAGGGCTGAACTACTGCACTGAAACTGGTGTAAGTCGATGAGGGACACGTTTATATATGGATAATGGGTCGTGGGTCAGAATCACTATTGCCGGTGTAAGGTTAGTGATTCTTTTATTAAAAATTCCAAACATTTTGTCCAAAGACTAAATGGCCTAATGGTAGATCCTCATGATCTACTAGTTAGTTTTGACATCAAATCTTTATTTACCAGAGTTCCTATACCCGACACTATCCAAATAATCCGTCAAATCCTTTCCACTGACAACCAACCTGATGATTTGGCCAATCTGGTGAATACTTGTTCAACCTCCACCTATTTTCAGTTCCGTGGTAATTATTATGAACAAGTATCGGGTGCAGCTATGGGGTCTCCTCTCTCTCCTGTTGTCGCTGACATTTTTATGGAGGCATTCGAACAACAAATTCTACACTCCCGTAACCAAAAACCAAAATGTTAGTTCAGATATGTGGATGACACCTTCGTTATTTGGCCTCGTGGTCGGGATTCCTTGAACAACTTCCTTGTTTTCTTAAATTCACAACACGATTTCATAAATTTCACCATGGTGATTGAATCTGAAGGTTCCCTTCCTTTCCTCGACGTCTTGGTAACTCGTCATCTGGATGATTCTCTAGAACATTCAGTGTACCGCAAACCCACACACACTGATCGGTATCTCAATGGCCTCTCCCATCATCATCCCGCCCAGAAACAGGGCGTTATCAATTCCTTAGTTTAAAAAGCTGTCAACATATCTGGCCAGCATTCTATTTCCCAGGAATTAAGTCATGTTACCAAAGCTGTTATAAATAATAATTTCTCCAACCATAATATTCAGCGAACCATAGATCGACATCTTAATCCCAAAATCTCACAACTTAATACACAGCTTACATCATCTCTACCCCTCTCTAAAGCCCACCTACCCTATATACAAGGTGTTACTGACGACGTCAGTAGGGTTCTTCTCAAAAACAACATCAAATCTATCTTCAAACCCCATTCCAAATTATCTGACCCTTTTTCCGTAAATGACCATATTTCTTTAGAATCACCTGGTGTGTACAGGATTCCTTGTTCATGCGGCAGGGCATATATTGGTGAAACAAAGCGGTGTGTCGGCACTCTTGTTTCTGAATATGAGCATTGTACCAAGTTGCTGCGCATAGCCGGTTCTGCACTTGCCGAGCATAGACTGGAAACCGGGCACCATATTCACTTTAATTCGACCAAGATCGCACTAACTATTTCTATGGTCGCAAAATCCGTGAAACTATAGAGATCTTTAAGCACCCCAATAACCTTAACCGCGATGATGGCTACCCCCTACATAACGCTTGGCAATCCTGCATCTCTAATCTACCCAACCGCAACCGTAACGCTCCATTGACCTATGACCCATTATCTATATATAAACGCGTCCCCCATCGACATACACCAGTTTCAATGCAGTAGTTCAGTCCTGAAGATGTCCCATACAAATGGGTACAAAACGTCGGCAAATATAATAGTGACGCGGTTCCATCCCGGAAACCCAGAAGCAGATAGCATGGACCACGACCGCGGAAGTCTACGTACCAAATTAATAGAGCAGCTATCTTTACAATGTCGAAATAAGTGAAGCAATAAAGACTTCTGATCTCAACTTACAGCAATCGAATTATTATTCATTACAGAAGAAAATGAGAGTGATGGCATTAAAATGTTGTGTGCTATATGGTTTTTCTTAAAAAACATATCATGGATTAGATCAGAAAAAAAGAATAATTAGGGAACAATTTCTTTTGTTTCTCATTACAAGTGCACACACAACCATACATATTTTATTAAATTATATTAACATTTATTGTTTCAAGTTCATTAGTTATACGTATTATCTACAGATGTCCAAGCTTTATTCTTCTTGTATTTTAAACCAACGGTAAAAATATAAAATACGGGAAAAGAAATTACTGAAAGGATAAGAAAGGATAAGAAAGACGAGTGAGTACTAAAGCTAATTCTTTGGAAAAAAAATTAATTCACGCAGGTGGTAAAAAAGTAGTATCTCCAATGCTGCTACATGAATGCGAGACGTGAACAATAACAACAAAGTATGATGAATAAACAGAAATGAAATTCTGAAGAAAATAGAGGGGAAAACAAGACGAGATGTAATAGAAAATGAAACATACAGAGAACAGAAAATAAAGACAAAATAAGAGATAAGAGTTCAGGAGTGGTTAGACACGTGTGCAGGATGACGGATGGGAAGCTCACCAGAAAAATTTACAAAGTTAGACCGGAGGAAACAAAGGTAGGGAAAAACATAGTGAGACGCAGTGAAGGTAGTGGCACAAATGATAGATGAACGAGGAAATAATTTTTGAATCATCCATTCGTATTAATCAGTTTCAATAGCCAATTAATTATTAAATTTAACTCGAGCCCTATGTTCAAAAAAGTCAAATAAAAATAATACTATTGCATGTATTTGGTATGTTACCGCATAGAAATGTTGGCGAAATGAAACAATACATACTTGGTCAGAATAGGTAAGCGGAAAACGCAGCTTACCAATCTCGGGACTCTGCAGAAAACGATGCTCAATACACCTCTTTTGAGGGCGATATGTGGACTGAGTACAGAGACACATTACCAGAGGAAGCATATGTCCCTTCCCTGACTGCGTTAGGCATTTTCTTCACGAAGGAAAAAACGCATAGGAAAGTTAATAAATATTCGTAAATACAATGCGTATCTATACTTATATAAATGCTTTCAAATTTATATCTAATGTAAATCTCTATCGTTTATATCATATTTGCCATAATATTTACTTGGAAACTCGTAGTTCTACAAAGAACTAAATACGACATAATCTTTAGTTAATGTCTTTTCTTTTATATGCGCTACCTATCCTGTTACCTAAATTTTGGGTAATTGAAATTAAAGAAACAATAAAGTTTAATAATGTGTCTTTCAGAAATTGTGTAAGGTACAAGTATCATAGATATAACTGAACTCTAGGCATGGTGATATCGTATAAGATTAATTTTCTATAACAATGAAACAGTGGCGAGCTAGGATTTACAGACCAATGAGCCTCCCACATATTTTATATTTATTGAAGTTTATTAAATGTAGAAGCATCTAATACTAGTACTCATAAATAAAAAAATCCTATTCCTATATTACTTCGAAACAAACGAGGAGTAGGTTTATGAAACTTTTTATGTAAACCAGCCAACAAACTTCACAAAGGCGTGACTATAACTGGTCAAAATGGAATAAGCACGTAAAAGTCTCTTAAAATTCGATATTGTATTAACTGTTTTCGCAGATCATCCCAGAGAAGTTACTAGTCCCCCACATATTTTATATTTATTGAAGTTTATTAAATGTAGAAGCATCTAATACTAGTACTCATAAATAAAAAAACCTATTCCTATATTACTTCGAAACAAACGAGGAGTAGGTTTATGAAACTTTTTATGTAAACCAGCCAACAAACTTCACAAGGGCGTGACTATAACTGGTCAAAATGGAATAAGCACGTAAAAGTCTCTTAAAATTCGATATCGTATTAACTGTTTTCTCAGATCATCCCGGAGAAGTTACTAGTCAGTAAAAATATTACGTGGATATAATGAAGGGTTTGAAGTAAATTGCTCACCGAAAGACCAGATTTATGTAAAAAAAACAATAGTGCACTGCCTCACAGATCAATCCATGTAAACGACTATTATTTCAAAAATTCAACGAATATCGTCGAACAAGTCTTCGATGTCTAACTTTACCAGATTTGGAATGTGATAGAATTGAGGAGAGTAGCTAGAATTAGCGGGAGAAACACATGCGCATTATAACCGTCGAGTTTGCATAGATTTACCAGATATAGTAAAGTATCAACAAATACGGGAATAGATCGGAAATTCTCTAGAGCGAGACAGATATAAACAACGTATTTATTCTTCTACATAATTTCCTCTCAACTCTTCACATTTAGTTTAGAATTTCTTTCCAGACATCCATTTCTCTGGTTTGGAAATCCAACTGAGTCAAGTCTGCTAAATACTGTACATATTCAATTAATTGGGTTGGTAATTATTGCAGTGTTGCCTTCGCAATTGCAAGTGCGAGAAGGGAAATTCTCCTTGAGGTTCAAGACCTTTTTACTAAATAAGGTCTTACGACTACGCGTTCTTCGTTCAGTTTGTCTAATAACAACGCATAATGATCGCTTGTTATTGTCTTCTCATGTTGCAGGTACCTTCCTTGGAGTTGGTTCACCAAATTTTGTCAACATCTCAAATAATGATAATTCTCACTCGCTTTTGGTGGTTCGGTAGCAGACGCTAAACCCATTAAGCACTAAGCTCTCCCATTTCCAAATATTGACGCAAGATGCGATATATGCTGTCGTATGAAATTCCTACTTTCTCTTATATTTTTCTCAATTTTACTCGTCACTCATCACGAAATTTATACTTATTCAATTGTTTCTAGATCGATAGTTGTTTTTAGTCTGTCAAAACGTGATGAATTTTCTGCGTTGGTTCAACCAAGTTTAAATTCAGTAAACCAGATCGCCTCATATTATGGACGTCTAAGTCATTTTTGTTTCTTAGTAACAAAGTCTTTCACATAAAAATGCTTTTCCCTTGCACGAAACTTATTTTAATTCATGATTAAAAAATGCACGAATTTTTTACTTTAATCAATAGTAACGGCGTGTGTTGATACACAATCAGTTTCAAAATTTGACAACCATTATACAATGACCTTTTCAAGAGCAGTGATCAGTACGAGCACGTACCTTCTTTTGGCTTGGTCTAGAGACATTCCGATCTAAAATACGACTTACTAAACTAATTTATATCCATGTGATTAATGTAATTTTCTTCATTCATTGTCTTAGCTTATATTGTAATAATTAAATTACGGATTAGCATTACATGGCTGCTGTAGAAGCTTCATAAAGAACGTGCCTGTAGGTGAACAATCTATGATTTAATTATAAAATTGATTTTAATAAATTTTATTTTGGATAAATTATATTTAGTTCTTTATTAGATTAATTTTATTCATTACTACTATTATTTTATTAATTAAGAAATCTCAATCTCGTCCAAGTTTGCGTGTATGCGCATTATTTCAAGATTAACGTGTATATTCCGCAACTATATAAGTAACACAAAATCTAATGTCAACGCAATCCTAACTGTAATAAATTTATTAACTTTCTCAAACCGTATAAATAACATATTTATGACAAGATTACAGGTATGGCAAGTCATTAGGCGACTCAATTAATGTTTAAAGTTTTACGATAACTTCTTACGTTGGCATTAACAAGAAATGTTTATTAAAGTTACATCAACATTACTTGTTCAATCAAGTGAGGGTCTTAAGAGAGCATCAATGTTTGCGAGTTTTAAATTAGATCTTGATCTTGAGTTAGCCCATTAAGATAAAGTTTATGTGTTTTATCAGCAATAATATAAATCTTCGCATACAAGTAAATCTCTAGCTAAGAAGTATGGAATAGGATTTCTCAAGTTCTGAAATAGAAAAAATCGGAAAAGCAATATTCCCGAAGCCTACTCTGCAAAAGCGGATAACGAAATAAATATACTATAATCTATGTAATTCTTGATTCTTTCGATTTTCATCAATAACTTTTCCATATTTAATCTATTCTAGTTTATTGAACTTGTAATTGATTCCATTTAGCATGCATCTAGCAACCAAATCTACGTGAAATATACATATTATATTATACGAAGTCTATATTAAAATAACACGTAATTGTTTGACAAAACGCATTAGCCTATAATTTTCCAGTCAATGAATTTTTGCATTCGTAAAAAAATAATCTTCTTAATGAAGCGATAAAAGAAATAAGAAGCAGTGTTAAAATTTGCGAAGTCAGATACTGGAGTATGCAAAAAAAGTTTCTTGGAAAAATGTTATACGAATGATATTGTGATATTTGTTCGGTGAAAGGACTCTTAATGAAAACTTCGAAATATATTAGAACAATTATGGATAAATTTGGAAAAAAACAAATCAAAAGGAAAACGGAAACAGTGCTAGTAGGAAAGGAAACAAAGCAACATGTTATAAAGTTGAAAAGAGAAAGTATGCCCCAAGAGCAAAAAGTTAGGTATCTAGAATCTGTAGTAACACAAGAGCAAAAAATGAACGAAGAAATTAAAGAAAGAATATCAATGGAAGAGAAATTACTTAACAGCATTAAACATACCTTTTTGAAGAAATAGTACTATCGAACGAAATAAAAGTGAAAATATATGAAAAGGTAACAATTTCGAGATTGACATATGTCCCAGAAACAGGGAAACTGAAAAGCAAAAAATGAAACTAGAAGCCATTGGAATGAAAAAAAACAGAATAACACAGGTATGGGCAACCTTTGACAGGTTGTGGACCAAACTTTAATGTGCAAATACGTTCGCGGGCAGCGTCTACAAGTAGTGCATTTTAAAGTAGTGTTGAAAAAAGTAGTGTTCATAATTTTTAGCGATAGATATCACCACCACCACAAGATTTACCCACAGCACTAAGGTCACGATCTTTCCTCGTAACTGTAAAGGAAGAATCCAGAACTTCATTATCACTAACATCAGGAGATAGCCAGGTCTCGGTTAGCAAGATACCATCCGCATCAATATTGAAACTGTTGGAGTATACCTTATGAAGTTTAGTTCTGAGGCCCCGCACATTAAAATAGATCAAGAAATACTGATTTGGACATATAAAACTGATAGCTAAGATTAGCAAGATTGGTGTACGAAGCAGGAAGTATCAGAAAAGAAATAAGAAATAGACTGAGAAGGGAGTATCAGAAATGAATTAAACAAACTCTATGCAGAAAAAAAAATGATGGAAAGAGATGGAAAATAAGGTACAGATGGAAAAATATATAGACGGTATCCGTGGGAGATAACTCAACTGAATTTTCTGCCTTACATCTATGAAGGTAGATAAGCTGTCCGGATTAAGTAAATAAATAAGTCAGAACACCAAACTTCAAAATATTTTCTCCAATCTTTCTGTACTAGCTCGCTTGTTCACTTCATTTTCAAATGAGCTCCTTCGACCAATGCAAAACATAAACTACATAACTTCTTCTGTATATGTGAAAGCAAAAAGATTGGCTGCCAAACCTGAGCCATACGACCAATTATCCATTATAACAGTGTTATAGACAAGCAAATATTCAATCGATCGAAGAAGATTTTGAACGGGTCTTTTAGACACTGTGTATAATTAGAGGCAAAAAAAACTATATATTGTTTTGCATTAACAAACCTACAGTTTTACATCACTACAGTGAAGACATGTTCATTAAGACTAAGAAATGTGACAATAATGTTTCTATTTCGACGTTTTGTGCGACATTTGCTGATTTCAACTTATTTTCAAAGATCTAAACTGCCATTTGTTTTTATGATAACTACGGAACATAACATCATTAAATAGTCGACTAATTTCCTTAAGTATATTTTTTAGCATGAATTGGGAGATGAGTGGTACGACGCTGTGGACGGTACAGCACTATGTTTGTATACGTTCTTAGATACATAACCGTGAGCCTATCGTCACTATACAGCAAAATTTTCAAGAAAAAACGCTGAAAATATTCAATTAAATGATTTACTCAGTGCAAGAGTTTGTGGATAGTTAAAAGCAAGGAGCTATTAAATAACTATTATTTATTAATTAAATAAAATGTAATTAATTTTAAAATACCATACGAAAAGTAATATAAAAAAGAAATTATTGAATAACCTTTTAAATTTAATATCTAGTGTTGCCCCCTCCAAGTTTGGATAACCAAGTTAATTCTTCTAAAAGTGTTTTGAATCATGTGTTTTATTCCATTTTGGGGAATTTCGTTCCACACTTATAACAGTGGTTTTCTCGGTGGATCCAGCGTCCTAGGAGCAGGATCACGGTTTCATGAACATATCATGTACAGGTTCTAATAAAATTAAGTCCAGGCTAGGTGCTGGCTATGCTATTCATAGAATACTAGCCTATTATATATTTCCACACGATTCGAGCGATATGAAGCTGCGTGCTATTGTTGATGAAGAAAAAATTATTGGTGCATAGGTGCATAGGTGCATATCTTATGATACTTTATTTATGTAATTGTCAGCATGCAATGATTTCCTGGAAACAAGGTACAACTCGTATGTGTCTCCACATTTATACCCGCCCACACCATAACTGCACCTCAATGGTAACTTACTTTTGGGCTAAGAGTGTAACCGCCAAAACATTCTCCTCGTCCATTATGAGATCTCAGGAAAAACTTGGACACGTCTGTAAATAACATACGCTCCCAATTACAATTTCAGCGTTTCTTTGCAAATTGCAGCCGTACTTCTGAGGAACTCTGATCTTGAAACAGACCTTTGTGACGAAGATTCGTCCCTCTTAATTTCCTCTTAACTGTTTGTTCACTAGTATTCACATTTCGTAAAACCTGTAATTCGTTTCTAGCTCTACAGCAGTATGTGTCGATTTTTGAAGCATAACGATATAATAAAATGATCATCTCGATTGCTAGTTTTGTCATGAGGACTAGTTCCATGTCGTCTAGTATAAACACCTGTCTATATAAAGTGTACATAAACGCGTTGCCCTATGCGAGTACCACAAATTTGTTAGTAATATAACACTGACATATTCCGAAAACAGAAGCTAAGCTACAATTTCTGCAATGACATTTTCCCCATTATAAAATACGTCATTTATCAATAATGGCACTTAAATGATATTAAAAAACAAAAAATAAATGATAAATAACGCTAATTTTCAAACAATCTGTACCATAGCACCTTTTATATCAGACAGGAATAATTACGCTTTATTTATTATCGTACTATCGTTGGATAAAATCATTATATGTTTTCTAATAATAATAGTAAAACAAAAGATGTCCCCTTTTTATACTGTACTTATGTGGACGCGGTGCCACCATATAAATTATTAATCACATTGCATGCACACGGCTTCTAAATTACTTTCATTATATAGAAATATTTTTAAAGACAGTATACATTGACCATGTAACGTAACTATATGTATAATAAATTTATTTATTAATCTATTATACGACAGATAAGAGCTGTAGAGGACAGATGCTCAAAATATAAAACAAAAAATATGAAGTACGTAATATGAGTAACAAGAACTACACCTAAACTACTGCAATAGATTCAAAGAAATACATATACAATAATATTTAATACTAGCAGCAGCAACCCATACGAATATCAAAACTCACAATGCTCCACAAGAATCAAAACGATAATTAAATGCATTGGATGATTCTGAACCCACCACATCACTAGCTAAGTTGCGCCAAACGTGAAACGCTCGATCTATCAGAAAATACTGCCACACGGAGGTTCTAAACCTTTCACATGATAATTTGAATGTATGGTCGCGCAGCCTCGCCACAACGCTAAGTGTGTAATAGTGTAAATAGACTTAACACGTCAGCAGAAAAGTTACAACGCACGCCATGTGAAGATATCACCTCCTGTTAGCATCCGAAAACGATTCAAGCGCAATGAATAATCCAGTCCTTCATGCTATGAACTCCATCTTGTAACATGACGCTGTACACTTTCCGACAACGGAGGATCTCTTATTCAACAAGAACTCCAAACGACCGCAGACAATACAAGTGAATGTCTAGCGTAGATTCTATAAAGCTTTCTCAGTAGTGACGAACTAGGAGATTTTCCCTTCGTATGACAATAAATTCTAATGTTAATAGTATCTTGTATACGACGCGTTTCAAGTCATCAATTTTCTTCAAATAAACTTTTGTATTATTAAGGAATTTATTCTCTTCTTTTCTCGTCCAAACGAACGAAAAGGCAAATTGCATATTAGTCTTGCCAACAGGATAACTACCTTATCACAATATTAACATATAACAGACGAACACTTTAAACTCGGCATGTCCGCCATAGGTGATCGTATGAGAATACATTCTAATATTAATAGTACCTTGTTTATGACGCGCTCCGAGTTATTAGTTCCGTCCAGGTAAACTATGCTATTTTGATCACTGAAGGTCGATATATTATAGATAGTTATTAACGAATTTATTTTCGGTAAGTGTTCTTGTACAGCTTTGCAATACAGCAATGAAAGAAAAAGCATTACCTCCCCTTGTCGTCCAAATGAACGAAAGAGCGAAACGCGTATTCGTCTTGCCAAAAGGACAACTACTTTATTACCATGCATAACTTTAACTTGGCAAGTCCACCATAGGTAATTGTAAGGGTTTGCCAATAAGGACTTGACAAATTTTTTTCAAAATAAAATGCAGACCATTTGAGATATTTCAAAAACCTTATTATCGGATTGAAGTACAATCAAAACATTTATGAATGGAACTCGACTTCGTTCATATGACCACCGTGGGCACGTTTGCAGCGGTCGATTCGTTGGACCCAATTTTCGATGACTCGGACACACAATTCGGCCGAAACGGCTGCTATTTCGCGTTCAATGTTGGTTCTGAGCTCTTCCAACGTTGTCGGCTTGTTGGCATAGACCAAGGACTTGACATAGCCCCAAAGAAAAAAGTCTAGAGGCGTTAAATCGCACGAACGAAGCGGCCAATCGACTGGTCCATTTCTTGAGATAACACGCTCATCAAACTTACTCTTCAATAAATCGATTGTAACGTGTGCTGTGTGGCTTGTGGCACCATTCTGCTGAAATCACATGTTGTCCAAGTTCATATCTTCCAATTCGGGCCAAAAATAATCGGTAGTCATGGCGCGATAACGATTACCATTCACAGTAACGTGACGATCATTATCGTCGGCGAAAAAATATCGCCCTATGACGCCGCCGGCATGCAAACCACACCAAACAGTTATTTTTTGTGGATGCAGTGGTGTTTCATGAAGCACATGTGGATCTTCACCCAACCAATAACGCATATTTTGCTTATTGACGAACCCATTGAGCCAAAAATGAACTTCGTCACTGAAAATGATTTTGCGATGAAATTGATCATCTTGGCGCATCTCTTCCAGAGCCCAATCGGAGAACGTACGTCGCTTCAATTGGCCCATCGGCTTCAATTCTTGAGTCAGCTTGATCTTGTATGGGTGTAAACCAAGATCCTTACGCAAAATTCGCCATAAAGTGGTCTGGGCGATGCCCATCTCTTGAGAACGCCGTGTAATTGACTGATTTGGATCATTTGCTACGGACATTTCAACGGCAGCGATATTTTCGACACTTCGACCAACCCGTTGTCTCACTGGCATGGCAACATCACACAACGAATATGTAGACTCAAATTTTTGCACTAAACTTGTTCTACTAGGGCGAGAATTACGACCGAAAATCGGAGTTAACGCTCTTAAAGTAGCGGTCACCGACTCCGAATTTCTGTAGTAAATTTTTATAATTCGCAGACGTTGTTCATTCGTGTACTTAACCATGATGAAAATGTTAAGTTTACTGAATAAATTGACAGTGACAGTTCGATGATTAGTGAAAGGGTGCGTTCACAAATTGAATTAAAAGTTGTCAAGTCCCTATTGGAAAACCCTTTATGAGAATTAGATGATAAAATTTGTCCCGCATATGTACCTAGCACAGTTCTCTGTTCAACACCAGACAAGAACCCATTAATTTGATAAACATCGAACTCAATCCTATCGCAGTAAGGTCTGTCATCCGTAAAGGCAAAAATTCCATTCAAAAATTTTCTGAGAAACCAAAATATTCCATCTCAACAAGAAAAGGCCTTTTTGAACCTCTATCAAAGGCTTTCGAAAAATCCAAATACTATAAATTTACAGGGAAACATTGTCACGGCTCGCCATCCAGGAGTTTAAACATTGTGGAAGAATTGTTTAAACATTGTAGAAGGTTCGTCACAACAGAAGTTCCTAGCAGAAAACCATGTGAAGTAGTCGGTATAATATAATTAATCAGACAAATTCTAATAATTCATCCATAAATATGTGCTTCATTATTTTAATGCGTACAGAGACCAAACTTCTTGGTCTGTAATTTCCTAGGTCCAGTTTGTCACCTTTCTTACTAACGTTACAGTTGCAGTGAGAAGAATCGAAAGGAACTTATACAATGTTGATTAAAGGCATAGCAAGAGTATCTGATTACTTTTGAAATGCAAAGGAGAACTGAACAAGGAAATTTAGAATCAAATCAAAAAGAAAGAGACACTATATTTTGAATGAACAATCTTCGGATAATTGAGAGCAGAAGTGGCTGTGTCGAACTCGTCTATGTACACCATACGGAACTAGTCAGCAATAATGTTCGCAGATCCTAATTCCGATGCAAAAAGGGATTCATCTATCGTCCTCGCTTGTAATATTAACATTATGGACGACAACTGGAACTCAATTTACATATTTACAAGAAATTTTATACGATGATCACAGATAGAAGGAATGTCAAAGTTATCGCCAATAACTTTTAAGTCACGAGTGGGTACATCAGAAAATAAACAATGAACATATATTTTGATGCAGTTCCATGATATGTACAAAATAATATGTTTACAAATGCGAAAATACAAATAAAAAACAAAATCTAATAGCAAATATCAAGTTTCATGGAAGGCCTTGTGTTACATTACATGTATTTATGTAAGTTTTCCCACGTTTGTTGACTAATAAACTATTTCAAAGGGGATTCGAGCACGTGTCAGTTTTATAATTTGGCAAATGCAATCCGTTACGGAAATACTTACCCGAAGAACTGTATCCAGCGCACATATAGAATTATATACACGAATTCGTTATAGGAAACCAACGGGCCCGCCGAAATATTGAATTCACGTCGCGATGGATATCCGTGATTAAATAATAAATTCGATTAGATGGAAGACTTTGAAAAGAGGAAGGCATTGGATCGAGTAATAGAATTAGTTCTTGTTCAACTGTTATTTATTTCAGGAAATCATATCGTCTGCAATAAAGGGAATAAATTAGAAAACTGTCATGAAATTATCCATGCTGCGACAATTTATTAAGTTATCGTCGATCAATATGAAAAACTATTATAATTTCTTATGGATTATTAAAGTAATATGAGATCTTTAATGATTTTTCGGATACTCTAAGCTCAGGATACTTAAGCCATACCCCTTCGACCGGAAGAAATGCATAGTTGCTTATAGTTTGCTTACTATCAATTTTGTTTAGTATTTGAGTATAATCTACACAGCTATTTATGTAAATATATTATTCTTCGTTATTACACTACTTTTACATAAATCAGCTCTGTCATATCCATAAGCAAATCTGTCTTATTATGCATGTGTTTGTAAATTGTTTCGTAGCAAAAGGTGTCAGATGACTAGAATATATTATGGTTTACGCAAGTTGAAATCTTTGTATTACATTTGTATGGTATACTCATGCTTGCTGGTCTTGCTTATGCGTAGTCAGAGCGCATATTATACGAAGGGAACTAGGCAAATTCTCTCCCTGAAAATGAACTAGAAGACCTAAAGTTTCTTCACTAATCCCGTAATGACTTTATTCCATCAGAAAAAATTATTTCTATTAGTCTTCAAAGTAGGCATCATTCTCTTTTTTTAATTGGTTATCGTCAGCAAAATAACGTCCTCTGATGTTCTTTTTCAAAGTTAAATGGAAGCAAATCGTAAATACGTAGTGAATGGTCCAAATCAAAAGAGTTACTTTCGCGGAGAATATGTTAGGCTTTTGCTGTCCGAAATGTGAACTCGTGCATTGTTATAAAGATAGAGAGAACTTCTTCGTCACCCAATTGAGGATGTTTTTGGTCAATAGCCGTATACTGTTAACATATTACCGGAGATAATTACCGTTATTATAGACCCTCTTGGAATGTATTTACGAAGAATAACTTGCTTGCTTGGTTCCAAATAAGGGACCGCAAGCTATCAAGCTGAAGATTGTGTACGGAACTTCTTGAAGCAGAGCACCCTTAAGGATCCATTTTTAGTATTGTGTGAGGATCTCAGTGTCAGGATCCTAGTGTTGTACCAAAACCATAACGTTTACCACTATCTGAAAAAAGTGGGCAATGGTAGAAACTTTCAAATGAAGATCTTCATAAGTTATTATTTCAATTTTTGTGAAAACACCAGAATTTATTACGTCCGACAGCTTTTTAACCTTTGGGTGACCTCCAGTGAATTTACAACACCACTAAAATTGTTATGACCAATATTTTATTTGAAATTATGATTAACATATTCTGTGTTTCTGCGTACTATTTTGTATCATGTTCTTCTCTTCTTGTTTCATTACCATATTATTTCATATTATACCCTGCTAGCAATGATTTGTAAATAGTTTAAGGAGAATTCTTTTTCGCACGGTGATGATATATGGTCAGCCCTTTCTAACAATATTAAATATAACCATTATGGACACTATTTACTTAGCTGATCTTATTCCAATAATGGATGTTACTTGTAAATGGTTGTATCCTTTTAAATGTCATATTGCATACTAATTATGAAGTTCATATGTTCCACTTGATGCATCTATGGATGATACAGAATTATTTACCAGTGTATTAGATATGATTCAGACGATTTTGTCGTAATTCTTGGTGACTTTGATTAACCTAATTATGTTTTTAATCATCTTTTATGTTTGAAAACTACTGCGCTACATCAATTTTGTAATACTTTGGAATTAGCATAATGAAATGTGTTTTTAAATGATATCAGAATATTGCTTTACTTAATTTTTACTTCGAATGATGTGATTGGTTTTCGAGTAAACATCTCTTTTGTTCCTGAAGAAACTTGGCATTCTTGCAGTGGAGAAGAAGTTGGTTACTTTCATTCGTTTCTTCCTAATTTGATAGCAGAAGGGTGTGTATTAACTGATACGTCAAATTTAAGCAATAAATTTATCTCGAAAGATGACAACTGGTCAACTTATTTAATCGAAGGCTGCCGTCTTGCATGTACGAAATCAAACCAGCTAACTATTCTTAACAGTTTTAAATATGCGGAAAATAATTTTTCTCTCATGTTCCAATACCGGTGCGTATATGAAAAGGAGCCAACAGTGAAGTTAAAAATTACACATCAACTTCGGTAGTTTTCAGCCCTGCTAAAATTAAATTTACGAGCTGTTACTGTATGATTGCATTTAATCCAATATACGTGTTTATTTATCTGATACAATATGGATTTATATTAGGTTGACATACCGTTACTAACCTTACAACAATTTTCCAATATATACGAGGGAGCGTTTTTATATTCGCGGAATGAGCGGGTTGTAGAGGGGCGAGTAGGCGCATTGGGGGCGTGGCCTGTGCAGCGACTCATGATTAGTATAAATAGGAAGTTTCATTGTTATTAGACAGTTAGTCTTTGAGCTATCGTCAACCAAGTAACATAATCAAGAGTGAAAAGTGAAATATGGAAAAAATCGAATATCGTGCCGTTATAAAGTTCCTTACCAGGCAAGGAAAATCAGTCGCGACCATAATGAATGAGATGTCATTGGTTTACGGCGACTCTTGTCCAGGAAAAACCATGGTGTACAAGTGGCATAGTTTATTTGAACAAGGAAGGGAATCCCTTGAAAACGACCCGAGGCCGTACAGGAGCATTGAGGTGACCACGCCACCACTTATCCAAAAAGTTGAACAAATTGTACTCGAAGATGCTCGACTAAAGAAGAAACAACTCGCAGAAATGGTTGGAGTATCCGATACAACAATTTTTAAAATCCTACACGATCATCTCGGTCTAAGGTCAGCGCAAGATGGGTGCCGAGAATGCTCACGCCGCCGCAAAAACAACAGCGCGTAGAGTGTTCGCGTGCATTTTTGGACCTCTGTAATGAAGACAAGGATGGTGTATTGAGTGGAATTGTTACTGGAGACGAAACTTGGGTTCATCATTATGAACCTGAGTCCAAATAAGACTCCATGCAGTGGCACAAAAAGGGCACAGCACCTCCCAAGAAATTTAAAGTGTCACAATCAGCTGGGAAACTCATGGAAACGGTATTTTGGGACTCGGAAGGAATATTGTTGATTGATTATAAAGATAAAGGTGTTTCTATAACCGGAGAATATTACGCTTCAATATTAGAGCGACTAAAAGAAGCCATTAAAGAGAAAAGACGGGGAAAATTGACAAAAGGTGTTCTGCTTTTGCACGGCAACGCGCCCGTCCACAAGAGCCGCGTTGCGTTAGCTGCCCTGCATAAGGTGGGCTTCGAAATTGTGAATCACCCACCCTACAGCCCAGACCTGGCCCCGAGTGATTATTACCTGTTTCCGAAAATGAAAAAAGAGCTGCGGGGTAAAAAAATTACTGCCGATGATGAAGTCAAGGAGGCAGTTTCGGCGTATTTTGCAGATAAAGAGAAATCATTTTTTTATGAGGGTATAAATAAATTAATTGAAAGATGTGAAAAATGTATCCGTCTTGCAGGTGAATATATTGAAAAAGAAAAATAATTTGGTTTTTTTATTTCCACCCCTTGTCCCCCATTCCGCGAATGTAAAAACGCTCCCTCGTAGGTGAAGACTTTAACCGACGGGAGTAAAGTTGGTGTTATTTATACAGACTTCTTGTGCCCATTTGATATAATTAGTCATTATAAATTAATAAACAAACTCATGTCTTTTCGATTTCCTCCATTATTCCAATCATTAATGAAGTCATATTTAATGAATAGAAGCAGATTTGTTTTCTACAACGGTTACTTGTGGTCTGTATTTACAATGTCGTCTGGTGTGCCGCAGGGGTCGCACATTGGTCTGTTATTATTTTAACTATACATTGCATTACATTGACACGTCCAGCGCTACCGGATGATTTAAAATTTCTGCTATAAAGTGTTAAAATGACGTAGTTTTACTGCAAGGTAATCTTTAGGCAATTTCGAAATGGTGTGAAAATAATGAACTCCAGCTAAATATTGCTAAGTATCTTAAAGTTACCATACTTATACAAGAATAACGTGTCCTATTGTTTACACTTATACCATACAAAGAACATCATTTAAGGCTAAAGACACGGTATTGAATCTTCCTGCACTCTTTGATGCATCTCCTAACTTTATTCTGCACATCAATGCGGTTTGCAAAACGTCATCTAGCACTATAGTTTATACTGGGAACGTTCAAATTGTAGTGCTTTACAGATGTAATGTTGATTAAGTTACTGTATTATGTGCTTGTAATATCAAGATTAGAATATGCAAATCTTGTTTGGTCACTGATGTATGACAATCATAGCCAAAACCTTGAGCGGATCCACTGTAGATTTTTAAAATGTTGGTCGTACGAAATAACTGGCGTTTATCACTAAAGAGGTACTGATTTGATAAATACTATTAATGAATTGCATCTTTATTCTTTGGTTAGTAGAAGGAGTACCATAGTACAGCGTTTCTTAAAAATTTAATAAACAATAAAATTGATTATCATTCCCTGCTTTCAAAAATTTAAATAGGTATCACCCGCATAACATCTTGTAGCGCCCTAACGTTCGCTGTGCGGAAAGTCAGAACTAATGTGTTGCCAGCGCTACATTTCGCATATATTATATAATCGCTTTTTTATCAAGTTTTTAAATTATTGTATTTCATTTAAATACAATTCCATTTTAAACACGAAAATTGTTATTAAGACTCCATTTGTAAGACAAGTATTTCAAGAAGAAATCTCGTTGTGTGTCGATATAGATATCACAGGTCCATTTCTTAGAAAAATCTTATAATATTACATTTAATACTAATTCTATTTTACCTAATTTCTAAATTCAATTAGATAGTCAAACTCTGATCCTTTTTCACACAGAATACATATTTATTATTCTGTTCAACTGTGTACCTACTTGGTAATTGTATTCAATATATCGCGCTTCTTTATTAATTAGAATTTTTAGCATGCTTCCCTGTTCTCTCATAGGTTCACTTCAAATATGACCAGTGCACTTGTTCTTCATCCCGACGATTCTTTTAAAAGGCCCAACTTTTTAAAAAAACAATCTAATTCTTGTACATCAGTCCACGACTTTCTTACCTAATTATTTTATTACAGCATTTACAATCGCTTATATTTTGCTTTTAAAGACGGCCTTGTTTTATTTCCGCTACGCACGTCCAAAACCTCTAATGCATCATCATAAATCAAATTATTATTAGTTATTAACTTGGCGCTAGAGCTAGCCAGAAACGTATTTAATTATTATTAATTTCTTAAGGTAATACTACATGCTCTAGTGTCAATAATGTGTAGAATTGCGAATAAGTATTTTGAAGATACTTTTCACTGTCTTAATCTTTGAATTATGATTTGCTTTTTTCCCTTTGATTTCTACTCCGTACTTTCTAGATTTTACGCGTATTTGACGTACTCTGTAACCTATTTTTTTCTTATAGAAATCTGTTTCTATTAAATATAGTTTATTTAATTTGTTGTTTCATGTACAAATTAAGCCCTATAGGTGTCCATGTCGCACAATAAAGATTAGAAAGATTAAAACTTAGATGCTGATTCATTCATTGAGTACATACCGAGCAAACCGGAAAGTATGGTCTGAAATTATTTTTAAACCCCGAATCAAAATCTAGCTATGCATATCATGGCTTGTTACCATAAACAATTTGTTGTTATTCTTATAATAAAATATTGCTTCCATTAATTCTCACTAATTGCATTAAATTACATGCCATTGTCCTTAAAATTAATGTACATACGAGGGTATCTCAGTAGTAGGTAGTAGATAGGTAAGTGGTTATATTTCGAAAATAGCAAACAAAAATAAAATTTTATTATCGAAAATAGTTTTATTACTTTTCAAAATATTCTGCTTGAAAATCACCTTTACATTCGTTTAAACCAAACCGAAAAGCATTGGTGCCACTTCGAAAGCGGTATCTCCAAAATATGAATTTTTAATGCCTCAAATGCTTTTTCCGAGTGGAAACAAAAAGAAATCACAGGGTTCTAGATCAGGGCTGTACAGCGAATGGCTCATCAATTCAATGTTTTGCCCAGTCAAATATTCAATTGTTTGAACCGACCTGTGAGAGCTCGCATTGTCATGGTGGACAATGATCTGTCGTTTTCGGTTTGTTTTCCTTATTTCTCCAGAAACTTTTGGTAAACAAATAGTTGTGTACTGTTCGGAATTGACCGTTCTACAACTCTCTAAAGGCACGGTTGCAACGTGACCGGGTTTTCCGAAAAAATAGGTGACCATCTGTTTTGATGTGCTTCGAGCGCAAGAAACTTGTGTTGGTTTTGGCTAATCTTGGAACACTCGCACAGTCGACTGCTGTTTACTATCGGGCTCATACGTATAAATCTAAGACTCATCACCTGTGACGACTTTGTAAATGTTCTTTGAAGCACCGTCATTGTATTGTTTGTGCATTTCTTGGCACCAATCGACGCGAGTCTTTTTTAAACGGTTGTCCAATTATGTCGTACCCAACGTGAATATAGCTTCTTAACGGTTAAATGTTCATACAGGATCTTATGCACGCTGGTGTTACTAATACCTAGAGATGCCTCGATCTCACGGTATGTCACACGATGGTCTCGCATTATCAATTCAGACACTGCATTAATGTTTTCCGACACAACGTTTGTGGGACTACCTTCACGAAATTTGTCGTCCAAAGAACGCCGTCCAAGACTGAATTCTACTATAGTTTTCGATAATGCTTCGTGACCATGTAAAGAATTCTGCTCGTCGATGTATTCTTGTTGAGATAATCCACGCCGAAAGTTATTAAAAATAATCGCACGAAAATGTTCGCGAGTTAATTCCATTTTTTTGTTGACATAAAATTTTTTGTTACTGTCAACAATAGAAATAGCGACCGGATAATAAAACTGTCAAGGTAAATATATTTTCAAAAATAACAAACTTCACGATACAATCATCAGATCGGAGGCAACACTAACAGTGTTGCCAGTTCTCGAAATATAAACGGCTACCCTCTTACAACGAATATAATAAAATGAAATAATATAATACGGAGAGCATGTAAACTAAAAAAAAATATTTTACGGCTAGATTTATGTATACATATGTAAGCATTCCTATTTTTCTTCTTCAAAGTTATCAATTTCCCCACAGAAATATAGAGTGACATTAATAAAATAATTTGTATGCAGTTTATACGTCGTACTTATACCTAAAACCAAGGAAAGCGCTTATTCGTGGAGTCTGCTTTCGCGGATTTTCTTACAACAAAAGAAATAGCAACGGTATATGTCATGAGCAATACAAAGTAGTGCTTTTTAAAGGTAAATTTACCACCACTTTAAAATATATATCTCCCAATCCGCACGCCAACCTGTCACGTGCAAGGAATTTACAATTTCGATATTGAATCGACCATAAAAGCCAATGAATGTATATGTTCGAATATGAGAAAAGTAGCGGACAATGTGGAAAAGGCAAAGAAACGAAAAGATATGTATGGCTGATATCGATTCGATTTAATCTCAAAACCGAAAGGCGAAAGTTTTTCCCCAATCCCTTATCGATATAACAAAAAAATTACTTCGAGTTTGCACTTTACCCCTCGTGTTTACTCCTTTTGATGGCGACATCTACATCAAACTCTAAAAAGTTCTAATACAAATAACTGCAAGGGAGAATGTAGGTGGCAGCAATATCGAAGCAATATAAGTTTTTAGAAATATACGAATTTTTTTAATGGAAATTCAACTAACACGTTTTTGAAATTTGAAAATATTATCTTAAATTTAATAATAATAGAGCCTAAAAGAAATTTTCAGCCAACCACAAAAGATTATTTACTCAAATTATTTACTGGATATACATGCTCAATTCTAGATTGCACACAATATTCGAATCATAACAGCTTATTTAGTACAGACATCATAAACATGACGTAAAACCCATATCAAAACGTTATTAAAAAGCTTATTGAGGTGATATTGATTTTCAGATGTAATCGAAACAGATTTATTAAAATGAAACATCAGCATAGTCATGTACATTTGTAAAATATGTACATACCTTAAATATCAAAATAAATATTATTGAATAAAAAGTACTTTCAATTATTATAGAAGCAAGTACCACGTATAGTACCTGGCAATTGAATTAGACCCATGTCTAATTTAGATATATTTTCAAATTTATCAGAAATAAAACAAAAGCAGACACATATTACTAATATGAAATGTTTATTTATGTTTTGTAGAAAATATTTCTTTAATAGTTTGTTAACCTTTTTCGACTTTAATGACTGCAATAATTTTATCCGGCGTACTAGAAATACAAGTTTTACCTCTTCTAGCATTTACGTCTTCTTTTGCCAGTATTATATTTTAGGACTGGTCTTGTTGAGTTAGAGAATGAATGCGTAAACTTTTTAAACATGCTCCATACATTTTCGATCGGATTTACTAGGTGTACCGGAAAGTCATTCCCGGTTTTCCTAACAGATGTCGCTAAGCTTAAGTATGCAATGTTATGATTTGACACATATGTCACTTTATTCTACTGACATCAAGCTTCAAATGTACATGTTATATTTTGCGAAAGTAGCACCGTCATAGATTTATACCTCTTTGAAAATGTCGAGTTTCTTGCTTGAAAAAGTGCATTTGCGGCACGCATTACTTTTCTTATTTAATCAAAAAACCGCTGAAAGTCATCTTTGCTGGTAGAAACTTACGGTGAACATGATCCAACCATAAAACCATGTGAGGCATGGTTTCCACAATTCAAAAGAGGTGTGCAAGATAAAGAAAATTCTGGTAGACCAAAAAAGTTTGATGATACGAAACTGCAGGAGTTATTGGATGAAGACCCAACCCAAACTCAAGAAACGATTAGCGACCGATTACGAAAAATGGGAAAAATCCAAAATCTGGCGAAATAGGTGCCAGATTCAATTGAAAGACAGGAGGCAAATGGAAAATCGAGAAGTTGTCTGCAAAATGCTGCTTCAAAGGTATGATCGGAAGTCATTTCTGCATCGAATAATGACGGGTGAAATCGTTCACCAGTACAGTATAGAGTAAGAGGAGCACGTACAAATTTCAACTAAAATTTAATATTTTTCCTAGCGCTTTCACATATTTCTTTATCTATGTTTAGACCCTAATAACAGATATCTGACGCAAAACCGATAATAAGGGAATTTTCTTAATAATATATTCATTCCTTTTTCTAGGAATAGATACTCTGTGAACAATTAAATCCGCTTACAATCGTTAATTTGAAATATATTTAAATACGTCTTGTGTTATTTCTTGAAACGCAAGGACGACTTTAATTAAATTAATTTAATTATTGCTAGGTACTACAGTTTTTTATTATTAGCACAGTAAATATTCTTCTAATTTTTAACATGTACTTTATTATTTCTAGAATCAATACTTAAGGGACATACAAGCATTCCTCTTCCAATAAGGATTGCAATTGCTTGTTCTGCCAGCAGACTTGAAAATAATAGTCGCAGTCAGTAATGGGATATTCAACTATGTTAAATTAGTTAAGTCCAGTGCAGTTTGGTGTAAATTATCCGGGGCATCAAAACATTTCGAACAAAGAATTTCGTTAACAAAATTTCTTGCAAATATATATCCTCCGTCACAAGACGAACATCATTCAAAAGAACATCAGAGCCTGATCGTTACTTTATAATAGCTAAACCTCACTAAAAACTAATATAAATAGGAAAATCTCCAATTCATCACAAAAAACACCCAATTGTATGTATCTACTCGTAGTATCATGTCAGGCTCCAAATGAGCTAATAGAAGATGAAAAGGACATGACAAATCTTTGCTAACAGTCTCTTGAGACTATATATATTTGTTTATTGATTTCCCTTACAATTGTTAAAACTATCAATTTGTCAATTCAAAGATTAAAGCTCTCTACACTCAATAAAAATTAACTGAATTGTTTTGAATAGTATTATACTCAAATGTCTTTTCTAATGTTCGGGTTTCCAGTCAAATAATTTAATAAGTCAAATAATGTTTGATTGAGATGGTCACTTTTCAATAATATTTGGCAAATGGAGCAATTTTCTTGCAATAGACACAAGCGTGTTCCTCGTCTTTGCGTAACACAACAACAAAGAAGCATAGGATAAGATTTCTATCAGTGGTTGGACAACCTCTCACTTAATTTTGATTACATATGCTTAATCACATTGCTTCCTATTTAAACCGAGACAGTAGAACTGAAAATCACTAAAGCCTATTACTATGAAAACAATATACAATAACAACTTGTAGCAGTGTAAACTTGGGTTTCTAGATGTAAAATTTGACCTGTATTCCAAAATCATTATTTTCTATCTGCAACTCCTCCGAATGTATCAGAAGATATAACACTAAGAAAACATAATTTTAAATCACAATCATTTGCTACACTAGTACAAATAACAATCGAAATAGAAGGTTTACCCCTAGCTAGTAGAGATGAACTAAATGAATTGTAGCAAAAAAATAGAGACCACTAACTTCTTTCGCTGGTGAGTACGGGCGTGACAATCTCAAACCCTAGTTGAATCTCACTTTTTCTCAATTTTTTTTTGAAGTGAGGTTTCCCCCTCTGTGTATCTTTCTTATCGATCTCTCTTGACCGACACTTCTTTTCTTCCGACCCGACAATATTAGAGCTTTCGAGGATTACGGATCTATATTTTCTCCTTTTCTTTAATCTATTTGAAGACCTAATCTTAAGATGTAATGCCAACTTGCCGAGAGGACGCATATAGACATATTTGATGATTCATATCGAAGGCCTTGCTGTCAAGAAAGTGTTACTCTTAACATTGTGCTAAATTATACAAAATGAGCTCTTAATGTTATGGTCTTCTATTGAACTTTGTAAATAGACTGGTACAAAATATATTGCACTACTTTTTTATTATGAAACGAAGTGTTTATTAATTAAGGGAGAGAATTGAAATAATTCTAAAGAGAAAAACGGTCAGGAAAATCAGACTTATTTCAATATCGTTTATTTGCGACGAAATTGAGTTACCTCGATATCAAGAAGAGAAACAAAATTTTCCCGATCTTCTAATCCAAGAAATAAATACCTACATATACATATTTTGCTTATATCAGGTTGTTACATATGAAATGTCCGATTCTGTAAGGAATAAAGAAAAGTCTAAATTTAAAAAAATATAAATATTTATTCTGCAAAATAGTCGCCATTTACATCAATAGTTTGTTGCCAACGACCTGGAAGCTGAAAAATTCCCTTTGAAAATAAATCTAGGTTTTGACGGTTCACATATTGCTCAAACACTGCTATTACAGACTCCCGGTCAGGGAAGTCCCTATCTTTTAAGTGATTGTCTAAACTTCGGAAAAAATGAAAATCAGTTGGCGAAAGGTCAGGTGAATAAGGTGGGTGAGGGAGAATTTCGTAACCAAATTCCGAAAGTTTTTGGATTGTCTGTCGTGCAACATGAGGTCTTGCATTATCATGAAGAAGTATGGGTCCATGTCTATTGACTAGTGAAGGCTGCAAGCGGCTCAATTTTCCATGCATAGTTTCCAGTTCGGCACAATAGGACGCTGCTGTGATGGTTTCACCAGGTTGCAAAAATGAATAGTAAATAATACCCTTACTGGTCCACCATACAGTCACCATAATCTTTCGCGGTTGAAGTGATGCTCGTGCATGCTGTCTTGGTTCTTCACCTCGATCTAACCATTGTCCTGACCGTCTCTGATTATCATAAAGTATCCACTTTTGTGGACGACTAATGGTGGCAATGGACACTTGAAATGTTTCTGCAAGGCTATGCACTGTTGTCGACGGCTTACTTTCAACTTCTACACGCAGCTCGTCGTCATTAACTGTGCTACGCGCATGTCCGTGAGGCTCATTTTTCAAATCAAAATTTCCCTCGCTGAATTTTTTAAACCATCGCCGTAATGTGCGTTCTTACACGTGGTTTCACCGAACGTCTAATTAATTTCTCGCGTTGCTGCAGCTGCATTTAATCCCTTTTTAAATTGAAAGAGGTAAATTGCCCGAATATCTCTTTCTTTATCTCATCTCCATAGGCGAGACAAGGACAGGTGTATTAATCTTTCCAAGAAATGGAACAGGTACACACTTCAAAATAAATACCCTTTTCTACAAATACAATAATAATTTGCACCAAAAACATACACGTCTTCACACAGGTGCGATTCAGTTCAGACTGAAGGAAAAAACGGACATTACATTTGTAACAACCTGATAAATAAAAAAATAAATTCTTTTTGTGGAAAACTCAAATTATGAAACCGAAATATCTATATACATACGAGGGAGCGTTTTTATATTCGCGGAATGAGCGGGTTTTAGAGGGGTGAGTAGGCGCATTGGGGGCGTGGCCTGTGCAGCGACTCATGATTAGTATAAATACGAAGTTTCATTGTTATTAGACAGTTAGTCTTTGAGCTATCGTCAACCAAGTAACATAATCAGGAGTGAAAAGTGAAATATGGAAAAAATCGAATATCGTGCCGTTATAAAGTTCCTTACCAGGCAAGGAAAATCAGTCGCGACCATAATAAATGAGATGCCATTGGTTTACGGCGACTCTTGTCCAGGAAAAACCATGGTGTACAAGTGGCATAGTTTATTTAAACAAGGAAGGGAATCCCTTGAAGACGACCCGAGGCCGGGCGGGAGCATTGAGGTGACTACGCCAGCACTTATCCAAAAAGTTGAACAAATTGTACTCGAAGATGCTCGACTAAAGAAGAAACAACTCGCAGAAATGGTTGGAGTATCCGATACAACAATTTTTAAAACCCTACACGATCATCTCGGCATGTCTAAGGTCAGCGCAAGATGGGTGCCGAGAATGCTCACGCCGCCGCAAAAACAACAGCGCGTAGAGTGTTCGCGTGCATTTTTGGACCTCTGTAATGAAGACTAGGATGGTGTATTGAGTGGAATTGTTACTGGAGACGAAACTTGGGTTCATCATTATGAACCTGAGTTCAAACAAGACTCCATGCAGTGGCATAAAAAGGGCACAGCACCTCCCAAGAAATTTAAAGTGTCACAATCAGCTGGGAAACTCATGGCAACGGTATTTTGGGACTCGGAAGGAATATTGTTGATTGTTTATCAAGATAAAGGTGTTTCTATAACCGGAGAATATTACGCTTCAATATTAGAGCGACTAAAAGAAGCCATTAAAGAGAAAAGACGGGGAAAATTGACAAAAGGTGTTCTGCTTTTGCACAATAACGCGCCCGTCCACAAGAGCCGCGTTGCGTTAGCTGCCCTGCATAAGGTGGGCTTCGAAATTGTGAATCACCCACCCTACAGCCCAGACCTGGCCCCGAGTGATTATTACCTGTTTCCGAAAAGGAAAAAAGAGCTGCGGGGTAAAAAATTTACTGCCGATGATGAAATCAAGGAGGCAGTTTCGGCGTATTTTGCAGATAAAGAGAAATCATTTTTTTATGAGGGTATAAATAAATTAATTGAAAGATGTGAAAAATGTATCCGTCTTGCAGGTAAATATATTGAAAAAGAAAAATAATTTGGTTTTTTTATTTCCACCCCTTGACCCCCATTCCGTGAATATAAAAACGCTCCCTCGTACATACAAACTATTGAAAATCATTTAATCACATTGCCTTAAATTTTCGAAAGTATTTTCTTATTACTAAAAACTTATTAGAAATAAGACACTAGGTTATTTGAAATCCATAACGAAAGAGGAGGTGAGTCTGCATTGAAAATAAAATATGAGTCTCGCCTAAATAGAGAAAGATATATTAAAAAGAAAACTTGAAATAAAATAGCATCTTAGGAAAAACTTTGCTCTATAAAGTAAGCTCAAGGAAGTTACTAATTTGTAAGATTGTAAATAATTGAATCAAAACACTTTGTTACTTCTATGTACTGGCCTCTTTTAAGGACTATATCTGAGTTTTGTATTAATAGAAGCACTTTTTGTCTAATTTAAGTTTCAATAATTAGTTTCTTGGATTTTTTCTGGTATTTTTACACGCCCATTTTGTTATTTAAAGTATGTTAGAAAAATTACACAATGTATTAAATTGATCTTAGAAGAATTAAAAGCTAGGTCACCAATATTACTTTAACGTACTTTGAAAGATTTCTGTAACAACAATTAATATAGTTTAGAACTGGTAATCTCGTTACAGGTATCTACTAGTTTTAGTGGGGAAAAACACCATCTACTAGAGTTTTATCAAAAATAGAAAGAAGTTAATAAATTTATAAATAATTTAAAAATTTAATAACTACAATAGAGTAAAATATGGTGCCACTTGTGTATTTAGTAATCATTCATATCTTATAATGTATTATCTAAAATATCCACTAGTTTATCATAAATGTACCAAGCGCTCTACTATGCAATCTATCTAGATGTTTCACTATCTTCGTCTAGGTGGCGCACCGTAACGAAATTGGTATAATCATATTCGATAATTAGATATTAATATAGAAACTTCAATTTAAAAAGGTAGCGGTTAAAGATTGTTAATTATGTTGTCAACACTTTGAAGTAATTACTAACGACAACCGAATACTTAAACGCTACAAAACCTAATAGAATATAAAAACGAAATTAATTGTACGCCGTTTCTTTTTTTCATAATTAAAACAAAATTATTTAAATAAAACACCTTACTTTTTCATAAACTAAGTTTTTATTAAAAACTTCACATTCCATATGCACTACACACATCATCAGTTTCTACTGACGGGCAATAGCAAAACACAGTCCTATGAAGTTTTCAGGCCAGTTAAGCTAGCCAGTTATGTTATTTCAAGAAAGTTAAACATTTTCACAAAGAATTTAGCAAAAAGAAGCAATAGTTTTCCATGAAAATGCATATATCATTTAAAAATGGCGCAGTTATCGTACTTCAAACAAGGCAATAGATATCAATACATTTCAAAATTTATTAATCGCGTAAGATTTTTTATGAATGCATCGAATTTTGGAAATTATTGTTTACAATGATTTAAATCGATCTTATTTGATTATGCTTATATCACAAACAACGACAAGTAAAATTGATTTATGTTTGGCAAAAGAATTGCAATTATGTAATTGATTAATGTGTTAAACACTTGTGATAGGGACACGACAGTGCATTAAATTATTTAAAAAAACAGTAAGCCAGATAAATTATTAATTTTATATAACAGAACTGATAATGGCTGGCTACCGGAACTGTGCAGTTAGGGATCCTGAGGACGAACTTGCTCCAGTCTAGTGAGAAATATGTGACTGTTCAAACATAGGTTCTTCTCTGTTAAAATGTCATCCTAACTTTGCCGCTATTAAATCTGTTGTACCATATATCATTCCTTGCAGATATGTCACAGATGTTTTGACAGAAGACTGCTATGCCAAGTTTACATTTGGCAAAATTTATAGTGTATCAAATAAGTATAGCGTTATTTCATCGATAATGTTTTTGTGTTTTCGTTTTTAATTTGGTTATATTTATTTCATGAACGAAAAGCAAGTAGAATTCATTTATGTTATTTCTGTTAAGCCCGCGTTTATATATTTTTGATATTGTAATATAACAGTGAAATACCAGAGTGCAACAAATTATATATATTCTAGTTATATGTACACTCTACCATAAATGTGTAAATTACAATTTACTTTTGACTTTCATCTGTAGTACCATTGTGATTTAAATTGATGTTCGAAATACAGAACAAATTGAAAAAATATCAAAAATATTCTTCGTAAATACATTATAAGAAAACATTTTATAATAGAACATAATACTTTTGACATAATGCACTAAATTTCATTATTAACAATCAATATTACTTACTTTTTAAATCTATTTGCAAGTATTTTTTGGATCTGTCCTTTATTATTCTGCAGAAACATATGAAAAGTACAAATGTTGAAGAAACTAAAAATAGAAGTATAAAATAGAAGTGTATTTTGAATATACACCTCATGGGGATTTTATAAGAACTAAAGAGTAGGGATCACTATTAAATGTGTTCAGATTTCACTGAACAAAGTGTATCTATCATTCAGGAATATCCTGAATAATATTATTTCTATTTTTGTACATTTATTTTATTGTTGTATATTTACATAAGTTAAATACCGTAAGTTTTCTGGAAATCCCGCATTTTATCATAATGCTAGTACAATAATAATCCCCGATAGTAATCTTTGTTCTGAAGTCATTATGTATTACCAGGGTCGAACCTTTATTACTTATAATGCAGTTGAGATTGCTCGCAATAGGTGAAAGGCGGATTATAAGTAATACCTTTTTCCTTTTATATAGAGTTCACAAGTAATTACATCCTTTCTAGGAACTATTTTGTAAACGTGCCGTTAACTATGTCATTATAGTTAAGGGCTCGTTTAGAATTGTTTATATATTTGTTGGCTTCAATAACTAAACTCAGTCCTACAACAACTGTCGTTAAAGTTCTCCACGTTATGATTTGGCATACGTGAAAATATTCAAATAAAAGTTAGATTGAAATAAATATTATAAGTGTTTAATCTGTCTTTTATTTACAATATAAAAAGAAGTGAAAACCCAGCGCCGCAATTCTATACATGGTCCTTCGAGCCGGATAAAACGCATAGTACTTCATATCTACATATGAAACAGTGATCCTTCGAATCGATTAAATCATTGCGAAATACTCAAGAGGATATCAGTCAGCCAGCAAGAAAAAGGGATAAAGAATAATAGAGCATCAGCACAACTCTAGAGCGAAACGACATAAAATCAGTAAGTGTCTTTCCATTTATATTTTTATTACCTTCACTTCATATTTGACTTGCCTCTTTTTGTGTGTTTCAATGGCTAATTACGAATCTTTAATTCGCAACCGAGCTGCCGTTAAAGGTCAACTTACACGGTTCTCTAACTATTTAAAGACACTAGCAGAAACTTTAGGTACTGATCATATATCGGAGTTAGAATCTCGTATTGAAGATGTTTCTAAGTTACCGTCAAAATTCGACGATATTCAATCCAAAATAGAAATTACATCAGACAATCATACTGAGCATGAAGAAGAACGCGAAAGCTTTGAGACCTCGTATTACGCAACATTAGGTTTAGCACGTAGTATTTTGAAACGGCATACCAACACTAGCTTAGTACAAAATAATCAAAGCAATACGTCAAAAAATGTGTCGTTACCGACAATTAACTTACCAAATTTCAACGGTTCATATGATAAATGGTTTACCTTTAGAGACACATTCAAAAGTTTAATACATGAAAATAATTCAATTAGTACAATACAAAAGTTTCATTATTTACGAATGTCACTAAAAAATGAAGCGTCAAATGTAGTACAATCTTTAGAGGTAACGGAAAATAATTATTCCATTGCATGGGATTTATTAAATAAGCGTTATGAGAACAAACGTCTGACAATTCAAAATCATGTACATGCTTTATTCAATTTAAAAGCTATCAATCGCGAAAATCACGTTGCCTTGCGTGAATTATTAGATGAAACGTGGATGCATTTAAAAGCGTTAAAAAACTTAGGGCAACCTACTGAGTCATGGGATACGCTAATTATATATTTGATGTCATCTAAATTAGATAATATATCTAAGCGTGAATGGGAATCATCAATCTCTAACGACGTGTCTACAACACCTACATTCAATCAAATTTCGAACTTCCTAACAAACAAATGTAATTTATTAGAAACCTTGCGTCCTAATTCACACAGTCAAGAGCCTAAAACTCGTGCTAATAAAACAAATAATTTAGTCGCACTGAACAAACACCAATGCGTATTTTGCAATTCAGCTCATTCTATAACCCAATGCAACTCATTCGCGAAATTAAATACAAATGATCGCATTGTTCAAGCAAAAGAAAACCACCTATGTCTCAACTGCCTTCGTAAAGGGCATGGTGTTATATCTTGTAAATCAAATTCATCGTGTAAAAATTGCAATAAACGGCATCATACTTTACTACATATCGAGCAAATTGAATCTAAGCCAATACCTGAACAAGTCCCATCCACGTCTGAAGTATCACTCGCTAATCATGCTTCAATAAACAACACATGTTCTCAAGTTCTATTATCTACAGCCGTTGTCTTAGTCAAGGATCATAAACAAAATTGGAAGAAATGTCGCTTTCTTCTAGACAACGGATCTCAATCAAACTTCATTACCAATGAATTTTATAAAAAACTAAACATCCCAGGCATTCCTATTCAATCGAATGTAGTAGGTATTAATCAAGAAAGTCTAAAGTTAACTCAAAAATCCAACTTAACCTTTCGTTCAATTCACAGTAATTTCGAAGCAAATATTGATTGTCTTATCATACCCAATATTACTGGAAACTTGCCTAGTATTTCTTTTGATGCATCATCACTTACTATTGCAAGTAATATTAAATTAGCTGATCCCAATTTTAACATAGAATCAAGAATTGACATGCTGTTAGGAGCCTCTGTGTTTTGGCAACTTCTTTGCATAGGTCAAATTAAATTGGGCGCAAATAAACCTATTTTGCACAAAACGCAACTAGGTTGGATACTATCTGGCAATTTGTTACTGCCATCAGGAGACAAAATAAATACTCTGCGCTGTAATCTAACTACTCACATTGACAAACAGTTGGAAAAACATTGGATCAAATCACAGCCGTCTAAATGGCAAACATTTGTTGCTAATAGAATCTCAGAGATTCAATCACTGTCGGATGCCAGCAAATGGTTTCATGTTAGATCAGCGGATAATCCTGCTGACCTATTATCTCGTAGTATTACACCTTCCAAACTATCAAATTCATCACTCTGGTGGCACGGCCCATGCTGGTTGTCTAGCGATATTACGCAATGGCCTGCTGACCCGTCAAATTCAAAAAAGTTAGAGGATGTAAATGTACCAGATTTAAAAGGGCATACATCATTAATTGCAAAAACCCTTACGTGCGATTTATTTACAAAATTTTCTAATTTAACTAAACTAAAAAGAATAACTGCCTGGTGTTTAAGATTCCTTTCAAACTCTCGGCGGCTAACTCAAGGAAGGGAATACGGTCCTCTTAGCACTCATGAACTCAATGCAGCTTTGAATTTATTAATTAAGCTCGCCCAACAACAGTCATTTCCAAATGAATTAGATAATCTAAACAAAGAAGGCTCATCCACAGTTAAAGGTGCTTTAATATCGCTTAGCCCTTTTATTGACACAAATGGCATAATTAGGGTAGGTGGGAGAATCAAATCATCAAATTTCACATTTAATAAAAAACATCCCATCATACTTCCGCGAGATCACATTTTAACTGAACTAATAATAAGGCATGAGCATGTTAAACTACTACATAGTGGAACACAGACAGTTTTGTACTCATTACGAGAACAATATTGGCCAATTTCAGGTAGAAACCTAATAAAAAAAATTATTCGTAGGTGTATTACTTGTTTTAAAGTACATCCTCGACAACCCGAATATTTAATGGGAGACCTGCCACATAGTAGATTGTCATCAAGTGGTGTTTTCGAAATTTGTGGTATTGATTATGCCGGACCATTTTTAATTAAAGAAAGGAAACACAGAAACACAAAATTCATAAAGGGTTATATATGTCTATTTATATGTTTTGCTACTAAGGCCGTTCACCTCGAATTAGTGAGCGAATTAACTACGGATGCATTTTTAGCTACATTACGTAGATTTATTAGCAGACGGGGTAAACCACATATGATTTATTCTGATAACGGTACGAATTTTATAGGTGCTAATCGAAAACTAGATGACTTCGCTCAATTTTTAAGATCAAACGACACAAAAACTAGTATATCAAACTCATTATCTGAAGAAGCAATTACATGGCGCTTCAATCCTCCCTATTCACCTCATTTCGGTGGCTTGTGGGAGGCCGGTATAAAATCTGCTAAATCACATTTAAAACGTGTAATTGGCAATGCATCCTTGTGTTTTGAAGATTTTTATACCGTTGTAACACAAATAGAGGCTGTCTTAAATTCTCGCCCCATTTCCCCCCTTTCCAACGACCCAAACGATTTGAATCCCCTTACACCCGGACACTTTCTGATTGGAAAACCGTTAACATCGGCACCGGATCCTAATGTCACGGATCTAAAAGAAACAAAACTCGACCGATTCCAACGGCTTCAGCAGTTGACACAACACTTTTGGCAACGGTGGAGTAGAGAATACATCAGCGAGTTACAAACTCGCACGAAATGGAAACAAGATTTTCACAGCGACTTAACCATAGGAAGCCTTGTTCTACTTAAGGAAGAAAATCAGCCTCCCTTGCAATGGAAACTAGGACGAGTACTTCAACTACATCCAGGCGAAGACGGTGTCACGAGGATCGTCACCATAAAAACCGCGAGTGGTATAGTTAAACGTGCGGTAAGACAAGTGTGCGTTCTGCCTATGCCTTGACAAAAACAATAAACACTCTAGTGTTGAAAGGTCACCTTTCAAGGGGGCCGGCATGTTCAGATTTCACTGAACAAAGTGTATCTATCATTCAGGAATATCCTGAATAATATTATTTCTATTTTTGTACATTTATTTTATTGTTGTATATTTACATAAGTTCAGTACCGTAAGTTTTCTGGAAATCCCGCATTTTATCATAATGCTAGTACAATAATAATCCCCGATAGTAATCTTTGTTCTGAAGTCATTATGTATTACCAGGGTCGAACCTTTATTACTTATAATGCAGTTGAGATTGTTCGCAATAGGTGAAAGGCGGATTATAAGTAATACCTTTTTCCTTTTATATAGAGTTCACAAGTAATTACATCCTTTCTAGGAACTATTTTGTAAACGTGCCGTTAACTATGTCATTATAGTTAAGGGCTCGTTTAGAATTGTTTATATATTTGTTGGCTTCAATAACTAAACTCAGTCCTACAACAACTGTCGTTAAAGTTCTCCACGTTATGATTTGGCATACGTGAAAATATTCAAATAAAAGTTAGATTGAAATAAATATTATAAGTGTTTAATCTGTCTTTTATTTACAATATAAAAAGAAGTGAAAACCCAGCGCCGCAATTCTATACAAAATGAATTGCTTTTTATAAATATTAATATATATATATATATATATATATATATATATATATATATATGTATAGTGTTATGTTTTTGTAATAAAACGGGAAGTTTGATAAAAATTAATTTAAAAACTGGCATGTAAAGCATACAAAATTATAAGCCATGAAATTTAAAAACATCTATATATTTATAATAAATACAAAAGCTTACTATTTTGGTAAAATTCATTTTATTCAAAGTAATCGCCTCCGGTTTTAACACAAAGTTTTGCACATCGAATGAATTTTTATGTCCATCTTTGGAGATGTCCTTCAAGATCGCTGTCGACGCCTTTATAATGGCTTCGACGTCGGCATAACGCTATCCTTTCCTCGGCAAATATAGTTTGGAGAATAAATAGAAATCGCAGGGGGCCAAATCCAGTGAAAACGGTGAATAGTTGATGGTTAAAATGCCATTTGTAATTAGAAAATCCGTGATAAACCTCGAGTGATGATGCATTATTATGTCAGAAACGCCAGCTACCTTTTTCATGATATTGAGGGCGCACACGACGAATACGCGCCAAGAGATGCTTCATAATACCAAGATAATATACAGCATTGACTGTTTGACTAATTAAGACAAACTCTTTGTGCAGTATGCCTATCGAATCATAAAAACAATTCAGCACTGTCTTCACCTTTGACTTCTCCAAACGACTTTTTTCGGTCTTTCTTCGCTTGGATCATATTGAAAACACCTCGTCGCCAGTTACAATAAAATATTTTAAGTTTTCGTCCTTTTTTGAGTATTTAAGTACGCATGTACAAGTTTTATAGATTATATTTCACGGTCATGATATAAAATGAAGTCTTATATTATTTTAAAGAACTAACCCTTGTAAAATTCAAATGGATAAAAATTTTCGTAAATGGGTCATAGTAGACAGCGAGACTAAAAAGAGAATAAGTACCAATTAATACAAGATGAAATAATATTGGTTAAAGACAGAAATCACAGAGGAAATATTACACCTAATAATGCATCACGTCTGATTTCAAAAGTTAGGGAATATATCGAAATACTGTATCGCGGTTTTTTATTGCAATGAGGCGAATGGGCTGTGATCCCGAGACGCCATACAAAAAAAAAAATATCTTTCAAAATTATCCCCATAAATATATTGAAAACCGTTTATCGTACTAAAAAAGAGGATTTAATATCTAATATGAAAAATATTAGAATTTATAATATTATAAAGCATTGATTACATAGTTAAATTGTTTGTTTAATAATTTTTCAGAAATATTAAAAACACAAACTCTCTTTAAATTAAAAGAAATTCGTAGTAATACATGTATGGTGATATAGTCATGCTTTCCAAATAATATTTAATAATAACAGTTAATAAAAAAATCATTAAATATGGGCTTCTATGTTATTATTATTCTATGAGTGATGCTTTGGAAATTATAAATTTATATTA
Organism: Dermolepida albohirtum; assembly: GCA_031893035.1. Lineage (NCBI taxonomy): Eukaryota > Metazoa > Arthropoda > Insecta > Coleoptera > Scarabaeidae > Dermolepida > Dermolepida albohirtum. The sequence goes on from JAVIWB010002749.1 coordinate 159,223, forward strand.
CATATTGTACTTATCCTGTATATTTTTATTTTAATAAATATACAGTAACATATAAAATGTAACAGATATATTATTTGTATTCTCTTAATTACTCAAAAAAACCCATAAAATTCGATTAATATTAGCGCCATTTTTACTGTAGTGTACGTGTCTAAATACATAAATGCTAACTTTGTTCTTATTGCTTTTACTTGCAAAAGAACTTATTTAATAAACATAGTTACCCAGATTTTCAAATTTGCATTCTCGGAAAAATAAGAATGCAATATATCATTATAAGAAAACAAAACCAAATACATTTTGTCAATAACAATGTTAAATAAAAACCACTTCTGTGATAACCACAGATTAGGTATTCCAGGAATTGCGGTATGCATATTACCTCTTTCATTTCGGTCAATAACACGAATTAGGATTACGGTCAGGATTAGTATATCAGGTATTTGATTGCTTAAAAGGAAGTGAAGTGCTAACATTTCACATCTTTCAGTTAATTGAATGTCAAGATCAAGTAATAAAATAAATACGTTCTTAATGGCAGAGGATTTTGGAAAGGAAGTAGTAGTGAAGTAGAGAGATCTCTCTCCTAATTATATTCTTTCGTTTTGTAGGTAATTACGAAATAATTTATTCTTTTTGTGATTTATAATACATAATTTGGAAATAAATTTTTAACTGAAGAATAAAAAATTCTTGGAAAGGACATGATTTCATTAAAATTTCTAAATAATTTACAATAAATACAGTATTAAAGACTTTTACTTTAATACTTTTTAAATATTTTATCAAATAATACACCAAGGGTTTTTAATATAAAGTCTCTAGTCATCCAATTTATAATAAGTGAAAATTGTGCAAATCGATTTTCTAGAAAGCCATGTCATTTTCTTTTGAGTTAAGTGATAACGCTGGCAGATCAAGTTACGTAGTTTTGACAAATAACTAAAGGGTTTTCCAATAAGGACCTTGATAATTTTGTTCCAAAATAAAATGCAGACCATTTGAGATATTTCAAAAACTTTATTATCGGGTTGAAGTACAATCAAAACATTTATGAATGGAACTCGACTTCGTTCATATGGCCACCGCGGGCACGTTTGCAGCGGTCGATTTGTTGGACCCAATTTTCGATGACTCGGCCACACAATTCGGCCGAAATGGCTGCTATTTCGCGTTCAATTTTGGCTCTGAGTTCTTCCAACGTTGTCGGCTTGTTGGCATAGACCAATGACTTGACGTAGCCCCAAAGAAAAAAGTGTAGAGGCGTTAAATCGCACGAACGAGACGGCCAATCGACTTGTCCATTTCTTGAGATAAAACGCTCATCAAACTTAATCTTCAATAAATCGATTGTAACGTGTACTGTGTGGCTTGTGGCACCGTCCTGCTGAAACTACATGTTGTCCAAGTCCATATCTTCTAATTCGGGCCAAAAATAATCGGTAATCATGGCGCGATAACGATTACCATTCACAGTAACGTGACGATCATTATCGTCGACGAAAAAATATGGCCCTATGACGCCGCCGGCATGCAAACCGCACCAAACAGTTATTTTTTGTGGATGAAGTGGTGTTTCATGAAGCACATGTTTTGCTTATTGACGAACCCATTGAGCCAAAAATGAGCTTCGTCACTGAAAATGATTTTGCGATGAAATTGATCATCTTGGCGCATCTTTTTCAGAGCCCAATCGGAAAACGTACGTCGCTTCAAATGGTCCATCGGCTTCAATTCTTGAGTCAGCTTGATCTTGTATGGGTGTAAACTAAGATCCTTACGCAAAATTCGCCATAAAGTGGTCTGGGCAATACCCAACTCTTGAGAACGCCGTGGAATTGACTGATTTGGATCATTTACTACGGACGTTTCAACGACAGCGATATTTTCGACACTTCGACCAACCCGTTGTCTCACTGGCACGGCAACATCACACAACGAATATGTAGACTCAAATTTTTGCACTAAACTTGTTATTGCCTGTCTATTAGAGCGAGAATTACGACCGAAAATCGGAGTTAACGCTCTTAAAGTAGCGGTCACCGACCCCGAACTTCTGTAGTAAATTTTTATAATTTGCAGACGTTGTTCGTTCATGTACTTTACCATGATGAAAATGTTAAGTTTACTGAATAAATTGACAGTGACAGTTCGATGATTAGTGAAAGGGTGCGTTCACAAATTGAATTAAAATTTGTCAAGTCCCTATTGGAAAACCTTTATATACAAATGGATCAGTTGAAGAAATAAAAAGTTTAGTAACAAAAAAGAGTAGCAGCATTAATATCCAAAACTGCTTTGTTTTTAATACGTCGTTTAATGTGAATGGCTTCGTTAAATTCTTCTATTGTATGAGGCCGATTTATAAATGTCCTAGTCTTTAGGTGTGTACGAGGGTAGTTTGACAAGTAGTGAGAATGGAAAAGAAAAACGAATTTTTTAAATACAAAATAATTTTTATTTTTCAATATATTCTCCTAAAAGAGCAATACATTTATTCCAACGGTGCTCCAATGCCCTTATGCCATCTCTAAAATGCGATTCCGGAAGGCTTGCAAACTACTCATTTACGAAAATGATAAGCTCGTCGTTAGACGAAAATTTCTTTCCACCTAGTGCCGTTTTTAATTTTGGAAAAAGGTGGAAGTCGGAAGGGGCTAGATCCGGCGAATAAGGCGCATGCAGTACTAATTGGAAATGCAACTCGTGGATTTAGGAAATCCAAATTGTGCTGGTATGCGAGGGAGCGTTGTCTTGGTGAAACAGAATGCTTTTCTTTGCCATTCCTGGCCGTTTAGCACGAATCTCAACATTTAATTTTTGTAGAACTTCTCCATAATATTATCCGTTTATTGTGGCACCTTTCTGAAGGTAATCAATGAGCAAAATGCCCTTTGAATCCCAAAAAATTGACGCCATCGCCTTGTTTGCCGATAAAGTGGTTTCACTTTCTTTGGAGGTGCAGAACCACGTTCTAACCATTGTTTCGACTGTTGTTTAGTTTCGGGTGTACTGTAGTGTATCCAAGTTTCATCGCAAGTTACAAATGGCTTACAAAAATCAACCGGATTTCGCTTATAAAGGTCCAAACACTCATTGGAAATGCGCAAACGAGTGAACTGTTGATCAGTCGTAAGCAATCGCGGCACCCATCTTGCCGGAAGCTTGGAAAGGCCCAATTCTTTCGTTAAAATGTGGTGTACACGTTCTGTTGAAATGTTTACCATGTCTGCTATCTCTCTCACTTTGAGTCGTCGATCTTGCTTAATAATAATATGGATTTTTATAATCATTTCCTTAGAAGTCACGATTTTGGGTGCTCCAGAGCGCGCTTCATCAACACAGCTTGTTCTACCACGTTTAAATCCATTTACCCATCTACTTATTTTGGCGGACGGATGATGGAGCAGATTCACCTAATGTTTCCCGTAACTCATCCTTTATTTCGGTAGCTTTCATACCCTTAATTATGAAGTATTTAATCACCGCACGATACTCTGCTTTTTCCATTTTAACAAAACGACGTGTTGCCTCTTTTTCAATCAGCTGTCAAAAATAAACTAATCAACCGATTTATCTAAATATCGGAATGTAAACATATAAATAGGCAACCTAAATTACAGTGCATTTGTTTTACCAATTAGAGCGCCACCCATATGTCATTCTCACTACTTGTCAAACTATCCTCGTATAACTGAAATAACCTAAGCGCGTCAAATAGTGATGGAAAGTCTACTATACAGTAAACAAAGAACTCAATAGTCTCATCGTTTACCTTGTCTTACGGGTTATAGCATTATTGTTTTTAAAATATCCCTCACTGAAGGTGATTTTGATGGAGCCTGTGGTTGCTTAACTTAATCACTGAAGGTTGATATATAACCTCTTTAATTTTCGAATTCTGGTGCGACCCTTTTTAATTAGCTGCTGACGATGACAACTTAGTTGTCGAAATACGTATACAGAATACGAAATTTAATGTGGAAAGGAGTTATATATCAACCTTCATTGATTAAATACCTCACTGAGTGCATCATCATTGACAGTAACTGGGTCGATAATCATCTGGTAGAAAGTTCTGCATGCCACGAAACTTATATAGAAATTTATTAAGAGGTAACTAACATGTCCCATATGAAAATTGTAACTGCTGTGAAAGTTTTCGAATAAACGTCTTCCTTAACATTTACGAGACTTTCGATTTAACATCTCAGAGTGCCAGCCAATTAATTATTCAAACCAACTTAGGAAGCGAGAATACCGAAGAGAACCACGCCATCCAATCTTGTAACTAAACAGAATTAGTATATAGTGTGCATTGTGAACTGTGTTTAGTATAGTTAACTGCTAATTTAGTCGTAACATTATAATATTAGTATTGTGTGAATGGGTTCAATGGAATCAATCTCTTCAAGTCATTTATTGCTAAATCGGTAGTTTATTTCTCTAGGGTAGATTACTGAATAAGAGTAGATAAAAAAATTTTTTCAATTGTCCATTTTCGTCTATCAATATCTAGTTTTCTACATTCTCCATTTTCTACTTTTTTTTCCAAAGTAGCTTTCGGTAGTGGAAACACAAATATAATATCTTCAACGAAATAGTTTCATAATTTTAGGAGCAGTGCCTGCTAAACTTTGCGCCGCGACAAAGTTTTATCTTGTATTACAGTGTGTGTCGCGGGAGATTGCCATTTTGCTCGAAAGATTTAAAAATACGTATTGGTACAATGTGCGTGTTCCGTTCGAGTGTGACTCACCTTATGGTATCTTTGAGAAACAAAGATCCGAAATTACAGAACTCGGCAAGTCCTGGAACAATATCACGTTGAACAATTATTTACCAGTAGATTTTACTTTATGATTTACTCGTATTTATAATTTGCGCAATTTATTGTATGTCTAAAATATCATATTAAGAGGAATGCAGAAGTAAACTCGCATTAATATCGCTTTATACATGCAGGATCGGCGAAAAGAATTCATGATTCATGTATTATAAAAAAATTTACAAGTTAAATTTGCATATTGAAGATTCACTGCGTCAAAATCTCTACCTATTGGTCTACTCAAAATTCTTTCTATTCTTTCTATTTATTGTTTACTACCTTTAAATTCTAATGGTTCCATCTTCTATTATTATCATTATTTTATTTTTTAACATTATAACAGAAGAAGACAGGTTTAGGAAATGCTATTAAATGTAAATGTAGAAGAAAATTCTGCATGCGATATTATTAGTAAAAATTTTAGAAAATGTGCTGAGTATTTCTTATAATTTGAGTTGTTACTTGGACTATGTACATCATTTAGAGGTTTTACACAATCCGACGTTCTGCCCGTCCATCTATTGTCTTAATTAGGACGACTGAGAAAGACATTCCTGACCACATGAATTTCTTTCGTAAATTTATTTCTGGTAAGTACGTCTTTTCTAATTTATAACGGGGTTATTGAAATTTGGCGTCGAAGTTTCGAGATGAGAGAACTACTAAACTATTGAAGAGACCCAGTTCCTCTCAGTAGCCTAATAGTCAAGTGTACGGGGTTATCAATATATTCCGGAGAATGTAAATTCCAGCGATGGTCAGAGATCTTATTAATGATACTTGTAAATTGCGGCGGATGTATAGAGGTTTCCTTTGAGGAAAATCTGTAAATTACGGTAACCGGTTAAAAAGATCGTTTAAAAAAATTTGTAAATTGGGACGGTGTGTTTTCTAATATCATATGTACCATCCTCTTAGCAAAAACATAGACAATATAATGCACAAATTTTATACATTGCTTTTAATTCTAACCATAATTTTAATATGAATTTAGAGAAATTTTCCTGTGTAGATAGTAGGTTACGTTGTATATTTTCCCTATTTGTGACTAAATCGTTTCAGTTGGATTGTATTTAAGGTGATACCTACCTTAGTATAGTTTTGCTGGCACTTCGTTAGTAAGGCTGCAGAAACAATTGCTTTTGCAGTAGCGTACGGCTCAGTTCCTATCAATACTAAAAATTATAAATGTAGCTACTTACCATTATAGTCTTCTTTTGTGTTATTGGGTAGAGTGTAGAGTGACGCGAAAATCCGCTGTAGTATTGTCATTGGTATGCCTTCCAGTGCTAATTCAGTCATACCCCTACGGCGAAACGAAAATATGTAGGTGGAAAGGAGTTTTGGAAAGCATCTGTTCTGCATCTAAAGATGTAATGCTCGCGAATTTAAAAAGGACGTTCGAATCCTATTCGCACTCTTGGTTTTCAGTTAAACTCTTGTCTATACGCACTATAGTTTGAAAATCTGGATTCTTATTTATAACCGCACACAATTTACCGGTCGTTAATCTTCCTATGCTAACTGTTAGATTGCCTAACGAGGCTTTGAGGTAATATACTAATTTAGCGCTTCATGTAATGACAGCTTGGTGTTCTCTAGTTTGGAAGAGGTATCTAAAAGAATTGAATATTTTTCGAAAATTTGCTCTGTTTGCGTATGGATTTATCTGGTATCCGGTATCTGAAACCAGCCGTTGACTTACTGAAATTGTTTGAGCATCTTGCGGATTTAAGTTTAAGATAAAAGGTTTAATAACGTGTAAAAGTTTCTCATAATATAAAACAGCTTTAAGTCACGTTCCCTATCTCTCCAATACTGGCTGTGGTGGCTGAGGAATGTCCAGACAAGCCTGTTCAAACTCACGAATGCGTTTTGGAGATTTAATAAAAACTTTTTCCGTAGACGCCGTAAATTGGTCTACCTTTGGATAACTGTTTCTGATAAATTCAGCTATAAGATGATATGCAACTTTCTCTTTAGTGTGACTCTCGATGTGTTAAGCAAACAATAACTGTGAATTAAAGATAACTCAAAGATTATTTACCGAAGGCAACATCGTTCATATTTTAAATGTTTGGAAAACTTTTGATTAAAAAAAATTAAATAAATACATTTATTATCAGCTGATCAAATAAAAATGCAATTAATACAATTTTGTAATTTTGTTCAGGATGCAAAAGAGTGCAGTCAGAGCCCTTAGTGGTGTATCCAGTACTACGAGTTGTGTAAACTTATTCAGAAAACACAAAATACTGACCCTCCCATCCTTGTACATACTTGCTTGCCTGGAATTTGTTCACAAGTCGCCGGATAAGTTCTGCAAAAATGGTGATTTTCACAAATATGAAACACGAAACCAGAGCGGTTTGGTGATACCGTATCATCGCATTGGGAAAAGTCAGCTAGGTTCGAATTACGTGGCCGTGAAGATATACAATGCTTTGCCTTATAGGTTTAGGAACCTACCATGGATTAATCTCAAAATATTAATAAAAAAGGTGCTGATGGAGAACGTTTTTTATTCGGTAAATGACTACCTGAAGCATAAATTTTGACATTGCCTTTTTGTGTTTTTTATATTTTTATATTTTTTTTATATTTTAATTGGTACTCTGGTGTATTGTTTTGTATAGGTCTTGCGGTTTTTAACGTGTTGTGAGCGCATTAATAGTGTTTTTATTTATTCCATGATTGTTCCATGACGTGTATATGTACATATATATCAATAAATTATTATTATTATTATTATTATTATTATTATTATTAATATATTCTATCTTTAGTTCTCATTATTCAATAGACCACGGACCAAAATCATAAAAAGTACACTTCAAATAGAAAAAAATTCAGGCGATTCCTATCCATAATAATGCGAGTAAATTGTTACTTTTTAGGCAGGAACTTGTTTGATGTCGGAGTTTGGGAGTAAATGTAAAAGCTTTTAGTTTGGGCAAAAATATTTAGAAGAAAAGACAAGGATAAAAAGAGAAACAGATGCCAATACAGACATACGTGGAACGGCGGTATTGGATTTTATGGAAAGGAAAAGGATTCATCTAGACTTGGCCGAAAAGAATAGCAAGGAATAGAAGAACAAGGAAAAAATTTGCCATCTCTACTCCCATGGTGGAAGAAATAAGAAATAGCGAGTAAGTAAAATTAGTTTTTTAAAATTAATTTATTGACCGAAATATCGGAAGATTCAATACCAACTAGCATCGAAACTTTATTTTTAAACAATAATAAAATAAGGATTGTGAAACTGCGCACGTTTTTCAAAAAGATTAATTTATCAAAAGTGGTTCTTTATGGTAATGACCTTAAGCATCTAGATTTATCGGCTTTAAATTTGGAACAAGTTCGCGATGATAAGGACCTGCCACTGTTTTACATAGGAGGGAATCCTTTCTACTGCGATTGCAATATGGAATGGTTATTAAGAATAAATCATTTAAGCAATTTAAGACAATATCCGCAGCTTTTTGATTTAGATTCTGTAATGTGTGAACTTGTTCATTCAAGGCGTGCTTCTGCACGGCCATTGTTGGAGCTTAAACCGTCACAGTTTTTGTGCCAGTACGAAACTCACTGTTTCGCGCTCTGTCATTGCTGTGACTTTGACGCTTGTGATTGTGAAATGACATGTCCGCAAAATTGCACTTGCTATCACGATCACACCTGGTCTTCCAACGTCGTTGACTGCAGTAATGCCGGTTATACAAGTGTTCCTGAAAAAATACCCATGGACGCAACAGAAATATATTTAGATGGAAATAACTTGGGCGAACTAGGAAGCCATGTTTTCATCGGCAAGAAGAAACTCGAAGTGTTATATCTGAATAACAGCAATATTGTGACAGTGAATAATAGAACATTTAATGGTGTAAAATCGCTCAAAGTACTGCATATGGAAAACAATAACCTAGAAAAACTACGTGGTTATGAGTTCGATCAGTTGGAGAAATTAAGCGAACTATATTTGGATCATAATAAAATTAATTTTGTCAGTAATAGTACTTTCGTGAAAATGCGTGACTTAGAAGTGTTGAAATTGGATGAAAATAAAATTGTGTTTGTCGGTACGCGTATCTCTGAACGGCAACAAGTGGTCGTGCGAATGTGCCTCTCTCGGGCAAATCGAAGCACGGCTTAAAGAAACTGATTCGAATCCGGCGAAAGTGTTTTGTGCGGATAGCGAGGAAACCATCGGGGACTTTGTAGAACGGTGTGATAACAGTGATAACGCAATCGCCACTTCGGTTGTTCAAAAGGAAATATTTAAGAATAATCAACTATTCGGTGGAAATTATGTACCGCTTTTAGCTGCAACTTTAGTCGCTGTGATAATTGTGTGTTTAATAGTAGCTCTGGTATTCGTTTTTCGTCAAGATGTGCGTTTATGGGCGCATTCCAAATATGGAATTAGAATTTTTCAAGACAACAGCTCTTCTGAAGATAACGAAGATCGCGATCGATTATACGATTGCTATATGGTTTACAGTCACAAAGACGAAGATTTAGCCTCCCGAGCGTTGAGTCCTGAATTGGAACAAAATGGTTATTCAATGTGTCTACATTATCGCGACTTGCATTTGGTTGGGGGAGCTTCCTATTTGGTAGATGCAATGGTCGGAGCAGCTGATGCTTCTAGAAGAGTAGTTTTCATAGTTTCGCCAAATCTTCTATGCAATGAATGGACAAGACCAGAATTCAGAGCGGCTTTGCAGGCGGCATTAACTACATCATATCGCCATAAATTAATCTGTGCTTTATATGGCGATCATTTGGAACCAATGGATCCAGAACTCCGTGCGTTACTACGAGCTTGCTCCGTGACGAGATGGGGCGAAAGACGATTCTGGGAGAAACTACGATACGCTACGCCAGACCTCATCACCAATCGCGTAGATCGAAGAGTTAAGAAACCGACTGACACCAGATGCAAAACAAGCACTAGATACACCGCTGCCCCAACAGCTCCTGAAAATTGGTGTAAGTACACAATGTCTGCTGTTCATGGCACCACTTTAACACCAACTCCAACACAGAGTACGTACGTTTCTGGTGATTCGGCAAGAAGTACTGAAGATGAAGGCTGTTCTAGCGCTAGTAGCCAACATTATGGTTCGGAGCAATTAAATCATAGTTACGTATCCATAGATGGAAGGCCACCACAATATACGCAGTTTCCTACATGTAGGGAGCCACATCATGTCTACTCAACCATTCCGGAAAGTCAACCTCAGTCTAGAACTTATTTTGTTTGAATGTGAATGAACTTTCTATATATAAGGCTGTTACTTAAATGTAAAATTAATTTTATTGAAAATATTGGCGACAATTTGTTCAAAGATAATTAATACAAATGAACAAAATGCTACTGATGTGGTTGTGTAATATATATTATATAATTCTCATTAATGTTGTTCGAACGTAAATATAACTGCATACAATATTGTATCTTCATATGGTAATGTTTATTTGCTTAAATATAATATTAAAATTCATAATCGATGAGAGATATACATAAATATCATCATATGAATGTACTTTGACGATTTAACTATATATAATTTATTTATTGTACATTTTGTATATAAATTTATATTTATGATATATACGAATTCTTCGAAGAACCTATAATTGAGTCACTATGTTTAAGCCTGTAAATACGTATTCCTATTTCCTACATAAGATATTTAAGTAAAGACTGTTGTTAATATGTATATATATACTTTCTTTTAAATAATGAATAAACTTTCTTTTTATGAAAATTCAATTTGTTTTATTTATTCTTTTAAGTTTTTAAATTATAGTAACGGCAATGACAAAATTCAAATAACATTTTTAGCAAATGTGATAATTTAATATTAATATTCTAACCTATACAGGCATGTTGTACTCAGAATTTTGATATTGTGTTGTTGTAATATTGCTTCCTTTTTGAGCATATTTTTTTAAATATATCCAAGTATGTTATGCCTATTGATTAATAAAAATTCGAAACGCAACAGTCGTTTAAAAACAATTTTATATTTCTAAAAATAATGATAATAATTTATTAATAATCTGCATAAATTATTCTTGTTATATGTTCTTTTTTTGAATAGAGACACGAATTACAATAACCAGCCATATTAGGAAAAACGACCTTATTTTAGGAGGTAAATTTAAACAATTCTAGAATTGGCTAATTTTGGATTTCTAAATTAATATTATTATGAATATTGCGTAGGTTGTATTTTAAAAAGTAAAAAATATACTATGACTTAACGATGTTTTAGGACTTTTATCGAGTCAAATAAAGAAGAAAAATAAACTTAAAAATGTGAAGTTGAATTTGATGGAGCTTGTGGTTGATTAACTTAATCACTAAGGTTGATATATAACCCCTTTCCACATTAACTTTCGTAATTCTGTATACGCATTTCGACAACTAAGCTGTCATTATCAGCAGATAATTGCAAAGTGTCGCACCTGGTAAACCACGGCGAAAAATACCCGTACGATCGCGTACGGAGTTTGTTTTCGTACGAAAATGACAACGCGAGATTTACATTTTTTATGAGTTTTGTCAACATTGCTTGTGTTAACGAACCTTTCCAAATTGCAAGATAAAGCGGTACTTTTAGAACCAGTTATCACACCTTAACAAGTTTGACATGTTTTTGACTCAATGCATGTCTCTTAACCCTTAACTGGTATGGTGACAAAAAATAACCTAAATGGTATGGTAGGGTCAGTTTTAACCTGCGCCAATTTTGATGTGAAAAAATTAGCAAAGATAAATCTATTTTTGAAATAATAATTTAAATTAAAAAATTCGTTCAAATACAAAAGTTATATTTTTTTTAATTTTAAAACTTAATTTTGCCATCTATCGTTCAGTAGTTGGGATAATGATGTGGGGACGTCTAGAGGTGTAGATGGGACCTACATATGAGACATCTATTGAACACTCTGATAATTAAATTGTCAACGTTGTTTGTGGCAGGGTAATGGTTTGCATTTTTTAGGTTATATTTTGTTGTGTTATAATATGATATAATATATAAATTCCAGATTCCAAAGATACCACGAGTGGGTCACTATATTTAGGAGTGAGTATTTGTAAACCTTCCCAATTTCATTGTTCATTCAGATATTTGTTACAGTATAGAAATGGAATTATGTCCATGTCCTAGACTGTTGGAATGGCCATATTTACACGGAGTGTATCCACAAATAGATTCAGCACATCAAAGTTTATTGAAAGTTACTTTCAAAAATCTCTTCTTACCCAATGATAATTTTAATGTCACAAAAGTCGACCCTCTCCATAGAAAGGACCCACCATGTTGTGGATGGATGATTTTCTTTACACTAAATAATATAATAAATATTAATGTATATAATACTGTAAAAGATGCAATAGAACAAACGAAGCCAATTAATGCAAGTATTGCACAACTGAATGCACATGGTCCTCAAAGCTTTTCCGTCATATATGATGTTATCTGTGATTGTAATTCGATGGATTTTTGAATTGAATTGACGCATCAAACAGATTAATTAAATAATGTGACATGTTAAATAGATTAATAAAATGATATGATATGTTTTAGAATAAATATGTTGCATTGTATGTAATTTATTCTAACGATACGTTTCTTGTTGTGTTATACTCCATGCCCACGTTTGATGTTTGCATTAACGTTAGACATAATAATTAGAACTATTACGTTCAATGTCTATGTTTTACGTTACGTTCTATGTTTCATGTTTAGTTCACCTTTTGGGTAAGTACTTGGTGAATATGTATTTTCTCAAAAGAGCATTTTGCCCTCCATTGATTTTCTTAATCTTCTTCAACATTCAGGAAAATGATCACAATTCTTATTTTCAATAAAAATACTATACAATCATAACAAAAATAACGATGATAAAAAATACAGTATAAATCTACAAAGGTCTCTTAATAATAAGTTTTTTCATCTTCATTTAAGGTAGAGACATTTTGTGCCCACCCAATTATATTCGAATAAATTATTTTATCTACATGTAATTGTATAGATCTCTTAGTATCATTATATCCTAATATTTTAGAAATATCTTTTTGCTTTGAACCAAGGATTATTTTGGAACAAAACGTATTGGCCCAGTACTGGTAAATTAACATCTACTCTTATGTTTCAGTAACTTAATTTCTTTGTTAAACCTGCTGCGAAAATGATAAAGAGTAGTTGAGTTATATCAAGGGTACCTTTTTTAAAGTAAATAAGTTACGCAATCTCAATTTTATACCTAAAGCCTTCTTCTTCCATTGGCATAAAAATTTGGTATGTGCTAGTACTAAAAACCACAAGTTTTACGCGTATGAAAACTAGTAAAATAACGTAGGCCGTTTTAAACTGGTAAAGGGTTTCAAAATTGTCACTTCAGTGCCGTATAGCGCCTAAACTAAGCAACTTTAATTAAGTGTTACAAGAAGTATTTTATGTAAAATACAATAGCACCTTAATAAAACCCACGAAACAAATTTAATCTGCTATTGTAATAAATCTATCTCGTAAACGGTTGATTTGCCAATATATGTTTATTAAGACTTTTTACCTTATTTTCGATCATAAATAAATCCTGTATGTTTACTATTTACCTCTAATGATTTTTATCCTGTTTCTGAATGCCTTTTTAATATTACGACTATAATTGCCAATTATACAATTTACGCTTAATATGTTTTCTTTATTTTTATTTTGTTTGTATACATCATCATACTCATCATCATCGCTCCGCTCCGTTTCTGTTTTCGAAACGTTTTAATTAAAATTTTTGGAATTTAGTGGAGACAAATTATTCATATTCAGTTATATTTACAGTTAAATATCTGCTTTCGTTTACTAATACTGCGAATGGCTGTATTTGGCTCTTGATCAAAGGCTTCTGTAAATGTACACTACTTTAATTGTAACGTGATATGATAAATCTCTCGTTTGTAGATGAAAAGAAAACGTATTAATCAATACAGCGTATATACGTATAATTACTGAACATTAATGTATCTGTTTGCAAACGAACTAATTTACATTATCTGTATCAATGAAGTTTATTTAATTAAATCTCGTTGACTAGCCTAGCTGCTGCTCTTCATAAAATCGTAAAATGTTTTGTAGATTATTAATGTGCATATGTACATACTTTATTGAAACTAATTGAGTGTGGATGAACATGAATTCATTTTATAACATGCCATGAAAATAGTCTTTAGTGTCTTGAAATACATTAATAACATATCTGTTGCAAAGTCCTTATCCTATGCTTTTGTTTAAATTTTTTTTTCTATCTGTTTATTGATTACTACTCAATTTAATGGTTTCAGCTTCTGTTATGTTCCGTTAACATTATAACGCGCAAAGGATTGAAGATGGCTCTAAGAAATGCTATTTAGTGTTGATGTGGAAATAAATTCTGCATTTGAATACGCAGAAAACATGTGCCATTGTATTTGAAAAGCAAAGATTTTGTGGTTTAAAGTTACACCTACTATGCGAACACTATAATGTATCATTTCCGGTGGCAAAATATAATATTGGGTTGGCAACTAAGTACTTTCGGTTTTGTAGTACAAAATAAAACACTTTTTTTTAAACAAAGAATAGTTTTTAATCAATTACATATTTTCAATTTTGCTCAATGACCTTTTGCCATCTTTCTTTCAGCTGCATGATTCCGCGCTCATAAAATTTCTGGTCCTTATCAGCAAAAAACTAACCAGGTGCGAGTGAAGGTCATCGTCAGTTGTGAAAGTTTTACCATTCAAAGAATTCTGCAAACTTCGAATTAAATGATCAGATGGTGCTAGATCAGGGCTGTATGGGGGATGTGGCATCACTTCCCAGCCAAGCTCCAATAGTTTCCCACGAGTTGCCAAAAATGTGTGAGCCCTTGCATTATCTTGGTGGAAAACTACACCTTTCCAATTTGACAATTCTGGCGTTTTTCTTTGATTGCTTCATCTAGTTTTATTAATTGTTGACAGTAAACATCAGAATTGATCGTTTGGTTCCTTGGAAGCAGCTCAAAAGACACAACACCTTTGTAATCCCACCAAACTGACAGCATGATCTATTTTGGATGCAATTCAGCTTTCGATGTGGTTTGAGCTGGTTTATCGTGTTTGCTCCATGATCGTTTTCGAACTATGTTACTGTACAGGACCCAGCTTTAATAAAAATCACGCACTACTTGCTTCTGAAGTTACGTCAATGTTACTAGTATCACGCGATAAACGGTAAAGTACAGCACTAACATACGTTATACAAAAAATAAAGCAACGCTCTCTATCAGTAAAAACTGAAAGTACTTAGTTGCCAACCCAATATAATAATGTTAAAGATAAAATGCTTTTTAGTTTCTTGAAATACATTAATAACATACCTGTTGTAAAGTCCTTGTTCGATGCTTTTATTTAGATTTATAATTTTAGGGAAACCAATGTTGTAAGCCTATGTGATGGTGTGTCTAATTTTGACTTGTCTCTCCCTGAGAAGGAGAAGGTTCTCAATGTTGCGGGCGTGTTTTTCAGTAGAAACAAACATTACAGCACTTTACTTTTCGAAAGTAATCAAAAAATAAATTAGACTAAAGTAATTTCATTTTAGACTGTTACGGGTCCATTTTACCTTTTGTTCGTTTTTTGTTGCTTAACACTATGATTTTTGGTGTAAATTAAATCTTTTGTTTGTATTTTCTCTACATCGTTGTACATTCCAGTGATTCAACTTTTGTGACTATTATAATTAAATAATTTTCATATCTTTAACAGATTTACTTGTAGCTCTTATTTTACAACATGCACCTTGTTAAAATTATTGTTGATATTATTTTGTATTTATAAATTTTCTTATTCTAGGCGATTGCTTTATATAATAATACTATTTATTTATAATAAATATTTATTCTTTTGTTAGTATTACTAGCGCCATCTAGGGTGTTCTAACTTAATTTTGTTATAAATGATATTGGCGCATATCGGTCTCTTCCTCCCACTTCACTCCACGCCACTTGATTAATTTTCAGCTTTCAGCTGTTTAATATATTCATTCCAAGTTGTTTTAAGCATTTTCTATAACTAGTCGAATTTTAATAACAAGCCCCTAATTTGTAGCTTTTTTCTCTTTCATATCTGCTCTGCATCATATGATAAAGCTTAAGTACAATAGTGAAGCGTACCATCTTCTTCTTCTGCCGAAGTTCAGACTTTCAACATTGTTTTTCAAAAATTAAAACGATTTGGACAATGGATTTAGCTTTATTATTAATAAAGGCATTTTCTTTCATCATTAGTTGGAGCAGCAAATGCTAATCTAGAATTTTGTCGATATCTACGATATAATAGTGTGCGAAATGGTCGCAAAATTTACACGCCACTTGAGGATATACGTCTATAATTGAACTCATTATTTTGTGCAAAGGAAGAATTAGTTTTTAAGTGACTCTCCACAGAAATATAGGTATTAATTGTGAATTATTTTATATCATTTGACTAAATGCTGTTTTCTTTTATATTGAATTTTTAGAGTCGTTAATTCTGGGCTTTTTGTTTCCTGTCGATTAAATTACATAATCTTAGGGAAGATGATACAAATGAATGAGTGAAATTTGCAATCTTACTACGAACGGGTTGAGATGAAGCCTAGTGCTGTACGCCAACCTCGATCAGTTTATTCCTGTAAACCATCCGGAGTTAGAGAATTAAGATTAACAGGTTGTACAATAATTTTAGCGTGATCATTTCTTACTATACTGGCTTTTTAACTATTCAATTTAGATACGATGCTACTGTACTCTTTGTTTTAAATTAAAGATTATAATTTTGTTGGGCGCCTTAAAAAAAAATATAAATAAAAGTACATGGGGTGATGTAGCAAAATTATTTATTATGTTTATAAAATATTAAATTAGCTCCGGCTAGAGAGACTCTTTTCCTTTTTTACCCTGACCTCAGAGCGATTCAGATTCGAAAAGGGGTTTCAAAAAACAAACAAACACACCCCATTTAAATTTAATCCGGAAACACAAAACTACGCGATCAAAAAGCAAACGATCTGAATCGCTTAGAAAAAACGCTTCTTACTACTCTTAACTAGATATATCTTAAATCTACTATGAACACTCAAAATTTATAGTCTTTTAATAGGTACCTCTTTAACATGGGTATCACTTCTTCTTTTGACACTTGACCACTCGAAGATTTTCTACACTATTTGCCAATATATATATATATATATATATCTGGGCGAAGATAACGTAATATTTCCGTTTAACCTTGCCTCCGATTTTGCACTTATGGCTTAAAAACACTGATCACTGTCTATCTGTCGATTATTCGACGACGACTCGTATATCCGACAGTTGTCGGCTGTTCGACCTGCGGCTGTCAGCAACTATCCGTTGACTCTCGCTATCCGCAACTATGCGTCGACTCTCACTCGCCCCGGCTATGGGCCCAACTGTCACTCGCCCCCGGCTATGGGTCCACTGTCACTCGCCCCCGGCTATGTGTCGACTGTCACTCGCCCCAGCTAGGGGTCCACTGTCACTCGCCCCGGCTATGTGTCAACTGTCACTCGCCCCAGCTAGGGGTCCACTGTCCAAGTGGTTTACCTTATGGCCTATATATGGGTCCCGATAAATACGAAAAATGGTCATTTCTTGGAACACATTAGAACTACCCATTAACATTATCTTTATATCGACTATTTACCTAAGAATAGCAAGAATGTTTTTCTATAATATATAACCACTTATAACTAACAGGTTCTGGGAACTATAACAAAAGAATTTTATAATATTCTGAAATTACCCATAATAAAACTTAATATATCCTAGACCCTAATTAATAATATATACATTTGCGATAATAGAAATTCCAAATATACATCTGCTTTGGAATTTCTATTATATGACATGACTAAATAAAAGAAAGATATATACATACAAAAATAAAATAGAAAAAAAAAATTTAAAATATATAAATGTACCATTACAACGAGTACAAGCGATAATTTTAAACGTAATCATTTACTAATCATACAGTTTATCTTAACGATTCAGTTTAGATACAGGCTATAATCATACAGTTCAATTTCCATTCAATATATATATATATATATATATATATATATATATATATATATTTATAGTCAATCATTTTACTATTACACCTTACTATTATATAGTTATTTTTCTAATTACAAAATTCAATAGTGTATAATTTGTAGATTTTGGTGTGCTTATTTTGTGGCTGACTTTTAAAGTTCTTTAGAATAATTAGAAAACTGACATACATGACATGTGAACTGAATACGTACTCAGGGGAGTCGTTAATTTTGCTTAGGACATACCTATTCATTCACAGTTTGTCGCAGAGAAAACTGGACTTTTTAAAATAGTAATTCTTAGCGGCGCCATCTATTAAAAAAATATGCGTCGATAAGGTAGACCTCTCACCAATGTTATGTCAAAATGTCATGACATTTGTATCATTAGAAGCGGAGAAAATGCGCATGAAGTAACACTCTCTATTTGGTATTGGTCGAAAAAGGAATTTTGAACAAAGAACAAATATCAAGTTCTATATTAAACTTGGTAAATCGTTTACTGAAACGTTTAATGTCAGGAAATAAATGTATGGTTTGCCCGAAATTGTAAGTCGAAAAAACATCGAATGATCCAGCAACAGTCTGCAACGGGCTTGGATATTTATTTATTTTTTTGCTTGAAAAATATTATATGTAATTGCTACATGGCTGATTTTTTATTTCTCGGGAGAACCCTCAATACCCGGCGCTAGTATTCACTGTTACCTGTACCGGATCTGCTTTTAAGTAATTCACGTTCTCTAATACACTCGGATTTAATTTCAAACGTACGGATAATTTTACAGTCCGTTTATGGCCAACAAGTTGAAAATTCGTATTGGACGTATAATGACGTTAGCATTAATCTTCACAATATCATTAATGACTATTTTGTACACTGCATACCAGTGACAACATCTAGAAATAGTTCCTTTCCATTCTGATTTTCGTATAAAACGCATCGCTTAATTTAACTTAAAAAGCATTACTTGAAATCACTTAAATCAGGAGGTCTTGGATTCTATAGAGGTAAATTTAAGGAATAGAGACAACTTCTTAGTTCTAACATTGACAGTGACTTCCGAAATTACGCAACTGAAATCAACTACTCCGTCCAGAATGATCCGAATAAATCGTGGAATTTTATTAATGTACGTAAGACTAAAACACGTGTTCTATTAATATATAAATGTCGATATTTCCTCAAGTACACTAACAAATTTTATTTTTATATTCAAATTGTTAAGTAATATTTCAATAATTTGGTACGTAGACTTCCGCGGTCGTGGTCCATGCTATCTGAACTACTGCACTGAAACTGCAGTAGTTCAGCCCTGAAGATGTCCCATACAAATGGGTCCGAAACGTCGGCAGATATACTAGTGACGCGGTTCCAGCCCGGAAACCCAGAAGCAGATAATATTTCAATATAAAATATTTTAGCTAGGAAACGAAAGAAATTCTTAATAACGGCAACACAAGAACAATGTTGAGAACTTCAGATATTATTGAATTCTAATTACCTTCTAAATACTTTGGAATATACATACTTTGCACTAGATATTTTAATTATTTAATTATTTATCGCATAAAATATATGTGTATACTGCAGAAAATTTTTAAAAATAAAGAAATTATTTTTGTTTTAATTATAAAAGTTATAAAATCTTGTTCCTTTAAATTTTGAACGGTCCTGTACTTTGTCATGTCTATCTGTTTTTAAAAAAGAAAAAAGTGTATTAAAAAAAACGAACAAAAAACGATCGGCAGCGAGAACGAACACGTAGAGGTTTAAATATAAAAATAAATAATTTTAAGGTTTAGTAAAATACAGCTGTACTATGTGATTATAATAATTTTATTATATAAATAATAATAAAGCTTTATGGGGGTGTTGATGGTTTTAATATTTCAATTAGGTTTTTAGAAAGGTAAGGTGCATCTTCCAACAGTTAAAGTTTCATGCGTTGAATATGTAATTGTTTAGGATGTCTTTGTGTAAAATTAATTTTCTTTATGCATATATTTCTCTTTATAAAGATATATGTTAGCAATTCTAAACTGGTAGAAATGCATTTAATACATTAAATTTGATAGTATGAACTTTAGCTGTAATAAAAGGTCGTCAAAGGTTTTTCTTTATTTATATGTGTGATTATGCATAGGTGCATCGAAAAACTAGCGGATTAAAAAATATTTAATCAGCTGAGTAGGGGTTTTTTGTTACATTTACGTTACCCGTTATATTTCAAACCTTTTTTAGTGCAGTATTTGTATATATAAAAGAATCACATTAGTTAAATAAACGTAAATTCAAAATATAATATAGTGAAATCCTTATAGGTAAAAATTAATATTTCTACAGAGAATTGAAGATGAATGTGATAATATTTATAAAAAATTTTAGAAAATGTACTAAGTATTTCTTATAATTTTAGTTGTTACTTGGATTATGTACATCATTTAGAGGCTTTACACAATCCGACGTTCTGCCCGTCCGTCTATTGTCTTAATTAGGACGACTGAAAAGGACTATTCCTGACCACATAAATTTCTTTCGTAAATTTATCTGGTAAGTATGTCTTTTCTAATTTATAACGAGGTTCTTGAATTTGGCGTCGAAGTTTCGAGATGAGAGAACTACTAAACTGTTGAAGAGACCCAGTTCCTCTCAGTAGCCTAATAGTCAAGTGTATGGGGTTATCAATATATTCCGGAGAATGTAAATTCCAGCGATGGTCAGGGGTCTTATTAATGATACTTGTAAACTGCGGCGGATGTATAAAGGTTTCCTTTGAGGAAAATCTGTAAATTACGGTAACCGGGTAAAAAGATCGTTTAAAAAAATTTGTAAATTGGTACGGCCTGTTTTCTAATCTCATATGTACAGTCTTCTGACGATATGAAGCGCAAATTTTATACAATACTTTTAATTCTAGCCATAATTTTAATATGAATGAAATGCTATTGTTGACGACGCTCATTTTAACAGTATTTTTTTTCTTTATAATTTATTCTTTACGGAATAAATGCATTCTTTTCTTTGATTATTTTGAATTTGGAGAAATTTTCTTGTGTAGATAGTAGGTTAACGTTGTATGTTTTCCCCTTCTACTTGCGACTAAATCGTTGCAATTGGATTGTATTTAAAGTGATACTAACCTTAGTACAGTTTTGCTACCAATTCATTAGTAAGGCTGCAGAAACAAGTGCTTTTGCAGTAGCGTACGGCTCAGTTGCTATCAATACTAAAAATAATAAATGTAACTGCTTACTATTTTAGTTTTTTTTTTGTGTTATTCATGCAGGGTGACGCGAAAATTCGCTGTAGTATTATGTCGTTAGTATGCCTTCCAGTACTGACTCAGTCATACCCCTACGGCGAGGTGTATTTGGAAAGCGTGTGTTCTGCGTTTAATGATATGATGTTCGCGAATTTAAAAAGGACATACACTAGCGTCCATTGAAATTTGACCAAGTAACAAATGTTTAAAAATCTCAAAAATAAAAGACTACTAAAGTAGTAGTTTTAGTCGTTTTTCAATAGTATGTTAAAACCCGTTATCTCGTAGTATGTGGAAAACTGAAATTTGAAGACCATTATTGTTATTCATCCATTTCTTTATTCGCCCCTACTCAGACTAGACACCCTTATAGTCTTTTAAATAAATAAAGTTTTCTATAAATAAGTAGTAAAATTCTTATTATCATGAGAAATATAATTGAATTTTGAAACTGATTTGTTGAAATTGGCGATCTCAAAGTAGGTGGGTTGTTCCCTTTGATCCGCCCCTTATCCATTTATAAACCAAAATAATTATTTATCTTCACGTCGCATTGTAACCCGCTAAGTATTGGGTTGGCGACTAAGTACTTTCGGTTTTGTAGTATAAAATAAAACACTTTTTTTTAAACAAAGAATAGTTTTTAATCAATTATATATTTTCCATTTTGCTCAATGACCTTTTGCCATCTTTCTTTCAGCTGCATGATTCCGCGTTCATAAAATTTCTGGTCCTTATCAACAAAAAACCGAACCAGGTGCGAGTGAAGAAAGTTTTACCATTCAAAGAATTCTGCAATCTTCGAAATAAATGGTAATCAGATGGTGCTAGATCAGGGCTGTGTGGAGGATGCAGCATCACTTCCCAGCCAAGCTCCAATAGTTTCCCACGAATTGCCAAAGATGTGTGAGGCCTTGCATTATCTTGGTGGAAAACTACACCTTTTCTATTTGACAATTCTGGCGGTTTTTCTTTGATTGCTTCATCCAGTTTTATTAATTGTTTACAGTAAACATCAGAATTGATCGTTTGGTTCCTTGGAAGCAGCTCAAAAAACACAGCACCTTTGTAATCCCACCAAACTGGCAGCATGATCTTTTTTGGATCAATTCAGCTTATGATGTGGTTTGAGCTGGTTTATCGTGTTTGCTCCATGATCGTTTTCGAGCTATGTTACTGTACAGGAGCCATTTTTCATCACCAGTGATGATTCTTTTTAAGAAAGGGTCGGTTTCATTTCGTCTAAGGTGCATATCGCAAAAGTTGATTCTTTGTTTTAAATGAATTTCTTTCAATTCGTAAAGTACCCAAATATCAAGCTTCTTAACTAACCCAAGACATTTTAAATATTTTTCAATTGTTGTGTGCGATACATGTAGCCTCTCCGCAACCTCTCGAACAGTTATATGACGATCCTCTTCAATTATGACTTTGATTTGGTCATCATCAACTTCAGTAGGCCGACCAGAACGTTGCTCATCTTTGAGGGAAAAATCTCCAGAACGGAATTTTTTATACCAATTCTGACACGTGCGCTCTGTTAAGCCATTAGCACCATAAACTTCACATATCTTTTTGTGAGCCGCAGCAGCTTTTTTTTCCTTTACGGAAATAAAATAGTAAAATATGTCGAAAATGTTCGTTTCTGCATTCCTTTTAAAATTAACCCACAACTAATAGCTTTAATAAGAATCACGCACTTCTTGCTTCTGAAGTTACGTCAATGTGACTAGTATCACGCGACAAACGGTAAAGTATAGCAGTAACATACGTTATACAAAAAATAAAGCAACGCTCTTTATCAGTAAAAACCGAAATTACTTAGTCGCTAACCCAATATATTGCATATGTACTTCTACTATCAAAATATTTTATGCAAATCCCGTTATTTGGGACTTTTTAAGAAATAATTGTTTCCTCACTCAGCGCAATAATTTTCACTGTACCCTACATTCTGAAACTGCTCTTTTGGCCTCAATTAAGAGTAGCAAGGTAAACATATTTGAATGTGCCTCTAAAATATTGCTTGTCTGTTTTGATAGTGACAAATTATTTTGTACCATGTACCTAATCGGTATACCGAAAAATTTAACAAAACATACGGCATTTGAAGATGTCACAAATTGACTCACTTATGCTTTACATTTTATACTGTTATTAATATATAGCGACCGGTTTAAAAATACGACTGTAATTTGTAAGTAAGGGCGTTAGAGAAAAAAAAGACAAGATAAGAAAAATATTTTTCCCATTAATGACTGCAACAATAACGTAAACAATTGATCGCCCAAACAAGAAATTACATGAAAGATCATATGTTACTTATATTTTGTATTTTTTATATTACGTCAAATATTGGATTTATTTAGCCTTTAATTGATGAAAATTTATTACTAAATTAGGTAAATTATAATGGAGACTATGGTTGATTGAATTAATAAAAAGAAAAAAGACCCTTATCACACCAATATTTGTATTCTGTATACGTATTTCGGCAACTAAGTTATCATCATCAGCAGATAATTAATTACAGTGTTGCAGAATTCGCTATAAAACTCTCACAGAATATGCACAAACTTCCTCGTTAACCATCAAATACACAAATTTGATTTGTGTGTATTTGGTGGTTAGTGGGGAAGCTTGTAGGAAACTGTTATGTGAAAAGGGGTTTTATTTACTTTTTATGATTAGTGACTAAATTAGTAAATACGCAGTATTTACAACAATTTTATTTTTATTTTAATTAACGTAGGTGTTCATTGTTTTACAATGGTGTCTTCTTTACTTTAAATATTTGAAGAAGCCACTGTGAGGTGAAACAATTGTTAGGTTCAATAATTAAAGTAAAAGTATAGCTTCTATGTATTTATTAATTTACTCCAAGTCGTTTACATAAATATGAAGTATATTCTTTCAACTATCTTTTCGAAAACAATGTTTACGTTTATATCTATAAAGAACTAGTTTTGCGGGTTATAAGATATCCCACACACATCCTTTGAAGGCAGTTTATAAAAAATCGTTACGAGGCTACCTTATATAAATATTATTAATTATTATACCGAAAACTTTATAGACATTTTTTCTCAACCACAAACAAGGCAAACCATCTGGACGTCTTGGATCTTATTTACAAAATCAAATGTAAAAATTACAATGATTGTAATATAGCACAAACGTCGCGAAAACTTCAAGAAATTAAACTGATTATACTAGGGCCATCCATAATAAGCGGTATACCTCGCTGGGGAGAATGGTCATTCTTTTGACTTTGAGAATATTAAGGTCTTAGATGTTGAACACAATAGACTTAAAAGAAACTTTCTAAAATGTTTCTCCAGAAATGTACAAACTCTATTAATTTTAGGAAGGACAGTTTCAGTTACATTCATAGCAATTCTGTTATTCTTATCTTTCATTAGTACCGATATCTTTAGAAGACAAAAATTTCTGAAGAGAAACTTTTTTCTAAACTTCTTCTTCTTTCATGACCAGTGTACAACTTTGCTTAGTATTTTAAATAATCTCTTGAAAGTAGCTTTATTTTAGCTTGACCGGAATGATCATTTAGTATTTTGAAGAATTGTTTAGTCTGTAATGTATACTCTTTATGTATGAGTGATTTGTGTTTCGTGTATGATTTTTGTGTGTGGATGAATTTATTTTTGATGCAAAATACTTTTACTAGCAAAAATTTGGTAACGCTACAACAAAAAACTAACATTTATTCAGCAATTTTCTTTTGCCTATAGAAATATTGGGAGCTAATCATTCAGCTTGAATTGATAGTAGGTAGCCTGTTGTTTTCATTTCTTTTTCTATACAAATTGTAGCTTATACATAATTTTTCCAGTAAAAAAGAAAACAATGGATTATTGTATTGTCAATTCAGACAAAAATTAAAGTAGAATTTACACATTGTAGTTCAGTGGGCGTTTTAGTTCGACTAGCAATCTCATTTTATGGTTTTACAAACTACGAGGGAGCGTTTTTATATTCGCGGAATGAGCGGGTTGTAGAGGGGTGAGTAGGCGCATTGGGGGCGTGGCCTGTGCAGCGACTCATGATTAGTATAAATACGAAGTTTCATTGTTATTAGACAGTTAGTCTTTGAGCTATCGTCAACCAAGTAACATAATCAGGAGTGAAAAGTGAAATATGGAAAAAATCGAATATCGTGCCGTTATAAAGTTCCTAACCAGGTAAGGAAAATCAGCCATCGCGACCATAATGAATGAGATGTCATTGGTTTACGGCGACTCTTGTCCAGGAAAAACCATGGTGTACAAGTGGCATAGTTTATTTAAACAAGGAAGGGAATCCCTTGAAGACGACCCGAGGCCGGGCAGGAGCATTGAGGTGACCACGCCAGCACTTATCCAAAAAGTTGAACAAATTGTACTCGAAGATGCTCGACTAAAGAAGAAACAACTCGCAGAAATGGTTGGAGTATCCGATACAACAATTTTTAAAATTCTACACGATCATCTCGGCATGTCTAAGGTCAGCGCAAGATGGGTGCCGAGAATGCTCACGCCGCCGCAAAAACAACAGCGCGTAGAGTGTTCGCGTGCATTTTTGGACCTCTGTAATGAAGACAAGGATGGTGTATTGAGTGGAATTGTTACTGGAGACGAAACTTGGGTTCATCATTATGAACCTGAGTCCAAACAAGACTTCATGCAGTGGCACAAAAAGGGCACAGCACCTCCCAAGAAATTTAAAGTGTCACAATCAGCTGGGAAACTCATGGCAACGGTATTTTGGGAATCGGAAGGAATATTGTTGATTGATTATAAAGATAAAGGTGTTTCTATAACCGGAGAATATTACGCTTCAATATTAGAGCGACTAAAAGAAGCCATTAAAGAGAAAAGACGGGGAAAATTGACAAAAGGTGTTCTGCTTTTGCACGACAACGCGCCCGTCCACAAGAGCCGCGTTGCGTTAGCTGCCCTGTATAAGGTGGGCTTCGAAATTGTGAATCACCCACCCTACAGCCCAGACCTGGCCCCGAGTGATTATTACCTGTTTCCGAAAATGAAGAAAGAGCTGCGGGGTAAAAAATTTACTGCCGATGATGAAGTCAAGGAGGCAGTTTCGGCGTATTTTGCAGATAAAGAGAAATCATTTTTTATGAAGGTATAAATAAATTAATTGAAAGATGTGAAAAATGTATCCGTCTTGTATGTGAATATATTGAAAAAGAAAAATAATTTGGTTTTTTTATTTCCACCCCTTGTCCCCCATTCCGCGAATATAAAAACGCTCCCTCGTAATACAAATTTTTCATGATACAATAAGCTAAATAACTAGTTTGCCAATAAATATCAATATATGTATTTTTCTTTATATACGTACATACACACACACATATCTTTAAATAGCGTTAGATTTCACTCTTGTCTTGACAAGTTTAGTTATTTCAATGATATATTAGTTTCGTTCTTTTTGGTCTTGCGTATTTTTATGCTCTACAATTACATATTATGATTTTTATTTTTCTCCTGTATTAGGTTGTCGACTGAATGGTTTTCATAAGCGACCTCAAACTACTTCCTACCATTTCCCAAACAGACAATAATAATTGGATTTTAGATCACTGGTTGGTAGAGGTGACATGGATCTACATATGTATATGATTCAATTCTGTAAGATAACTTGCTTGGTTTGGACGTACTATTGCTTCCGTCAGCTTTAAACTCACTGCATTTTTAGTGTGGCTGAATTTGTTTATACATTTTCTGGTGAAATGAATTAAAACTTTACCAGTAATTAAATCTCTTAAGCTCTTCTCTGCGAAAATATTATAATTTCATATTCTACTATTGAAAATTATATCAAGTCGAATATAAAAACGCTCCCTCGTAGATTCTGATATTTCAACTGTCCTGTTTTGCTGAAGAATCTCCAGATCTTCCAAATTCATCAGGACTAATCAAGACGTTTGTTAAACCTTCTAGCAGATATTTACCAAATCTTATTTTCCAAAATCTAGAATTTGTAAAAACAAGACTAAGTAAGGGGACGGTATTTACATTTATGAGTAAAGAATTAAAAATGTAATTAAAAAACTTAATTTATGCAATCATAACTATTTATATACTTGAAAAAGAATACTTTATTTTCTAACGCATCTAAAAGGGCCATTTACTTAAATTTATCATTCATATATTGATAAATGTATTTATATATTTATATAAATATGTAAATATATATATTGATATGATATATATTCCTGGTATGACCGCTTACATATTCAGTAAATCCTAACAAAGCTGAATTTTTTACATTTCGAAAGTTAGGGTTTCCATCAGATTTCTATAAAAAATCTATTACACAAAATAAGATTTGTAAAAGCAAAATTAATAAAAATGAAGGTAGTTACTCGTACATTTATGAGTAGGTATTTAACAGCAGTTAGTTAAAAGAATTCTTAAGTTTTTAAATTTTAAAAGTTTACGTTTGTTTATAAGTTTTTCTTGATATACCTTGATATATTTGGAAACACTTAGTTTTTCTGAAATTTAATATCTACTTTATATGATATACATACGTTTGTAAATATTTAGATAAGAATATTAGTTTGCTGTTTATAAGATATTTATAACCCAAATTTACGAAATATAAATGTAATCTTAAATATAAGGATCACTGTCGTGTTTACAAACAAAGAACATGAATTATTAAATGGAGTTCCAACAATTCACAACTAACCCCATCGCAATGTTAAAGAACATATTAGATATTCACTGTGTTGTAACCAATGTTAGGATTATATGACTAGTTCATACTTTGCATATTTACACCTTTTCAAGCATATTGTTTTCGAAATTGCATACATGACTAAATATGCATTTGTATAATTTTTCAGCAATTTGTTATTAAAATAATCTGTGGCTGCTTTATTCATTCCCAACTTTCGGAACATTTCGCAATATTTCGAACATATTGTGTTCATATTGCGGTCTAACACATGAAATAAACAGAATATTGTGAACTATTTCCAACCATTCCATCCAGAGTACAGTGTGCGTATCTACATAAGCCGGAGAAATCCATGAACAAGCCTGGAAAGTTCCTGTAAAATCAAATGTCGATATGATTTTCGACAATAGCAGTGTGTTTTGTAAATATCGTAGTGAAACTGTAAGTTATTTTTCTTAACATTTTTATTATTATTAAGGTTAATTGTTATCCATTTTAGGTACCATGCGATAAAAGAATTTCGAACAACACAACATCTTGATACTAATTTGCCCAAAAGTAAATCAACGCAATCTAAATCTACACCACAACTTATTTTAGACCATACGTCGAAGAACACAGAACAGGGATCATTTCGTTTTGACTTGTGCTATGGCGTAATTAGTTCAAATATTCCGCTTTTAAAATTAGACAATCCAACCTCTAAAATAGTAAAATATACTAAAATGTCAATACCTGGTAGAGTCACAATAGGAAAAAAATACGCTGACTTAGTATTTGAATAAATAATAAATAAATAGAATAAATAACAGACAGCAACTATATACACTTTGTTGTAAATGAAACGACAATAGTGGACGATATATTGTCAACTTAATCGGAACTATAGATGAAAATTAAGTTTAAGTAATTTAATTTAATGCCTATTTAATTAGCAAACAAGAATTGAGTAGGATAAATAATGTATTCTTTTTATCATTTATTAATCTTTTATCTACCAAAAGCTGGTCCGCGTGAAAAACTGTTACTAATGTCATATGCGGCCATGGTCATGTTGAAATCTGCACAGAATCTGAAGATTTATTACAATAATTTAATCCATGTTACATTATTAGCCCATGGAATCAACAAAATAGAGGAAGAAATACCCAACGAATTTTAAGACAATAATAGTATAATCAGTTCTGCAAAACAAATTACCAAAGCACAATGCGGACTCAATATTATGGAGATGAACTACCTGGTGTGCTTCTTCCACCACAATCGATTACAAGGTGGGGTACATGTTTCAATGTGACCACATTTTTGTGCAGACAATTAGAAACAAACAAGAAATCGTGAACTTTTTTCCTATGGTTCAATAATAATCCGAGATTGCTAAATTATGTTGAATAATATTGCGATACTGCCTCAAGATTTAGCTTTTTTTAAAGCAGATTATGGTTTTATTAGCCAATTATTAGCGAAAGTAGAAACACAAGGTTTTGAACCCTCTGAATTTCTAGAATTAATTCAAATTATTAAAAACAAGAATCAACATTAATGGCACAACAGCAGAGCGGATAAAAACTAAATTAGGAGAAGTTTTAAGATACATTGATATATCCAATATATTGTGAAGAAACCATAAAGAAATTAAGCATATTTAAGTTTGCACTGATTACATCGATTGATGTAGAAATGATTTTTTCATCCTACAAACAAATATTTTAGGATCGCGGACGATCGTATTTGTTTGAGAATTTTGAAAAACATTTAATTGTAGTATTTACAATTCTGTAACGAATAAAAAATTTAGTTTTAGTTTTGTTGTTAATATTTTGTTTTTTTTTGTTTTAATGCTAATCTATATGTATTCATGTTTGCAACACTTATTTTTTGTAATTCCTTTGCTTGTTCTATAAGAATTAGTGCTTGGGTATCTTACGATAAATACAGAGACGAAAAATAACAAACTGCTCACAATATACGAACATAATATATTATTGAATATATCTAGCTTATTTTCAAAAAATTTTCAGTATGTATGGACATATATTAGTAATACTAAGTGCATATAATTTCCGAAGCTTTCACATAATATATGTGTACATTACGTGACTTAGAGTATATTTAATTCCCAACACTAGTTACATTATAATATGGATCACTCTGAGGTTAAGATAGTATTCTTTTGTATTCTCCGATTTGAGCTAGGAATATAAATAAATAAATAATTTAATGACAAAAATTAAGTTAAAATAAAATATTCGCAATTAAATTACGTGGTGAAAAGGATTAACATAACTAATAAAAATGAAGATTAAGTTTGCATATATAAACGAGTATTTAAGTACATATTTTTTAAAAAGTAAAGAACAATTTTAAATATTCTAGAGTTTTACCATATATGTCAAGTATAAGCTAACAAAATATATATGCTACACTTTTTTATTCTTAATTGTAACATTTTTATGAATTACTGAAATTGATTCGTACTCTCTTTTATTATAATATTAAATTGAATGATACCCATGCTTTTAAATGAATCTGGGCGTTATTGAAGTTTCATCTTATTTTAATCATTTCGTTAACAAAAGGTTTAAACGTACCAGTTTGAAATATTATTACATATAATATACAATGTAAATACATATTCAAGTAATTACACATTTTATTTTGATAGATCAACACAAAGAAAATTAAATAATAATTAAAAAAAAAACAAAATACTCTGTAGATTTCCTCTGGGCGCCTGATACGATATAGTGGGGGACTAGAAGAGGCGGAGCCATGACCATCGCAACACCCGCTAAACAGCTGAAGAGCAACAGTGGGTTTCAAAGCTTAGTTTCGCGTAGAAGTTGAATGTGAGAAGTCGTGTATAAAAGATCTCGAACACGCGCGTGTAATTGTCGAACTGTGATGTTATTCTTCAGTGAGTGACTGAATAAAACGGTACCATGTTTTGGTTATTAGCTTTTGTTTTGCAATTAGTGTTGATTAGTGGCAGAGTGTTGTCGAATATCGAAGATATGCCACGAGGCTGTGAGTGGGAAATGCAACAATCAAACGATGATGAAAACGCCGAAGAACCAGTACTGGCTTGTCAGATACGCACAATTAACGGAACGGACTCTTTGGTATCGGGTCTATCACAAAACCAGGCCGATCGTGTGCAAGCTTTGAAGTTAGAATGCAGTGATGTGTTATTTTTTGAGAGCACACTGGAAACGGCCAAACCAGGAAGCTTTCTTTCTTCGCTCCGATTTTTAAAAGATCTCCGTGTGGAATTCTGTAAAATACGTAATATTCCCGCTTCAGTATTATCGCCTTTAAGACATTTAAAGCATATATCGCTGCGCTCACATAATTCAGATTGGTCGGCCATGACATTGGAATTACATCCCGAAAGTTTTCTGGGAATGAGTCAACTTCGTACTCTAGATCTCGCCGACAATAATATATGGAGTACCCCGCGGGACTTGTTCTGTCCACTGTACAGTTTGTCTAAGTTAAACTTAATGAAAAATAAACTTCAGGATATTCTCGCTTTGGGTTTCGGCGATTGGGGAAATGGAGCTCAAGGGTACATGTGTGGCGGAACTATAGAAACGCTCAACTTATCCGACAACGAAATAATTTCGCTGCCTGAAAATGGATTTTTAAGCCTAAAAGTGTTAGAGGAACTTCAACTGCAAGACAATGCAATATCGAAAATAGCCGATAACGCTTTCGGCGGTCTGGTGTCTCTTCAAACGCTGAACATATCAAGTAATTGTCTGACTGCTTTGCCGCCGGATATGTTCCGTTCATCGCGGGATATACGACACCTATACCTTCAAAATAATACGATAAGTGTGTTAGCCCCCGGATTATTAGAAGGACTGGATCAGTTGCAAGTATTAGACCTGTCCTATAATGAATTGTCGAGCCGGTGGGTGACCAGAAATACGTTTCGGGGAATCGTACGCTTAGTTGTACTTAATTTGGCGTACAATAAATTAACACGGATTGATGCGAATGTGTTTCACGATTTGTACACATTACAAATACTTAACATGGAACACAATGCGATCGATTTCATAGCTGAAGGAGCGTTCGCAGAACTAAAGAATTTGCACGCATTAACATTATCATACAACAAGATCAAACGCATCGAATCGTATCATTTTACCGGTATGTACGCTCTCAATCAATTACTTTTGGATTCCAACGAAATCGATTATATACACGGTCATGCTTTTGAAAATGTCACAAATTTAGAAGATTTGGGCCTAAATGATAATATCTTAGGCAAAGTACCGACAGGTTTAGGAAAACTGAGATTCTTAAAAACTTTAGATTTGGGAAAAAATCGCATTCAATCAATAAATAATTCATCTTTCGAGGGCTTGGATCTCATTTATGGATTAAGATTAGTTGATAACCACATAGTAAACATTTCCAGAGATGCGTTTTCTACGCTACCTTCATTGCGCGTGTTAAATTTGGCATCAAATAGAATCGATTACGTCGAACAAAGTGCTTTTGCAGCTAATCCCACTCTGCAAGCCGTTAGATTAGACGATAATCAGTTAACAGATATTAGTGGAGTGTTCACAAATTTGCCGAGCTTAATTTGGTTAAACGTATCGTCAAATAATATATTGTGGTTTGATTTCGGACATCTGCCCACCAGTTTGGAATGGTTGGATATGCACGACAATGAAATATCGCAGTTGGGCAATCGATTCGAAGTAACGAATTCGCTCAAGATAAAAATGCTTGATGTAAGTTTTAATTTATTGACCGAAATATCGGAAGAATCAATACCAACTAGCATCGAAACTTTATTCTTAAACAATAATAAAATAAGAATTGTGAAACCGCGCACGTTTTTCAAAAAAAATAATTTATCGAAAGTGGTTCTTTATGGTAATGACCTTAAGCATCTAGATTTATCGGCTTTAAGTTTGGAACAAGTTCGCGATGATAAGGACCTGCCACAGTTTTACATAGGAGGGAATCCTTTCTACTGCGATTGCAATATGGAATGGTTATTAAGAATAAATCATTTAAGCAATTTGAGACAATATCCGCAACTTTTGGATTTAGATTCTGTAATGTGTGAGCTTGTTCATTCAAGGGGTGCTTCTGCACGGCCATTGTTGGAGCTTAAACCGTCACAGTTTTTGTGCCAGTACGAAACTCACTGTTTCGCGCTCTGTCATTGCTGTGATTTTGACGCGTGTGATTGTGAAATGACATGTCCGCAAAATTGCACTTGCTATCACGATCACACCTGGTATTCCAACGTCGTTGACTGTAGTAATGCCGGTTATACAAGTGTTCCCGAAAAAATACCCATGGACGCAACAGAAATATATTTAGATGGAAATAACTTGGGCGAACTAGGAAGCCATGTTTTCATCGGCAAGAAGAAACTCGAAGTGTTATATCTGAATAACAGCAACATTGTGACAGTGAATAATAGAACATTTAATGGTGTAAAATCGCTCAAAGTACTGCATATGGAAAACAATAACCTAGAAAAACTACGTGGTTATGAGTTCGATCAGTTGGAGAAATTAAGCGAGCTATATTTGGATCATAATAAAATTAATTTTGTCAGTAATAGTACTTTCGTGAAAATGCGTGACTTAGAAGTGTTGAAACTGGATGAAAATAAAATTGTGAATTTTACGCCGCTTCGCCAGCCAGACTCGGGTTTGTCGGTACGCGTATCTCTGAACGGCAACAAGTGGTCGTGCGAATGTGCCTCTCTCGGGCAAATCGAAGCACGGCTTAAAGAAACTGGTTCGAATCCGGCGAAAGTGTTTTGTGCGGATAGCGAGGAAACCATCGCGGACTTTGTAAAACGGTGTGATAACAGTGATAACGCAATCGCCACTTCGGTTGTTCAAAAGGAAATATTTAAGAACAATCAACTATTCGGTGGAAATTATGTACCGCTTTTAGCTGCAACTTTAGTCGCTGTGATAATTGTGTGTTTAATAGTAGCTCTGGTATTCGTTTTTCGTCAAGATGTGCGTTTATGGGCGCATTCCAAATATGGAATTAGAATTTTTCAAGACAACGGCTCTTCTGAAGATAACGAAGATCGCGATCGATTATACGATTGCTATATGGTTTACAGTCACAAAGACGAAGATTTAGCCTCCCGAGCGTTGAGTCCTGAATTGGAACAAAATGGTTATTCAATGTGTCTACATTATCGCGACTTGCATTTGGTTGGGGGAGCTTCCTATTTGGTAGATGCAATGGTCGGAGCAGCTGATGCTTCTAGAAGAGTAGTTTTCATAGTTTCGCCAAATCTTCTGTGCAATGAATGGACAAGACCAGAATTTAGAGCGGCTTTGCAGGCGGCATTAACTACATCATATCGCCATAAATTAATCTGTGTTTTATATGGCGATCCTTTGGAACCAATGGATCCAGAACTCCGTGCATTACTACGAGCTTGCTCCGTGACGAGATGGGGCGAAAGACGATTCTGGGAGAAACTACGTTACGCTATGCCAGACCTCATCACCAATCGCGTAGATCGAAGAGTTAAGAAACCGACCGACACCAGATGCAAAACAAACACTAGATACACCGCTGCCCCAACAGCTCCTGAAAATTGGTGTAAGTACACAATGTCTGCTGTTCATGGCACCACTTTAACACCAACTCCAACACAGAGTACGTACGTTTCTGGTGATTCGGCAAGAAGTACCGAAGACGAAGGCTGTTCTAGCGCTAGTAGCCAACATTATGGTTCGGAGCAATTAAATCATAGTTACGTATCCATAGATGGAAGGCCACCACAATATACGCAGTTTCCTACATGTAGGGAGCCACATCATGTCTACTCAACCATTCCGGAAAGTCAACCTCAGTCTAGGACTTATTTTGTCTGAATGTGAGTGAACTTTCTATATATAAGGCTGTTACTTAAATGTAAAATAATTTTATTGAAAATATTGGTGACAATTTGTTCAAAGATAATTAATACAAATGAACAAAATGCTACTGATGTGGTTGTGTAATATATATTATATAATTCTCATTAATGTTGTTCGAACGTAAATATAACTGCATACAATATTGTATCTTCATATGGTAATGTTTATTTGCTTAAATATAATATTAAAATTCATAATCGATGAGAGATATACATAAATATCATCATATGAATGTACTTTGACGATTTAACTATATATAATTTATTTATTGTACATTTTGTATATAAATTTATATTTATGATATATACGAATTCTTCGAAGAACGTATGATTGAGTCACTATGTTTAAGCCTGTAAATACGTATTCCTATTTCCTACATAAGATATTTAAGTAAAGACTGTTGTTAATATGTATATATACATTCTTTTAAATAATGAATAAACTTTCTTTTTATGAAAATCCAATTTGTTTTATTTATTCTTTTAAGTTTTTAAATTATAGTAACGGCAATGACAAAATTCAAATAACATTTTTAGCAAATGTGATAATTTAATATTAATATTCTAACCTATACAGGCATGTTGTACTCAGAATTTTGATATTGTGTTGTTGTAATATTGCTTCCTTTTTGAGCATACTTTTTTTTAATATAACCAAGTAAGTTGTGCCTATTGATTAATAAAAATTCGAAACGCAACAGTCGTTTAAAAACAACTATATATTTCTGAAAATAATGATAATAATTTATTAACAATCTGCATATATTATTCTTGTTATATGTTCTTTTTTTGAATAGAGAGATGAATTACAATAACCAGCCATATTAGGAAAAACGACCTTATTTTAGGTGGTAAATTTAAACAATTCTAGAATTGGCTAATTTTGGATTTCTAAATTAATATTATTGTGAATATTGCGTAGGTTGTATTTTAAAAAGTAAAAAATATACTATGACTTAACGATGTTTTAGGACTTTTATCGAGTCAAATAAAGAAGAAAAATAAACTTAAAAATGTGAAGTTGAATTTGATGGAGCCTGTGGTTGATTAACTTAATCACTAAGGTTGATATATAACCCCTTTCCACATTAACTTTCGTAATTCTGTATACGCATTTCGACAACTAAGCTGTCATCATCAGCAGATAATTGCAAAGTGTCGCACCTGGTAAACCACGGCGAAAAATACCCGTACGATCGCGTACGGAGTTTGTTTTCGTACGGGTATTTTTCGCCGTGGTTTACCAGGTGCGACACTTTGCAATTATCTGCTGATTATGACAACCTAGTTGTCGAAATGCGTATACAGAATTGCGAAAGTTAATGTTTAAAGGGGTTATATATCAACCTTAGTGATTAAGTTGTGAACCTACCTTTTAGATTGATCTCACATTTGGTGCCAAAAATATTATGAACTAGCTCATTCTTTTTATTTAGACTTTTCTACTAGACTTTTGTATTGTAAACTTGTAATAAAATAAATTTGTATATTATGTACTAATATAAATTATTAATAATACTGTGAATTAAATTAATTTATAGTTTATTTTTTACTATAAAAGATATAAATGAATTTTAGATAAGGAAATATATATTTATTATATTACGCTTTACCTAATCCTTTTATAATAATTTTTCAAGCTTTTAGGTTCAGTAGTGATTAAGATTCTTTCAAATATATTCACAGAAAAATTTAGCTTTTCTGTAAGTAATCTTTTTTTTTAATATTTTTAATGTTACGTTAATTTACACTTAACTACTACTATTTAATGAACAATAAATAAATATAATAAATAGCCAATTAATATTTATATTAACTAAATTTTTATTTAAACTTTTTCTACTAGACGTTTGTATTATGAACTTATAATAAAACAAATTTATGTGTTATGTAATAATTTAATTTATGAATGATACATAAATTAATTTGAAGTTTAATTTAGTTTTTAGTATATAAAATAAATATTAGCAGTAACAAATAAAGAAAATTAATTTATCCTTACTTTATTATGTAATTCTTTTTTATTATATCTCAAGGTTTTTAGTTCATTAGTGATTAAAATTGTTTGAAACGAATTCATATAAAAATTTAGCTTTTCTTTAAGTAATCTGTTTTTTAATATATTTAATAATCATTAAATTAATTTTCGCTCGAGCACACTTTCAAAATAAACAGCCGACATGTCTAATTAAACTCTTTTAATGAACAGCAAATGAATGTAATTAATGAGCAATAAATATTTCCTTCGAATTGCATTAAAATAATTAGCTAATTAAACAGCAGCTCAAAGGTAAATTTCGATGTGACTGTGGTTAATCGAATTAATCAAATGAGGTAAATAAAGCCCCCTACCACATCAATGTTCGTATTCTGTATACATATTTCGACAAACACACAGCGTGTGTTTGGTTTTTAGAGGAAGTAGATGCGCGGAGTTATTCTGTGCGTGTTCTGCAACGGATCCAGATGTTACACTGTGAGTAAATATTTGCAGATGATGACAACTTAGTTGTCGAAATACGTATACAGAATGCGAACATCGATGTAGTAAATGGTTTTATTTACTTTTTCTAATTAAAAAGTAGGTCATAAAATTTATATTTATTAAGTTTTTATTTAAAAATATATAAAATAAATAATATTTAATAACTTTAAATAATGAAAAAATAAATTTATATTTAGTTTATTATCTAATTCTTTTAATAGTGTATCTCAGTTTTGAGTTCAATAATGATTAAGATCCCTGCAGAGAAATTCATAGAAAAATTAAGCTTTTTCTTTAAGAAATCTGTTTTTTGGAACATCTTTAATAATTATTTAAATTAATTTTCAGTTAACGGTTTACTTCCAAAACAAACAATTCATATTTTTAACAAAATCTTTTTAATGAGCACTGAATAAATATAATTAATAGACAATAAATACTTCTCCTGTATACACAATGAAATAAATAAGTAATCAAAAAGTGAATAGAAATTCAATTTAGTCAAATATCAATTATATTTACATTAAATATTTAATTAGCAATAAATATTCTGAAATTTTCTTTCATCTTATATGGTTAACCTCCGAGGATGAAGAGTTCGGAATCCACTGAAATGTTAAGACCGTCCAACGCGGTACAACATATTAAAAGATTGATTTAATAACTAGAGCATAAAAAATTAATTAGACTGAGTTAATTTTTGTTTGTATTCACTGTGACCTGCGCTTCCATCTCATCCCCATTTTGAAGTAAGTGTCAGATGGTTGTACTTTTTGGCATCCAAATTTAGAACATCTTTTTGTAACACTATAAGTCTTTTAGCTGTATGGTCGTGCAGTTGCAGTAACGGTACTCGAACAGAATCTTTGGGCACACTGATTTTGTCTGGATAACTTTCTTACACGGCGCATTGAACAACCTTATAAGATGGATGTCTATTCTTTGCGGGTTTCCTAATGCAATTATATTGCTGTCATATCAATTTTGATTCCAGAAAAAGTGCTTGCTCTGGTGTAAGTTTTGTATCAATATGTTCATCAGCGGCTAAAAGCTCTTTGATACCCCTTTTGGTGACGTAGTCATATCTTTAAGTATAGAAGCTGCTACATATTTTCCGACAGAACGTAGACTCAGTCACGTTCCATATTTCTGAACGCAAAGAACGTCGCTTGGACCCGAAGAAGTTTGAGATTTCGTAAACACAATCAATTTTCGTTGCTGGCTTTCTTTCTAGCCATCCCCCATTTTGATTTTTGCCATCTCACGGTATATTGATGCCTAAGATGTGACAAAATGGAGGTTCTTTCTTCTGAAAGTCCGAGCAGACTAGTGTTTGAAAAAGGTATTGTCTCAAACCCTCATATTTATCTGTTATTCTCTTCTCTTTGAAGCCTAATGTCATATTCATTAATCTTGAAGCGACAAGGAACTAATGCTTACATTAGCCTTATAAATTAAATACGAAATAAATTATTAGTTGCGAATTGTAGAATTAATTTTTGCTTTGACAAGTTAGATGAAAATTAATAAGGAAATTGGTAATATGGGCAGTTCTTTATTGTGAGGCTAGTCTATACAAGCTGTACAGAGTACTGTAAAATAAAAATTATAGATTACACTAATACGGAACACAACCTTAAGACTTTAATAATAAAGATATTTTAGAAATTCCGTTCTGTTTATAACATATATTTATAATTTGCGATAGTGTTTTTTTAAAATGTTTTCGATAAATATAGTCCTTACTTTAGGAACAGAGGCCATAACAATAATCATTACAGATCGTAATCCTCAATCTAAGTTCAAACAAAGAAGTTAAAGTTACGAAACACGATACTGGATTTGCGTATGTTGCAGTTAAGGGTAAACTGACGCCTACGTTAAATATCTAGGATTATAATAGGTTTGTATGCGGTTTCAGGTAGGCCGTTCACCCCTTGCCTATTATCACTTAGTAGAAAATGTAAATATGAGATTCCGAGTATTAATTTATGGCCAGCAATTTCGCACACTCTGTTGCAGCTTCTTTCCAAATATCTAATACATACAAAGGGTACTGGGAAAGGTTTGCAATATGACGCAACAATGAATTGTAGGAAGCTGCTTGTTGCTGCATGTTGAGATATGTTCGTACGTGCATATTAGCCGCCGCGCCATGTCGATGAGCAGTTTTGCGTTATAACTTCGTGCGTGGTTTAAACATAGAGCAGTGCTTTGAAGAAATGATTCTTGCACTAGATGATGTTTGTCCAAATCGCACAACGATATTCGGGTTGTATACAGAATTTCAAAGGGGAAATTTAACTGTGGAGGATGCTGAGAGGCCTGGAAGGCCACGAACGTCAGTTACGGAGGAAAACATTACTACTGTGAGGAAAATGCTAGGTAAGGACAGGCGAGTGACCTACCAATAGGTAAAGGGTACTTCAAGCCTAAATGCACCAGCAATTCGTTCGATTTTGCATGATCATTTGCACGTGAAGAAACATTGCTCTCTCTGGCTGCCGCATCGACTGATTGAAGAGTAGATGACACGATGTATGACTTGCTGCCGGGAGATGCTAAAAAAGTTTAATAAGGGACAATCTCGGTATGTGAACAACATCGTGACAGGTGACGAGACTTGGCAGTACTATTACGATGTGCCGAAGCTCAAAACAAAGTTTGGGTCTTTGATGGTGAGGACACACCTGTAGTTGTCAGAAAATCCCGATCTGTAAAGAAGAAAATGGTAGCTGTATTTTTCAAATCGAGTGAAATTTTGGAACGCGTCGTTTTGGACACACGGAAGACAGTCACGGCTAAGTGGTATACTGTACAGTGCCTGCCTAAAGTCATTTGATCTATGAAGAACCTGCGACCATAGTCAAGAATGGACACTTAGTTCCTTTATCAAGATAATACTCCAGCTCACCGCACCAAAGCCTGCACCGAATATTTGACCACGACACAATTGAAACTTCTCGAGCACCCTCTCTGCAGTACAGATCTTGCCCCCCTGCGGCTTTGCGCTGTTCTCGCATGTGTAAATGATGCTAAAAGGGAGCCAGTTTTCCAGTAATGAGGACCTTCTGCGGGTTTGGGACAACGAGTGTGCTTTACTCCCTAGTGAAACTTGTCAGAACTGGTTTAAAGATTGGTTTTTGAGGATGGAGAGATATATTGAGTATAGAGGAATTACTTTGAAGAAATTAAATAAACAAAGCTGTATTGCAAAACTTTCCTAGTACCCTTTGTATACTAAAAAAAATTGTATACATTAATATCTTTAAATTTACTTAAAATTGAGGATTTTAATCAACTTGAATATGTTTAACTATTCCCATGGGGTAATTATTTATCTGGTCTCAGTTTCATTAAAATCTGATATATTGTAAAAAGTTCAGACTCAAAAGAGGAACCATGTTATTATTTTGCTCACATTGTTGTCTATAATGTCATCGAATGTATTGAAAAAAGAAATGTCAAACTGGTTGGTTCGATAGAAGTAAAACAAAGGCTTGAATTTTGTAGTCTTTGATAATGCCATAAACCGTACCTGTTAAATACAAGTAAGTATGTACATATACACATTTATTTTAGGAACACATAGACGTATGCAAGTTAGCTTTTTGTTGCGATGCTTTCTACGAAGAGCAGTACTTTATTATTTTAAGATTTTCAACAATTATTTCCTTATAGATATTGAATATAACTCCCTTTTTTCTAAAAAATAAATGACCATGATCGTTGGTTGTTCAGGATTGTAGTACAAAATTCGTACTTAGAGCTAGATTAGTTTCCAAATATTTTTTACGTAAGTGATTCTAAAAATTGAATTCTTTTTATTCTGGCCTCGGGATCAATACCCATATGCCTCAGTGACTGAAAACTTACGGTAGATAGAGTTGGACTGGAATATAAGAGAGACGTGAATTTTCGAAGCCTATCGAAATGATTAACAATAACGCACAAGAATTCGGCTAATAGATAGTAGGAAGCCCACACAGGAAGAATAAAGAAAGGTCCTATTCTCTACCAACATACAATCCTTATTTTTTAATGCATAATCAAGCGACTTATTTGATTCGGGAGACGTTTACTATTATAACTCAATAAAACAATATTAGTACGCAGAGGTACATTTTCTTCAAGTAAACTGTTTATAATTGCTTTACTTTATCTTCATGTAATTGACAACTTAACAAAATATGATTTAAATCTGCGTATTAGAATCTACATTCACATTATGGTGATTTTATATGTATTTTGTGCGACTGAGCTACGTACTCGCGATAACTGAATTTCATTTTGGCAATTGTAGCGCGATAAAATCCAGAAACAGTTATATAATTGTACATCTCTTTGAGGATGAATATAAGTGTGTATGAATATCACCCTGTTAATGTATAATATTCTCCATCGTTCGTTCCATTTGTGTTTTACAAAGAATCTTTTCGTTAATGCAACTAGTTCACAAAATCCAAGTACTGGTCTATACACTGTGTAATTGTTTAAGCTTTGGTTGGCTCAAAAACTGATTTTATTGTTAAAAAATAACAGGAATATTTCAGAATATCAAATATATGTATATGTACATTTTAGAAACGTGACTATCAACAATGTCAATTGCCAAATCTATAGTTGTTAATTATAAATATTTTATTTGGTGTAAAAACGGTTCAATGATAACCAATTATATACATATTTTATGAAGGGCGCTCTAAAATTTGGCTCCTTGTTAAAACATCAAAACAACATAATCACTAAGGTTGATATATAACCCCTTTCCACATTAACTTTCGTAATTTGTGTATACGTATTTCGACGACTAAGTTGTCATCCTCAGCAAATAATTAAGCAGTGTTGCACCTGGAGAGCTACGGCAATAAATACCCGTACGAAACAATTAATTCCGCACACGTTCCGTACCGTTGAAAGCTAAGACGTACACTGCACAGTGTGCGCCTTGGAGACATTGTTTAATTATCTGCTGATGATGACAACTTAGTTGTCGAAATACGTATACAGAATTACGAAAGTTAATGTGGAAAGGGGTTATATATCAACCTTAGTGATTAAGTTAATCAACCACAGGCTCCATCAAATTCAAAGACAACATAGTTTAACGAAAGTATTTTTCAAAAATAAAAAATACATCAATCAAAAAACGATTAAAACAAATCCATGTACGATTATAGTAAGAATTAGCAAAAGTGTTGGCTGATTCTGAAGATTACTTCTGCTAACAAAGGTATAGTAGAATTTACCGAAGGCTACCAATGCGTCATATATTCAGCACCCCTTGGCCTAGAACTAATATTCTGAAGATGACTAATAGAAACAACTATTTTAAAAGTTCATAATAAGTTTAATCAAGATTTTTAAAATACTTTTTTTTCTTTCGTAATCTATTAATAGCTACATTCTTTTTATTTGACTCTATATATATATTCCTGTCATAATTTCATTTATTTTCTTTCCTTTGATTGTTAATTGCAGTGTCCATATTTGTTTTAACATTTTCATTTGCTATGTATGCATATATTCTTGTTCATTTAGCACTTGTTTCTACAGTGTTTCTATTTTTTTATAACTTAATTAAATTACAAAAACATTAATGATTACTACCCTGTCAATAGAATATCTGTTGGGTAATAAAGAGTATTATTTATTAATTAAGTTAATAAACTATGCAAATCTACATCTACCAAACCTGTCAAATATTAATGCCAATGAAAAGATGTCAGTTTTAGTAATTTCCATTAAGTTGACTTTCCAGTACCAGTTTCACTCAAGATCTAATAATTTAATAGCTCGTTAGCAATTTTCGTGACTTGGACCGCAATTTAGTCCAGGTATATATGCAGATTTAATATAATAAATAACACCAAATTTAGGACCATTATTTACAGATAAAAATGTATGTTCTTATAATAAATTATCAAAAGCATATTAAGTTAATGGACATTGGTCAAATTTGATAAAGTAGAGAAATTTTAAGAAGCATTTCTGTACAATATCTGTATCTACAAATATTATACTTACACATATACACTACAGTTCATATCAGTTCGGACAATCAAATAAATTTTAAAAGAAGGGAAAACAGTTGAACTAATTTATGTCAAAATTAAAAATTTTTATTGCATTATTGTTTATAGATGTATATAAAAATTACAATAATTCTAATGTTAAATAAACAAAGATATATTAAACATTCCGCTCATCGAAGAACCCATTTTTTGCGCGAGTAATAGCCCGTACAATTCTAAGCATTCGTTTCACGAGTGTTTCAACGACTCTATTCGGTATACTATTCCATAGTTCTTGCAATATATCCACAAGTGATTTGTTAAGGTAGGACACACTTTTCGGACCCTCCTATCCAATTCATTCCATAACAATTCCATAGGGTTTAGGTCGGGGCTTTGCGGT
The DNA here is from genome assembly GCA_031893035.1 of Dermolepida albohirtum. Taxonomy (NCBI): domain Eukaryota; kingdom Metazoa; phylum Arthropoda; class Insecta; order Coleoptera; family Scarabaeidae; genus Dermolepida; species Dermolepida albohirtum. The sequence goes on from JAVIWB010002749.1 coordinate 202,997, forward strand.
TGCCATGTCATTGTTTATAAGGTATTATTGTTTTGTGCACTAGTTAAGAAATTATTACATATTACTGCTGAGTATTTGGGATCGTTGTCTTGCATAAACACAAAGTTTTCGCTGATTGAACGTAGCCCCGATGATATTGCATTTCCTTGCAATATTTCTAAATAATCCTCTTTTCGCAAAATACCCTCGCGGCGTAGCAAAAACAACCCCAACTAAATACAGAACTTCTTCCTTGTTTGACGGTTGGCACTATATAATCCCGCCGCATTCTTTGACCACTCTTCTTACGAAAACACGCCTTGATTGTCCAAATGCTTTGATTCATCAGTCCATAAGACCCTTTTCCAGTCATCCAGTTTTTGCCTGTTTCCCCGTGGAAGTAAGAGTTTTCATACAGCAATGCGGCCGTGAAGATTTGCAGCTTTTAATCTTCTTTTCACCGTAGCAACACATTTTTTTCTTGGACGGTGGGGATTCATTTCTACTACGATTTCGGGTACTGTTAGTCTCCTATTTCGTTTACTCAGCAATTTTATACGCTCATCGTTGGCGTGAGATGTTATTCGCTTACGACCTGAACGGATCTCTTAAACTAGCCGCGCGTTGATGTCGTCGAATGATATCACTAACAATTCATTTATTAACATGTATCTTTTCGGCAATTTGACGCACTGAATAATCTTCTTAATGAAAAGCAATTACAGAACGTTTTTCTAAACTTTTGGTTTTCCTCTCGTCATTTTAAGAAGTTCCAATAAAAAATACGGTCTTATCAGTGATGGGCAAGCTAGCAAGTTTATTTAAAAACTAATGTGTATTTGAGTACACAAATCTCTTTAGGGTAAGGGCAGGTAAGTTTCGCGATAATATTATACTTGATATACTTGCAGTATTATCTCAAAAGTAATCGTATTTATGCCGGTACGGATTATTCCAAGAATTACCGCAGTGAGTCATAAAATATAATAGTTATTTGTAGGTGCTCTAATAGATCTATTTGTCTGGAATTGGTTATAAATTTCATAAAGGATCTAATGTAACTATGTTATTTATATTTTAAAAAATTCTATTATTTTTTAGAAGAGTTTTATAAATTTCACTAGCTGTCCGAATTAATGTGGAAGTTAATGTACATATACATCTGTAAGTTACCATATAATACTGCCTATTTCATGTCAGTACATTACCCGTATTATTACCTATACAACAAATTTACAGCAACTAATATAAACAGTAAAAGTAAAGTATCGAAAGTAACACCTAAATCTGTAATCATTTCAAGTAATAGTCGTTCGTTCACATAATTTATTCACATTTGCAAGAGAAAGTCAGTACTTTATACTTACTGTATTAACTAGTTGCTCTCGCCATTCTAGAACATTACAAATAGGCTATTGTAACACTCAGCAGTCATTAAGATCACAAGAAAGATTATCAGTAATAATAACAATGGTAATTCTGTTTTCCCACACATTAACAATTTCTACAAAATAATTCCCATTTTAAAATGTTTGGCACATAACAGGAAAATATTAATTTATACTTGCCCTTGATTATTTGTGTAAATACAATTTGAATTATAATCTAACTTTAAAAATGACATTTTGCATTTTACAAACTGTTTTTTACACAAGGGCGTATCAGTAATTAAAGATTCTAGACAAGAAAACAAACTTTTTGGCAAAAAATTATTTCGTTTTTGAACATATTCTTCTTGTTATCTACTACACTTACTAGTTTCTTCATTCCTCCTTATCAAGTTGTTCTAAATATGTACTAGTTTCAGTGACTTGGCTTCCTTTGGCTTGACCGCGACGAGTTTTCAAGCTGGGAAAACAGAATATCTGAAGAAATCAAATCTAATGAATGCGGAAACAGTAGTAACTTATAATACTATATATAAAATATATAATAAATGTAGAAATTTTTGATATTGAAACAGTCAGTGTGAACATGTATATTGTCCTAAAGAAAAAGCGTTCTTTTCTTTTCTAAGTGAGGCATTTTGCATTGTAATCCGTCATGTAGTTGGTCCAAAAAGGGGCGAACACTATCCGCCTGTTATCGCTTTATCTTTTCGAAGATAATTGATAATTCCTCTGCAGTCTCAAAAGACAGTAGCCATAATCTTTTAGTACATGATCTTTAACTTCTTCAGAGTACTTGTACCAACCCCAGTTCATTGTTTCGATCGCTGCTTTATTTCGGACGTATAACGGTGTCCAAGTTTCATCAGTCTTTGATATTTGGTGCAAAACGTCCTTCGGATTACGTCTCAACTTCTATAAGTGTAGAAACGGAATGCATTATTTTTCGTATTTGTGGTCCACTGTCAATAAATACAGTACAGTCCACTTCGTTATTCATCCATTTCAGCTCAGTTTAGATTTCACTGTTGGTTCACATTTGTTCTTTAAAAATAAGATCTAAACAGTTATTCGGAACCCCACTTTTCCTTGTTTCAAAACAAGCTAAAGACAATTCACTTTCTAGCCAAACAGTAAGTGTGTTAACGATTGAGGTAAATGCAAATTTTGGTAGTTATATTTTGAAGGATTTTTAAGTGGAAAGAATTAGGTTACTAACTATTGGGTTGCTCTTTCATTGGACTTACTAATTATGAATATATTTCTGCATCTTCGACTTTGAATATTTACATCTTCGAAACAATGAATCGATCTATATTTTATTTTTATTTGAGGGCTGGATAGTCGTGTCGGTTCGCTAAATATGATTATCTAGCTTTATTTCTTATATCCTAATTGCACTTAAATATATGAATTTACTGAATTTGAAAGCAAAATCATAGATACAGGAACATTTTTTTTACTCTTTTCTCTTTCTTACCATCTCTTTCTTATCATCATCGAGGTTTTTTCTTTTCAAGTCGCCGTTCACAACTACTTTGTTACATCATATATCCACACATTACTTCAATTTCGTTAAATGGTGTAGCTATTAAAATATACACATTTTAGTTATTCACATTATACACTATTTGTTAAATAGTATTATACGTGTACTTTTTTTGGGAGAAAGATGTCTAGTCATTCTAACAGTGTAGAAAGCGTTTCTGACTAAATTGGCTCGAATATAATCTATGTAGCCAATTCGATGCAACATGTGTTAATAACAAAGTCATGGATCACTTTAAAAACTTTAAAAACTCTGGTCGTGATAAGCTGAAACGGCTTACGAATAAGTGGCGTACTCACTACCCCAAAAAAAAGGAAGGCTCACATCTTTCTTTGATAAGACTTAGGCAATAGTCAAGGGCACGTTTATCATCTAACGAAAAGTTTCTTTTACACATTTTTTAAACTTACTGTTGTTTTGTATTATTAATAACACTTTCGTTCGTCATAACAGCCACAGCTTGCTCCTCAAATGAAACTCATTAATCATTAAATATCTCGCATGCCTTCCATCCGCTATTTTCTTGTTGTCAAATCTTAAAAGTTTAAAAAGAAAAACTACAATTTTTACGCTGCAAACGTATTCACTAAACTTTAGACTTTCTGTATCTACAAGATAATTTTGGGTTTTGTTCATAGGACTATCCCTAAACAACTTGACAGTTCCCTCTGATGCTTGCAATATGAACTTAATGGTTTACGAAGAGCCGTTCTTTCACAAGACTAAATCATCACAGGCATATATTGTGCAGGCTGAGGCAGATAAATTAAAACAAAAGAATTATGAAAGATGTTCTGGTTTAGCCAACACAAACAATTATTTCCCCAAGACTATGCAAGGCCTAGGCTAGTGTTGTTGTTATGGTAAAAACTAGCGAATAGAACTTTAGCAGATTCAATCAACACATCTTTCCTCGTTTTAAAAATGTTTCGCAGTCGTTGCTTATTTTAAAAAACTTAAAGTAATCGGTTTTACCAGCGTACAGTAACGCGCCCATTAGAAGTTCGGCTGATGTCGAGCGGAATGATTTTATTTCTAGCTATATCGCACAATTGCATATTACTGCACGTCAGTCACTTCTAGAATACAACCATGCTCAAATGTATTAGACACCTTACGAATTTATGTACATACATACATATATAGCTTATACAGTTTAGTCAAAAGAAAGGTGAGGGAAATAAAACTGTTGTGAAAATTATGTACAAAGTGTTATTTAGTAATACAGTACAATTTATCAATATTTTGTCGCTCCGCCCTTGGCTTTAATGACAGCTCGCACTCATCGAGGCATACTTGCTACTAAATTGTAACACTCTGCCGGTGGTATTGCAGCCCATATTTCGCGAATTTTTGTTGATAATTCTGCTTTTGACAGGCATTTATGTTCCGTGATCTTAGTTTTTAAGATACGCCACAAATTTTCAATGGGCGATAAATCTGGACTTTGTGGCGGCCAATCCAATACCTCCACTATGTTTTCCTCGAACCAACGCATTACAGCTCCCGATTTGTGGCAGGGCGCATTATCTTGCTGAAAAATGTATTGTGGAATATCCTGGTCGAATAGTTTTAGCACAGACGGTTCTAGTACTTCCTCCAACATGGCTAAATAGCGTTGGCTATTCATCCGTCCATCGCACAGGTACACTTCTCCAACACCGTATGCAGATATACAACCCCAAACCATGATACTACTACCTCCAAATTTTACTGTGGGAATGATACATTGTGGTTCATAGGCTTCCCCTTGCCTATGCCGAACGTATAGCGTCCCAGGTAGTCCCTAAGGCTGCCAGGCAAAAGAAGAAAGTTAGCACTTAGACAGGATTAATTTTGTTTAATGTTACATGTAGACTGAATTGCATACAACGATAAGAATATTAGTCATGAAGATGGGCTTACATACCTCGATATTCGATTCATCAGACCAAAGAATCTTCGACCACTTCTCGATTGTCCAATTTTTATGTTGTTTGGCCCATAAATACCGATTCTTTTTATGAGCGTCAGTTAAAAGCGGTTTACGTCGCGCTTTACACCCTCGTAAACCAGCACGCTGGAGACGCTTTCTCACTGTTTGCGCAGAAACTGTTACGCGATAACGCTGTTTCAGCTCACTGAGAGATAGTCTTTGTAAAATTCTGTCTTCTCTAATCGAGGTACAGGGTTTTCTGCCACTTTTTGGTCTGTTAACAAACGACCCACTCTCCTGATAGCGACTAATGGTTGTACGTGAGCGTTAAGTGAGCGCTTATTCAAATATTGAGATGGTATGGGATTATATTAAAACATAAATTGAATTTTAAATCACAAGGTTTTTTCTTTATTTTATATCACAAATTTTTCAACCCACCCTTGTATCTAAATACATATTTACGTACTACACATCTCGATCTTTTAATTTTCCTTCTATTTTCCTAAGAAAAGCGATATTTTCGTTGTCGCGATGCGAACATTTTAAACATGCTATGGTATATTACACCAAATATATAACAACTTCGACTTATTGTTACCCCCACAGTTCAATAATACACATATTGAAATCTTTACAAGTTCATAAACAAATAGTATTTGTTTCTTTCGATTACATTCCTTCAATATTCTCTTAAGATCGGAGATTTTATTTGTGTGTGAAATACAATAATTTAGATTTTGTATAAACATTTACGTAACAGAAAACGTATATTAGTTGAATATTTCGTTTATTGAGAAACAGCAATATCTTTACTTTGTAAATTTCGCTTAATATTTCAGTAGTCTTTTTGTAAAGGCAATAAAATACAACGTATTTACGCACGTATTTATCTGCATATATACAAAGTGATACTTACGAAACAAAATTGCTCTACTATTGTTGTCAATTGATTTATCGAACCAGTTCTAAATATAGATGACACAACATTTACAATATACTTCTTCTGTATTGATATAATTTTCCAGAGCAAACATTAGACTTGCATAACGCAGCTATAAATAGCAATTATGACTCTGAGAATGCGGTTTCTGTTTTATGTATCTATGCCGGCGGGTGTTTGAACTTGCGCATGAAATATATGTACTTCTTTTTCATTTACATAGAAACTTACTATCGTTAATAGTTTTGTTCCGTGAGAAGTAATAATAAAAAGTGTTCTTAATTTATTCGTAATTATGTTGGATATGCGAAATGGGAAAATATTTGCATTTTCCGTTCGCTTATTATTTAAAGATTGTGTACGCCAATCCGGAGACCATTTCGATAAAAATATATGAAATCGTGAAAATGTTAGATTACGCTGCATCGATATTAGAATAAGGTTTGTACAGAATTTAATCCGCGTAGTGTGCCTCTGTAACTGCCATTTTGGTTAAACATACTTGGAGCAAAATACAAGTTTCTTCATTAATATTTTTGCTTCTAAAGGGTTTTCCAATAAGGACTTGACAAATTTTTTTCAAAATAAAATGCAGACCATTTGAGATATTTCAAAAACTTTATTATCGGGTTGAAGTACAATCAAAACATTTATGAATGGAACTCGACTTCGTTCATATGGCCACCGCGGGCACGTTTGCAACGGTCGATTCGTTGGACCCAATTTTCGATGACTAGGCTACACAATTCGGCCGAAACGGCTGCTATTTCGCGTTCAATGTAGGCTTTGAGCTCTTCCAACGTAGTCGGCTTGTTGACATAGACCAATGACTTGACGTAGCCCCAAAGAAAAAAGTCTAGAGGTGTTAAATCGCACGAACGAGGCGGCCAATCGACTGGTCCATTTCTTGAGATAACACGCTCATCAAACTTACTCTTCAATAAATCGATTGTAACGTGTGCTGTGTGGCTTGTGGCACCGTCCTGCTGAAACCATATGTTGTCCAAGTCCATATTTTCCAATTCGGGCCAAAAATAATTGGTAATCATGGCGCGATAACGATTATCATTCACAGTAACGTGACGATCATTAACGTCGACGAAAAAATATGGCCCTATGACGCCGCCGGCATGCAAACCGCACCAAACAGTTATTTTTTGTGGATGAAGTGGTGTTTCATGAAGCGCATGTGGATTTTCACCCGACCAATAACGCATATTTTGCTTATTGACGAACCCATTGAGCCAAAAATGAGCTTCGTCACTGAAAATGATTTTGCGATGAAATTGATCATTTTGGCGCATCTTTTCCAGAGCCCAATCGGAGAACGTACGTCGCTTCAAATGGTCTATCGGCTTGAATTCTTGAGTCAGCTTGATCTTGTATGGGTGTAAACCAAGATCCTTAAGCAAAACTCGCCATAAAGTGGTCTGGGCGTTGCCCAACTCTTGAGAGCGCCGTGGAATTGACTGATTTGGATCATTTGCTAGGGACGTTTCAACGGCAGCGATATTTTCGACACTTCGACCAACCCGTTGTCTCACTGGCACGGCAGCATCACACAACGAATATGTAGACTGAAATTTTTGCACTAAACTTGTTACTGCCTGTCTACTAGGGCGAGAATTACGACCGAAAATCGGAGTTAACGCTCTTAAAGTAGCGGTCACCGACTCCGAATCTCTGTAGTAAATTTTTATAATTTGCAGACGTTGTTCGTTCGTGTACTTTACCATGATGAAAATGTTAAGTTTACTGAATAAATTGACAGTGACAGTTCGATGATTAGTGAAAGGGTGCGTTCACAAATTGAATTAAAAGTTGTCAAGTCCCTATTGGAAAACCCTTTACTATTCTGGTTGAAAGTAGTTTTCATTACAAGGGTGGTGCCACAAGTACCCGACCTGACCTAGAGATGGCGGTAGTTATTTGAAAAATATCACTGTATTGGAAAGTACACAATCTATAAAGCATATGTTTCAAGTTTCAAGACGACACGTTATTTGGTATTTGTTTGGCAGCCATCAATAGTGAACGTTTTCTGTGAATTTGTAAAAATGGAGAAAATTGGTCATCGTTACGTGATACAATACTTTTATTTGAAAGGCCTCAGCCCAGCCGTTATAAAAGCTGGATTAGATTCGTCTCTGGATGACTCTGCTCCTTCGTTTACAACAGTGAAATATTGGGTAGCAGAGTTTAAACGAGGCCGTACGAGCTGCCAAGACGAGCATCGCAGTGGTCGATCAAATGAGGTGACGGCTCCAGAAATGGTGAAGAAAATCCACAAAGCGGTACTGGATGTTCGTCGACTGAAAGTGCGCGAGCTAGCAGACATAGTAGGCATTTCAAAATAATTCCCCATCACCTCGATATATTCAATGCATGCGACCGGTAATGATTAAAAGTTTCTAATGCTTTGATAAAATTCAGCAACCTCGAGTTTGTTAAAGTCCACAGAAGCTCTACCATCGCTGCTTGTTGAAAATCACTGACCTGTAAGGTATTTTCTAAAGGGTGAAAAAAGATCGTAATTCCACTGTGCCAAAGAAGGTGAATGAGACGGGTGTGACAACAAATCAAGGTCTAATTCGTGAATTTTTGCCTTAGCAGCAACACTTTTGTGGAGCTGCGCATCTTTATCATGAAAAATGATTTTTTTCTTAGTTAATTTAAAACGCGTTAATTTCTTACTTTAAAATAGCCGAAAGACTACTGTAATATTTCCCTCTGATGGTTTACTTTTTGGGAAAGTAATCAACATTACCTTTCCTGTAGATGGAATAACTAATCTTCTTTGGGGAAAAATGGCTTCTTAATTTTAATTTCTAATACCACATATTCCTAAATAAGAAACATACCGGGTCTCCCATGACATGAATGTCACAGCTTAAGGATGTGTTATTGGAATTTAAGTTAAAAATGTGTAAAATGTCTACTCTATCGTAATTGAAACATTACTTACCGCTGTTTGGTGTGGCAATACTGATGACCGTCTCATTGGTCTGCTTATAACCGAAGAACGTCTCACAGAAGTGTTATTTACGTTTTCTAGAAAATAACCTTACAACATTATTGGATGATATTCCGCTTAATGAAAGACGACGAATGTGGATACAGCACAATGGCGCACCTTCGCATTTTGATAGACAAGCAACAGATATTCTTAAAGAAAATTATAAGAACTAGTTGATTGAAAGAGGTTCAGCAGTTGCTTGGCCGCCCAGGTCAGCAGACTTCTCCTAGATTATTTTTTATGGGGAAGACTGAAAAATTTAATTTATGCTGAACAGCTTGAAAACAGAGAACAACTTGTTACTATAATTATGGATGCCATAGAAACTACTCGTGCTGCTCCTGAGACTTTTAGTAGTTCAACTCTAAGAGGAGCTAAACTATATGCATAGCGATTAGGTGGACATTTTGAATAATTAATTCAATAAAGCGACTTCTTTTTAAATCAATTCCGATGAATTTTTTTGCAGCGGTTCATAATACCTGCATGTAGGGTTACCTAAAACTACAAATGCTTGTAGCTGAGTTTTGGGCATATGTTCATTAGACATTTTTAACTTGAAATTGCCTCAGTAGCACATTCTTAAACTGGCGACCATACCACGGGACATCTGGTATGTTTCTTATTTAAAAAATTGAGGTTTGAAAAAGAAATTTAGAAACCGTCATCTAGAATCAGAGAACCTAATATTAAATATTTTATGTGATATTAAATTTGAGATTATCTTGACAAATACTAGTAAAAATTATGATAGCATTACAGATGTAAGAAATATTTGAAAGCGAAGTATAAAACTTCTTTTTGGCATTGATTAAGTAAGTAGTTACTTTGTCAGATTCATTTCATGTATCATAGTTGTAATTTGTAAACGCAGAATGCTTTTCACTAACTGATTGACGATTTAATGTACAATTTTGGTAATAAATATCTACGAGGGAGCGTTTTTATATTCGCGGAATGAGCGGGTTGTAGAGGGGTGAGTAGGCGCATTGGAGGCGTGGCCTATGCAGCGACTCATGATTAGTATAAATACGAAGTTTCATTGTTATTAGACAGTTAGTCTTTGAGCTATCGTCAACCAAGTAACATAATCAGGAGTGAAAAGTGAAATATGGAAAAAATCGAATATCGTGCCGTTATAAAGTTCCTTACCAGGCAAGGAAAATCAGTCGCGACCATAATGAATGAGATGTCATTGGTTTACGGCGACTCTTGTCCAGGAAAAACCATGGTGTACAAGTGGCATAGTTTATTTGAACAAGGAGGGGAATCCCTTGAAGACGACCCGAGGCCGGGCAGGAGCATTGAGGTGACCACGCCAGCACTTATCCAAAAAGTTGAACAAATTGTACTCGAAGATGCTCGACTAAAGAAGAAACAACTCGCAGAAATGGTTGGAGTATCCGATACAACAATTTTTAAAATCCTACACGATCATCTTGGCATGTCTAAGGTCAGCGCAAGATGGGTGCCGAGAATGCTCACGCCGCCGCAAAAACAACAGCGCGTAGAGTGTTCGCGTGCATTTTTGGACCTCTATAATGAAGGCAAGGATGGTGTATTGAGTGCAATTGTTACTGGAGACGAAACTTGGGTTCATCATTATGAACCTGAGTCCAAACAAGACTCCATGCAGTGGCATAAAAAGGCACAGCACCTCCCAAGAAATTTAAAGTGTCACAATCAGCTGGGAAACTCATGGCAACGGTATTTTGGGACTCGGAAGGAATATTGTTGATTGATTATAAAGATAAAGGTGTTTCTATAACCGGAGAATATTACGCTTCAATATTAGAGCGACTAAAAGAAGCCATTAAAGAGAAAAGACGGGGAAAATTGACAAAAGGTGTTCTGCTTTAGCACGACAACACGCCCGTCCACAAGAGCCGCGTTGCGTTAGCTGCCCTGCATAAGGAGGTCTTCAAAATTGTGAATCACCCACCCTACAGCCCCGAGTGATTATCACTTGTTTCCTAAAATGAAAAAAGAGCTGCGGGGTAAAAAATTTACTGCCGATGATGAAGTCAAGGAGGCAGTTTCGGCGTATTTTGCAGATAAAGAGAAATCATTTTTTTATGAGGGTATAAATAAATTAATTGAAAGATGTGAAAAATGTATCCGTCTTGCAGGTGAATATATCGAAAAAGAAAAATAATTTGGTTTTTTTATTTCCACCCCTTGTCCCCCATTCCGCGAATATAAAAACGCTCCCTCGTAGCTTAAGGTATTCGTAACTTTCTTGGTTATAGTTAATAAGAAACATTTAGAAGAAAAAGTTTTAATACAAATCTAGTTTTAAAAAGTATATTTTTAGCAAAAGCTTTTGTACATTTTGCCCTAGTTAAATATAGATATTTATATTATCTAAAATATATTCATTTATGTATATATATATTTCAATATTAACAAACCATGTCTTGACATTAATCGTTAAAAGTAAAGTTCATAGTTTCTGTAATTAACTTTATGAAAATAAACTACCTTCTTAAAAATGGTTTGCTCCAGGGGAACTGCTCCTAAGCGGCTTATAATGCAGTCACCAAGAAATAAATTTCGGAATCCTTTATATCCTACTTTCCCTTTGAAAATATTTTTGTTTGCGATTCGTCAACATATTTGTTTAGTTGTCGATACTTTATCAGGTAGTTTTCCGAAATACCTAGGAAATTCTTGAATGCTATAGAATTCCCAAAATTTTGAAAACATTTTTTTAGAGCTATTATAAAATGTGAGCATTTATCTGGAATTAGTTTGCATTTGGGAGAGTGTTCCGGTAAGACCTTTAAATTTAAATATTTTTTTAATTATATTACTTTGATAATGTATACATTGGAAGAAAAAAAGAAAAAATTGAAATGATAACATGGGCTTTGAAAGGTAATTCTTTACGGCGTATCCAGCGCCTTTTCTCTGAAAAGTATGTAGATCGTCCCTTTCCTGCATTAACAACAAGGTCATTAGTAGTTAAAAAGTTTAAATCAGAAGGTTGCATTTTGGGATGCAAATGTCATAAAATACGGAGAATAAATAACGATAAAAAAATGCAGGAAGTTATGGTGTGCGCAATGGTCGAAGAAAATTCCAATATTACTATATCTAAAATATCAGAAGAGATAGGTATTAGCGTGGGTAAAGTTCATAAGAAATTAAAGAAAACTAAATACACATACTCATCAGGAAACTTTTCATGCTGATCAACACCGCAGAATGGAATTTTGTGAAAGTGTAATAGAACGTGTAAATGCGAATGAACACTTCATTGAGACTATCGTGTTTACCGATGAATCCACGTTTCCGTTGAACGGTAAACACAATCCGTCGAATCTTCGATATTGGTCTATTGAAAATGAGTATCGACAATTGAATACGGGGACACAGTATCCTGAAAAATTGAGTGTTTGGGCTGGTATTTATGGGAATAACATTATTGGTCCATTCTTTATCGAAGGAAATTTAAATGGGGAAATATATTTGAATCTTCTTCGAAACGACATTGTCCCTGCTTTGAGAACTATTAATCCCAATTTAGAGAACGTATGGTTCCAGCATGACGGTTGTCCGGCACATGGAACTAGAATTGTGAATGAATATTTAAATAATATATTCCCCCAAAGAGTTATATCTAATAGTGGTACAATTCGCTGGCCACCAAGGTCACCAGACTTAGCCCCTAATGTCTTTTTTTTTATGGGGTTACATAAAATCAAAGTTATATGGGCATCAAGACGAAAGGGCTAATAATTTGGAAGAATTACGGGTTAAAATCGAACACCAATTCCAAATTATTAATCCTCTTGTACTGGCCAATGTTCGAAATGAATTTTATAATAGATTGGGCTACTGTTTAGCGCAAGCAGCAGGGACATTTGAGAATTTAATTAATAGAATTTATTTTCTATATTTAAAAAGTATTTTATAAGTTTCGGCGAGTTATATTTATTTTCTGTTTAAAGAGTATTTTGTAAGTCCCGAGAAGTTATTTTATTTTTTAGCTTCTTTAAGAGTTTTTATTATTTTTAAACGTTTTATTAGAAAACGTCTTTTAGTTCAATGCGAAACTTATTGTAAAAATACCAAATTGTACAGTTAAAAGTAATTACAATTTATTAATTGTCAGTGATAGACCTTCCGCCAAGTACCACGAACAACTACTTAATCTGTAGTCAGTCGTTGTTGTGATTCGACTGACTCGCGCCCCACCACTTTACATTCTGATCGGCATTCGGTATCTAGATCCGAATATAATATGATAGGGTGTTTTTAGCATTTTAATATGAAAGCACGGTATATATATATATATATATATATATATATATATATATATATAATACGCTTGTGCTTTTCCAGCTAATTCTCATTACAGGTTGCACTCTGCCCCTCAAATCATTCACATTCAAAACTTGTTATACTAGACATAGTTGCAGGTAATGGCGTAAAAGAATATCGAGTTATTAAGTTGCAATTATAGGATTACATATTATATATATTTTTTTCTAGTATTGTGTTTTAAAAATGAGTAAATTGCAATATACTACATTGCGATGCTCACATAAAACGTAATGAAACTATTAATACGCAGATAATAAACGACAAAAGGTAAATGTTTAGAATTATAAGTCTACGATTACAATTTAGTAACCCGATATACTTTTATACAAATACTACCACGTTTAACGTGAATAACTTAGGGGAAAAGTGTAATGTGCAGCGGGAATAGACCCTGTGTGCAGGTAAATAACGAAAACAATATTCATAATTATTTTGGTTAATATTTAATCATTGAATCAGATCGGTATGATGGAGGGCTCAGAATACATTTTTAAATACATATTTCAATACACACCTTGCCATGCAATTTACGCATCTACATAAACGTCTTTCCAATTATCTCAATATAATACAATATGACCGATTCTGTAAAATAACTATCACCTAAGCAGAGACTTTATCCAGCGAGCAATTTCTTTAGGTTTAGGAAGAGGCAGAAGTTACTGACAGCCAAATCAAGCAAATACACATGATGGAATTTTACAGCAACGGCCTAACTGTTGTGCAGGCATTATGGTAATAAAAGAGTACTACATGTATGGATGTTTCTTCTTAATAGCACTATTTAAGTGGGTTAGTTAGTTGGTAACCTTGCCCTATTCCAGATAATCAATGAGTATCACAACTCGAGAATCCAAGAAACTCGTAGCCACGACTTTTTCGAACATGGAATCATTCTCTCTTTCTTTTGCGTACTTCTACCTGCTCGCATTTACTGTATAAACGGTTGCCTACTCTTCGATGCACAAAAGCGAACCCATATCTATTCATGTTAAGTAAATCCAAACATTCTTGGGAAGAGTTTATTCACAAGCTGTTATTGTTAACCAAAAATGCCGTACCCATCGCGTGGAAACTGATTTTTGCCATGCCGTAAATAGATATGCAGGTCCAAGCAACGCACTTTTATCTCAGGAACATATTTTTTACAAGAAATTAACTGAAAATCTATTGTTTATTCGAATTTTAAAATTTATGTTCGTACTTCGTGAATTGCCCTTCATTGAAAGTAGAGTTTGACTAAAGTTACGATAAAAAGCCAACTTTCTGGTGATGACAAAGATAAAACCAGCGTAAATACGACAATTCCTAATTCTAAACAACTCAATTTAGTACAGTAACAGTCGAACTGAAAAGTCCCCGGTCTACCATAGTAAAACACAGTTTTTTGGCAAAATTCGATTTTATTATTCAACATTGTTGCCTTCGAGGGCGATACACCGATTATAGCGTCCTTCCAACTTTTCGATACCATTTTTGTAGTACGAATTGTCTTTAGCCTCGAAATAGGCCTCAGTTTCGGCGATCACCTCCTCATCCCTGCTAAATTTCTTCCCGGCGAGCATTCTCTTGAGGTCTGCAAACAGGAAATAGTTGCTGGGGGCCACATCTGGAGAGTACGGTGGATGGGGAAGTAATTCGAAACCCAATTCACTTAATTTGCCCATTGTTTTCATTGATTTGTGACACGGTGCATTGTCTTGGTGAAACAGCACTTTCTTCTTCTTCATATGGGGCCGTTTTTTTGCGATTTCGTTCTTCAAACGGTCCTATAACGCTGTATAATAGTCGCTGTTGATGGACTGGCCCTTTTTAAGATAATCTATGAAAATTATTACATACGCATCCCAAAAAACTGACGCCATAACTTTTCCTGCTGACTGTTGCGTCTTTCCACGCTTTGGAACCGGTTCATCGCGTGCAGTCCACTCGGCTGACTGTCGATTGGACTCTGGAGTGTAGTGATGAATCCATGTTTCATCCATTGTCACATATCGACGCAAAAACTCGGTTTTATTACGATTTAACAGCTTCAAACACAGCTCAGAATCATCAACTCGTTGTTGTTTTTGATCGAATGTGAGCTCGCGCGGAACCCATTTTGCGCAGAGCTTCCGCATGCCCAAATATTCATGCACGATATGTCCAACACGTTCGTTTGATATCTTTAGGATGTCAGCTATCTCGATCAACTTTACTTTACGGTCATTTAAAATGATTTTGCGAACTTTTTTGATGTTTTCTTCGGTGACAGCCTCTTTTGGTCGTCCACTGCGTTCGCCGTCTTCGGTGCTCATTTCACCACGTTTAAACTTAGCATACCAATCAATTATGGTTGATTTTCCTGGCGCAGAGTCCGGAAACTCCTCATCAAGCCATGCTTTTGCTTCAACGGTATTTTTTCCCTTCAAAAAGCAGTACTTTATCAGCATACGAAATTCTTTTTTTTCCATTTTTTTAAATAACAAAAGTAGCTTCACTCTTAACGCAATATCTCAGTAACTAATGGTCGGATTGCTGTCAAATTTTGACACGTTTCGTTTGAAGGTTAGTACTATCTAAAAAACATATGGATTTAATAACAGTAACGCCATCTATGTGTCAGACCGGGGACTTTTCAGCCGACCTGTTAAAAACCTTTTTAAAATACCTTCATAAAGAATTAATAATGCCTTTATTCTTTATGAGAATATTTAATTTATCTGATGTTTGTTTTTTTCATGTCAGCGTATGTACTTTACTGTTTCATTAAATATGCTTGCTTTAGTACAAACGAATAGATTGAAATTTAATTTTTTTAGTTACCGTCAGCGTATGCGCATGTCTCTTCACACTTACATTGTATTTTCATTTTTTATATGTTACTTTTGTTTTTTATGATTAACTTATCCATAACTTTTGAATTAATATGTCTCTAAACAAGTCATTATTAAATGTGAAAGATATAGCTTGGAATGTATGATACTCTATATTATTGTATAAAGGAATAGGTTTCTCACTATTCATAAGGGTTTGCGAATAAATTTTCAATTTTCCTGCCTGTGCTTTACCATCATGACTACAACGAAAAATAAAAATTATTAATCAGTTGCAATAAATATATTCAACTATATTAAAGAGATAATTTTGAAACGTAGTAAAATGGTAAGCTGTTGTGACGATGGTTAGACCATTCCAAATTTTATCTCACCAGTCTAGTGAGATAATAGTCTATCCAATTTTTTGAAAAACCTATAGTATGTAAATGAGAAGAAAGAAATATATGACCTAATAAGAAAGAAAAAAGAAAATTGGAAATGTCCTATCAACTGAACAAATTGGTAGAGACAATCCTGATACAATCCTGAAAACAAATTATAGTATTATTCATAAGTTTCCAGGTTGAAATGACTGCAATTCCCAAATTTTAGATTTTGTTAAAAGCACAAAATTGTTCGTAAAGAAGTATGATATTATTTTCAAAACGAGAAACAAGAAACGCTTAAATATGACCGCCACTGTGATGTTTAATTTAAAATAGAATGTTCTCGATGACATGTGATATCGATTGCTGTAGGTTCACACGAGGTATTTTTGGAAATGTATTTTCTTTGAGGTAACCCCATAACCAATAGTAAGAAGGATTTATATCTGATGACTTAGAAGGCCTACTGTTCTAATATGCCTACTAATTACATCGTCACCAAATGTGTTACATAGTTGTGTCTTTACATTATTGTCTTTGTGTGGTGGAGTAGTGTCTTGCATAAAGACAATGTGTCAATATTATGATTCTGTAATGCCCAAAGCGCAAAACCTTACGACATTAACGTCATTTTTGCACGTTCCATTTTCTCAATATAAAAAAGGTCCTATTAATAAATTTGACAGTAACCTTGATATCACGTAATCCTTCCTAGAACTAAACCGTAGGTAGCTAATAGAATTTTATGGGCGAAGAATATACAAAAACTTTCGGAAATGAGATTGTACGAAACATTAATAAGAACAATTATTATCTCTATGCCTTTGAAAGTTACGCATTTAACAAAAGTGAAGAATATAAAGTTGAAGCATGGAACAGCAAATCTTAAGTATTATTTATGTAGGAGAACAAATAAGTAATTTGCAAAATTTCTCAGAAGGCTCAGTATTACACCCAAATAATGAGAACATGAAAAGACAGATGTTTTTAACATATAGACATGTTGTTTGAAAATAAATGGATCAAAAAACTTTTACTCGAAGGATATGGAGGTAGGAAAAGAAGACAACATTCCTGGCGGAAAGTGGCTAAAAGAGTTCTGCAGGAGGTAAGTGTAACGGAGTGAGAAAGGAGGCTAAAGACTACTAATAAATAACGGTGACAAAAGACCTATTAAGCGTACATGAATACTATGTAGAAGTAATTCAGCCTTACGACATTTACGAGGGACTTTCAATAAACATCGGTACTAGTACTATCAAAACTTGATTTATTTTAAACAAAAATATGTTCATCGCATTTTATTTAGTACATCTGTAGTGCAGTGATCTTCCTTCGATGATACTATTATTATTCAAAGACATGAAGGAAGTTTGTCGTTCAGACAGCGTTTTTATATTCGCGGAATGGGGGATTTTCACAGGGAACACAAAATTTGATCGCATATCTTCTCTCTTTCATTTTATCCTTCATAATTTTTAGAGACAAAATAATGTCATAATTTTCATATTGAAAAAAACCAAATTATTTTTCTTTTTCAATATATTCACCTGCAAGACGGATACATTTTTCACATCTTTCAATTAATTTATTTATACCCTCATAAAAAAATGATTTCTCTTTATCTGCAAAATACGCCGAAACTGCCTCCTTGACTTCATCATCGGCAGTAAATTTTTTACCCCGCAGCTCTTTTTTCATTTCCGGAAACAGGTAATAATCACTCGGGGCCAAGTCTGGGCTGTAGGGTGGGTGATTCACAATTTCGAAGCCCACTTTATGCAGGGCAGCTAACGCAACGCGGCTCTTGTGGACGGGCGCGTTGTCGTGCAAAAGCAGAACACCTTTTCTCAATTTTCCCCGTCTTTTCGCTTTAATGGCTTCTTTTAGTCGCTCTAATAGTGAAGCGTAATATTCTCCGGTTATAGAAACACCTTTATCTTTATAATCAATCAACAATATTCCTTCCGAGTCCCAAAATACCGTTGCCATGAGTTTCCCAGCTGATTGTGACACTTTAAATTTCTTGGGAGGTGCTGGGCCCTTTTTATGCTACTGCATGAAGTCTTGTTTGAACTCAGGTTCATAATGATGAACCCAAGTGTCGTCTCCAGTAACAATTCCACTCAATACACCATCCTTGTCTTCATTACAGAGGTCCAAAAATGCACGCGAACGCTCTACGCGCCGTTGTTTTTGCGGCGGCGTGAGCATTCTCGGCACCCATCTTGTGCTGACCTTAGACATGCCGAGATGATCGTGTGGGATTTTAAAAATTGTTGTATCGGATACTCCAACCATTTCTGCGAGTTGTTTCTTCTTTAGTCGAGCATCTTCGAGTACAATTTGTTCAAGTTTTTGGATAAGTGCTGGCGTAGTCACCTCAATGCTCCTGCCCGGCCTCGGGTCGTCTTCAAGGGATTCCCTTCCTTGTTTAAATAGACTATGCCACTTGTACACCATGGTTTTTCCTGGACAAGAGCCGCCGTAAACCAATGACATCTCATTCATTATGATCGCGACTGATTTTCCTTGCCTGGTAAGGAACTTTATAACGGCACGATATTCGATTTTTTCCATATTTCACTTTTCACTCCTGATTATGTTACTTGGTTGGCGATAGCTCAAAGACTAACTGTCTAATAACAATGAAACTTGGTATTTATACTAATCATGAGTCGCTGCACAGGTCACGCCCCCAATGCGCCTACTCACCCCTCTACAACCCGCTCATTCCGCGAATATAAAAGCGCTCCCTCGTATGTATATACTTCGTAATCTAACAAAATAGAGCTTCCCTTTTTAAATGCTTCACATGTTGCAATATCATTTGATGCAGATAAGCAAATTTTAACTCATTTTAATTCATTCCACAAAAAACTTGAATTCTCAACAAAAAACAGTCACACACAAAGACGGTAATATTTCAGATCGGTACGCCAAATTCACTAATTCAGATATATATCTAAATTTCTTATCAAATACATTCAATACAAAAAAAAATTGAATCCATAACTTAGTAGAGAGGTGGTATCGATTTTCAGAAAAAACAATATTGCAAGAAACAAACAAGATTTAAACAATACTTTCAAAAAATAACCATTCTCGAACTTCATACAAAAAACATTAAAAAAAAGGTCATTCACACTTAAAACCCAAACAGACGACTGGCGCTTATTTTCTGGCTCGTATGAGTCAATCCAAGATTCATCACCATTGACAATGTCGTACAAGTTTTTATCTTTCGGCGTTAAAGCAATCTAGAATTTTTTGACACCAATTCATCCTAGCTGCTTTCTGTTCTTTGGTAAAGTCAGTATCCAACGGGAAACTGACTTTTTTACACGCAATTCTTTATGCACATTATTTTTTGAATTGAGGTCTTAGAAATCTCCAATAATTCTTCAAACTGGTGATACGTCATATGTCGATCTTCATTAATGATCTTGCGTACAGCATCGACGTTTATCTGAGTGACTGCCGTTTTTGGTGAACCTACTCTTAGATCGTCGCTAAGGCTAATCCGTCCACGTTTGAATTCTCCATACTAACGAGGAATTGTTAACCGATGTGGTTCTTCATTACAGAAACCAACTCAGAGAGCGAGACGTGCTTGTTGAGATAATTAGTTAAATTATGAAAAATTATTACACAAAAATATTCTGGGTTTAATTCCATTTTTCAATTAACTTTTCAACTTTGACAGTTTGTTGTAGCTCCAACACTACATGTATCGCACTGAAACTTTGGATTTAGATTAACTAAAGATGTAGATTAATTTTTAATACTGACATTTTATTAGTGGTGCAATCTATGTCTCATTATGCAAAAATTAAAAGAAAACTTATATGTGATGTGTAAAGTTCATGCTTTACACCATGTAGCACGAACTATTCGACAATGTTATCCAGAAGTGGATACATTAATTTCAGATACCAAAAACGTGTTTTTGAAGCCTTTTAAATGAATTCTAATATTCTTGATCCAAGAAAGCCAATTCCCACACGTTGGGGCACATTTAAAAAGCGGCTTTTTATTATTGCCAGAATTTCCAACAAATACTATCTGTTGTTCTACGATACAAACCTAACGAATAAATTAAGGAATGCCAGGAAAGATTTGAAAGTACATCCGTTGAAACCGATTTAAAACAAATTTACGACAATTATAATTATTTGACTCCATTTTAATTTTTATTATTTAACTCGCGAGCACAAACTCAACTCGTGAGCAGAGTAGGAAAAAATTCTGCTCGCGAGCACAATTTTATTTAACCCTCCGTTACTATCGTCTGGGTGGATTCCACCCAAAAGCGTGAACTTTTAAGTAAACTATATAATTTTCTATGAAAATCGTCCCTTTATTATAATGTTATCCACCTTTGAATGTTTTTTTATGTTTAGAAGTACATTCTACTACATTAATCCGAGATTATATTTATATAAAATTTATTTTAAAAAGAGCTTGGGTGGTTTACACCCGCGATAGTAATAGCGTTTCATTTTTTTGGGTGTTTTATATCCATTGATAGTAACCTTGTACATAGTTTTAGCGATTATATTTGGGTTTAGAAAGAAAAGTACGATTTTACCGTACATTCCAAAAAAAAATAAGTGTGTTTTATTGCTCTCTACCATGCATAGAGATGGTAAGCGCTAGATGTTCCAAAGTGTTTGCCCGAAATAATTGAGTTTTATAACAAAACCAAAGGAAGGGTCGATACGACTGAAAAGTTATGTTCTACATATAACGTAGCCAGAAATTGTAATCGCTGGTCTCTGGTAATATTCTACTCTTTGCTGAATGTGGCTGCCATAAATGCACGTATTGTTTTCTTGTGCACTCAAAATCCACCACTAAAATACAAAAAGCGTTCACCTTTCATCAAGGATTTGGCGTTTAGGCTTATTACGCCACATATGGAAAAACGTAGCACAATTAAGAACCCGAAGACATATCACCACCAGCCAAAAAACTTGAACAGAGTCGTTGTCAGGTATGCGGTAATAAAAAGGACCGTAAAACAAAAACAACATGCTGCAAGTGCGACATTTTTATTTGTAAAAGTCACAGTTACCCACTGTGTACTAATTGTTATCAATCAACACATTCAGAATTGACAAACAACTGCGAAAACCATAATGATATGTTTGATGGATTTGATGAGTGACTACAATTTTGTTGGTACTTAGTTCAATTTTTACGCAAAATTTTACTTTGTTTACAAAAATATTATTAAATAACTTTATTTTCTTTATCTTTTTAGCTTTCGAATTCAGTAATCCGCTTTGCTTAAAAAGTTTTTTAATTATCACTAGAATTACATAATCCATTTAATATATTTTTTTGTTTCCTTTTTTTAATGAAATGTTAATAAACAAAATATAAGTTGAAATAAAATAATAGATTTATGACTAAAACTAAATTTTTTCAGTATTTTAGTGCTCCTTACTTCAAAAAATTACATTATATATATATTTGAATTTGGCAGTTAAGAAACGCAGACACTTTAAACGCATGGGTGGGTTACACCCAATTATAGTAACGCAGTAAGTGAAATATACTATAGTGATGGAGGGTTAATTCGTTCGTTTCAAAATTTGTGCTCGCGAGTTTTATTATTTAACTCGCGAGCACAAACTCAACTCCTAAGAATAGTTCTTTTTAATATAGAAAATATAACTCGCTCGAATTGACTTCGTTCGCGATCGACTTTAATTAATTAGTGGAATACAAATATTAATGTGGTAAGGGTTTATTTTTACCTTTTTTGACTAATATACATTTTATTAGTACTCATTTTGTAGTTTGTTAATAAAAATTTTGAATTAATAAACTGTTTATTTACGGAGTAAATAAAACTAATTGTCTAAATTTTACTATATGTTAACTGCGACTAGTTTCGTCTGTTAGAGACATTATTGAGCCAAGCATAAACTAGTCACAGTTAATACACAACATAGTGGGAAATTAGGCAGTGTTTTATTTAATTCTTAGTTTTATTTATTCCTTGGTGTAATGGAATATCACAAAGTAACGACCTCAACTATTAACTATTTGAGCTGCTTATTTGTATTTAGGCTTATCCTAATCACTTTTTGACAATACCAATAGTATATAGTGAATAAAAATGCGACATACCACATTTGCCAGTTTAAAACTAAACTAATTTTGGAGAATTTAAAATAAATAATAAACAGGAGTGTGTATCGATGTATTCAGGAAAGCGTATTAAGTCAACAAAATAACGGTTCTTTTTAATATTTATAAACACGAAAGCACAATACATTAACAAAGAACGACATTCATCTAAAAAATTGCCTTCCTTGCATTTACGATATTAAATTTAAAACAATATTGGATAGATCTTAAAAGCGGACGATAACTGAATTCTTAAAACGGATTTTAAAGGAAATTTTAATACGCCACAATGCCAATATCAAGTCTAACAGCTCTAACAGCTGAGTTGTTTACCCTACTTAAATATTAATGGAATACTTAAACAGTAGAATTGTTTTTCAAACATACGCGTCTAAAGCGGATGTAGTAAATAAGAGCTACAAATTGTCAAAACGTTTCATACTTTTACTCTTTTTGTAAAAGGAACATTTAGTTTTATGTATTTCCTGAATTGGTTAGAAACGTTGTATGATAAGCTTACAACGAGACAATATGAGGTGTATTTATAAATAACGAATTCCGTCAATAATTAAGATGATATCAAAATTAATGCCCTTATATCAGGCAAGTGTCATATATTTTTGGCTTAAAGTGGAAGGAATAAGGTCTTTAAAAAATTATAATTGGTGTACTTTGGAACCGCGTTTTCGTCATTTTTGCTACCGATGTTTCGTTTCCACTTGCACGGGACATCCACAGGGCTTATGTGCTGTACTATTTTTGTTGTTGCACTGGTGTAATACATTGCGGATGGGTTTATATAGATACGTTGTTGGTTACAGTCTCGAAACCAACAACATTCCTATATAAAGCAATTAAGTCCTGAGGTTGTCTCATGGAAATGGAGACAAAACGTCGGCAGCAAAAATGCCGAGGGCGCGGTTCCAAAGTATGACAATTATAAATTTTTTAAGACTTTAATCCTTTCCTTAACAAATAAGTAATCACAAACATTTGTATATATATATATATATATATATATATATATATATATATATATACATCATATAAGCTATTGTTCACAACTAGAAATATATAATGGCAAAAGATATTGCAGGTTGAACAAAATAACTTGAAAAAGGAAACTCCTCCACCGAAACGTCGTTAGTATAAACTAAATATTTTATAAACCCAATGGTCGAAACTCCTAACAAAAAGTAGTAAAAATTATATATACCAGATGTATCGGTTTTTCTAACAGATGATGCTAGGCTTAAGTATGCAATGCTATGATTTGATACATATGTCATTTTATTCTACTAACATCAAGCTTTAAAGCCATAAATGTTATATTTTGCGAAAGTAACGCCGTCATAGATTTATAGCTCTTTGAAAATTTCGAGATTCTTACATGAAAAAGTGCATTTGCGGCATGCATTACTTTTCTTATTTAATTAAAAGAAAAAAGTGTCGGTAAGTTTGCTGGTAGAAACTTACGGTGAGTATGTTCCAACTATAAAAACATGTGCGAAACTGGTATTTCGATGAGCAAGACAAAGAACGTTTTGGTAGACCGAAAAAGTTTGAAGATGCAAAATTGCAGGCGTTATTGGATGAAGACACAACGCAAACTCAATTAGCAGAAGCGTTAAATGTGGTCCAAGAAACGATTAGTGACCGATTACAATCAATGGGAAAAATCTAAAAGATGGGAAAATGGGTGTCCCATCAATTGAATGACAGGCAAATGGAAAATCGAAAAATCGTCTGCGAAATACTACTTCAAAGGTATGATCTGAAGTCTTTGTTGCATTGAATAGTGACGGGTGATGATATTTCGAAAATCCTAAGCGCAAAAAATCATGATTATCACCTGGCGAAGCCGGCCCATCGACTCCACGTTTTGGTCGCAAGACAATGCTCTGTGTTTGGTGGAACCAGAATGGCGTGTTGCATTACCAACTATTGAAATCTAGTGAAGTAGTTAATACTTGATCGCTACCGACCACAAATTATCAATTCGAACCATATATTGATAGAAAAACGTTCAGAATGGGCCCGAAGACATGATAAAGTGATTTTACAGCACGATAGCGCCCCGTCTCATACAACAAAACCGGTAAAGGGAGCGTTGAAAGCACTTAGATGGGACATAATATCGCACCCGCCGTAGTCCAGACCTTCCCTGTCCGACTATCACCTTTTCACATTACTGGTGCAAGCGCTTATAGAGCAGGGCTTGTCCAATTTCGAAGAAATTAGAAAATGTCTCGATGAATGGTTTTCCTCAAACGACAAACAGTTTTGTTTTAAGATGGCATCCGTATACTGCCTGAAAGATGGGCAAGATGTGTAGAATTAAATAGCCAATACATTGAATAAATAAATTTTTCCACTTTCTTGAATATTATGTAGTTTTTCTACGAATAAACGGTAATGACTTTCAGGAGCACTTAGCAACGGAAATCCCCTTTTAGAACTTCCGTTGGGCAATTTAAATATGTAATAATAATTATTATTACATGTACATTTCACATTTTTATATAAGTTTCGGTATATTAAACAATTCATAATGTCCAGATTCGCGCATTTAAATGCTTCATTTGGATGTCTCTTCTAAATATTAATTGATTAGCAAATAATACTTTTACTGTTTGTATAATTGGTATCGTTAAATAAATATTGAAACGCAAGCATATAAGCAATATACAAGATTAAAATTTATGATGCGGTTAAAAAATCATATTTACATCCTTCTCAAAATTAAGAAATCTCGATGACAGAAGAGATAGTATTGGCGTAAAAGCCACAACAGTTCTTCACATTGCATTTTATTATACTCGGAAATATATGTTTCTGATAAATTTTATCTCAATCGTTCCGTGAAAATACGAGTTTGTTTGTGTATTATATGTGTTTACACATTATTGGGTATTCTAAGATAATTAAGTAAATATTTAAGCATATTGCAATATCACGCGAAGATTATTAACTTCCTCGGCAGATTTTAGTTTTACTTTTTATAATTTTAGTTTGTAAAAATATGATTTTGCGTTGCACAATAATTGTTTAATAGAATATTATCCCAGTTCCTTATAAACTTAAAGTGTCAACAATTATAAGTTATAAGGAAGGTTACGAGGGCATGTTAAAAAGTTAGTGTAATGTAAGCAAAGAAAAGAACTTCGCGATTTGCAATTGAATTAATTTTTAAACATAATTTCGATATAAAATTCACACCTCCTGATTTTTTTAAAATGGTCATCGGTGGCAGTTCTAACATCGTTAACTCTTGAAAGTTTTTGACCTTTAAGATATTTTTTTAGGCACAGAAGGACCGCTAATCTGACAATCATAGCTCTGGTAAAGAAGGCGGACGAAACAAATCAAAGTCTGTTTCGTTAACTATTCATGGGTCCGTGCATTGCTTTGGTGAAAAATGATCTTTCTTTTGGCTAACTCGAACTCTTTGCTTTAATTTATTTAAAGGACTCGCATAATATGCGCCTGTCACGTTTTAGTTTTTTGAACGGTAATGAGCGAGAGGGATATCTTTTGCATGCAAATGGAAGCCATTACCATAACATGCACTTTTGGCAGATTTCGAAAGTACACTACATGATGTGTCTTAATGGTTGCCGCCTGACCAAATTTCAACTTGATCCCAACTGGCAAAAGGGAAAGATGGAAGAACGGAGTTTTTTAGACCATTCTTCATCTCTTTATGAATATTTAGTGTTGCAGAGCCTTTCAAGGAGAAGTACATTATTTTCAACATTTTCCAGTTCGTCAAAAACTTCGATACGTTCTTAATATAAACAGTCGCCTCAAAGAACTAATAAATGAAACGATCTGAAATTTGTTTTTCTTGCAAAGGAGACGCTGTTACAACACCACTATTTTTGTGTATTACAATGCTGTCACAAATGGTTGCTTGCGTGATACGAACTGCCTAGCAGTTTTAACCTTGACACTGTAATATGAATATTGAAACATGATAGGATGTAGTCAAGTGTCCGAAGGGATCGTCTATATACGAGGGAGCGTTTTTATATTCGCGGAATGGGGGACAAGGAGTGGAAATAAAAAAACCAAATTATTTTTCTTTTTCAATATATTCACCTGCAAGACGGATACATTTTTCACATCTTTCAATTAATTTATTTATACCCTCATAAAAAAATGATTTCTCTTTATCTGCAAAATACGCCGAAACTGCCTCCTTGACTTCATCATCAGCAGTAAATTTTTTACCCCGCAGCTCTTTTTTCATTTTCGGAAACAGGTAATAATCACTCGGAGCCAGGTCTGGGCTGTAGGGTGGGTGATTCACAATTTCGAAGCCCACCTTATGCAGGGCAGCTAACGCAACGCGGCTCTTGTGGACGGGCGCGTTGTCGTGCAAAAGCAGGACACCTTTTGTCAATTTTCCCCGTCTTTTCTCTTTAATGGCTTCTTTTAGTCGCTCTAATATTGAAGCGTAATATTCTCCGGTTATAGAAACACCTTTATCTTTATAATCAATCAACAATATTCCTTCCGAGTCCCAAAATACCGTTGCCATGAGTTTCCCAGCTGATTGTGATACTTTAAGTTTCTTGGGAGGTGCTGTGCCCTTTTTATGCCACTGCATGGAGTCTTGTTTGGACTCAGGCTCATAATGATGAACCCAAGTTTCGTCTCCAGTAACAATTCCACTCAATACACCATCCTTGTCTTCATTACAGAGGTCCAAAAATGCATGCGAACACTCTACGCGCTGTTGTTTTTGCGGCGGCGTGAGCATTCTCGGCACCCATCTTGCGCTGACCTTAGACATGCCGAGATGATCGTGTAGGATTTTAAAAATTGTTGTATCGGATACTCCAACCATTTCTGCGAGTTGTTTCTTCTTTAGTCGCGCATCTTCGAGTACAATTTGTTCAACTTTCTGGATAAGTGCTGGCGTGGTCACCTCAATGCTCCTGCCCGGCCTCGGATCGTCTTCAAGGGATTACCTTCCTTGTTTAAATAAACTATGCCACTTGTACACCATGGTTTTTCCTGGACAAGAGTCGCCGTAAACCAATGACATCTCATTCATTATGGTCGCGACTGATTTTCCTTGCCTGGTAAGGAACCTTATAACGGCACGATATTCGATTTTTTCCATATTTCACTTTTCACTCCTGATTATGTTACTTGGTTGACGATAGCTCAAAGACTAACTGTCTAACAACAATGAAACTTCGTATTTATACTAATCATGAGTCGCTGCACAGGCCACGCCCCCAATGCGCCTACTCACCCCTCTACAACCCGCTCATTCCGCGAATATAAAAACGCTCCCTCGTAATTACTCCGAAACAGATTTGGTCGCTAAAGACCACTTTCTGTTCCTTTTCGTCTAAGGAATAATAAGATGTCTTAGTCCAAATATCGTCACCATTGTTCCATGTTTATTTAAATTTCGTATATTGTTAGAAGCGCAGATGTGAATTGCACCAAATAGTAAGAAAGATAAATTCTTCGCGCTTTTACATTATAGCCTTATTTTTTAATTTATAAGTTTGTGTTGTCGACTTGACATGTCAAATATTTTCTATAACTTTTTAAACATATTAATCAGTTATTTAGATTAAGTCAAATGAGAGTGGGTTCGGATTAATTTTTTATTTACAAAAATTAAATAGATTAGCACCCTTTATTCCATTAGAACAAAGCTGCTATTGTATCAATAATATCTTCAACCACCGGCGTCGATAACTAGCATCTCCGAGACATGTTTTCGACCAAGTTGACGGTGTTTTTATTCGGGAAAGACCTCCGAATTCAACGAACTTCTTGTGTGTTACCCACTTCAAAGCAAACACTTTAATCACGTTCTGCTCTTTCCGCTCGGTGTAAAGCTCGTTGCAATGATTGGGATTGTTGTGTTCCTGCAGGATCTAATCCTCGTTTTTCTTGACGAACCCGTTCGGTAGTCTATAGCAAAGATTTTTTTATAAATATTGAGCAATTTCTGAACATACAGGTGTAGGTTAACAGATACAATACCCAGATTTGAGAAGGAAATTTTTACTAAATGTTTAACGGTCCGTTGCACTAACCTGTTGATAAAGGTTGACCAAACTCGTAGGACGACAAAATATTACCAAACAGAAGCTTCGTCCGTAAAAATTATATTGCTCTAACATCGGTCGATGTACAATACTTCGCCCAAGCGAATCATTTTGTAAATTGCCTTTCACATAATATAGATTTTTTCTCTTAACTATTTGATATTATATCAGTTCGTATAGTTATGTACCTTTAACAAGCTAACGATCCGCTTTTTTATGACTTTAAGACACTCTTCTCCTGTGAAGCCATATTCCGGAAAGTCATCGACAATTTTTGATTTTTTATATCGCTGCACCCACATTCTGACGAATGACTTCCACTTTCTCATATACATAGCAATCACTGCACGACACATTTTGTGACCGTTCGGATGGATACGAAGGAACACAGCCTCGTGGTGCGTCCCGTACTCGGCACTCGTGTGTTAAGAATTTAATGCCAATAGAATCCTTCGTGACAATGCATTAAGGACAAAGGTTCTCTCAATCGATTCACGAAAGAATTAGGGCGAAACCTTTACCAACTTCTAATTATGTCGGACACGCTTTTTCTCAACTGACTGTATATAGATCAGAAACGGGAAGAATCCTGAATTATGACACAGAGGCACGTTTTGCTACCACAAACTCCATAAATTTATAATTTTGTATAACGAGTTTAATGATGAATATAAACGAAAAACTACGTATAGCTCTTAATAATTGCAATGAATGAAGATTGTCGTACATCTATACAAATATAGATTATCGGAACTAAAATAAGTTAGTAACATGTTGTTTTTCCAAATTGCACTATGTGGCCGTTATAGCATTCAACACTTCTTTAATTATTCAGGATTTGTTCTCAGACTGAAAGTCTGATAGTAAATCAAAAAGCTAAACTTTGCTATAAACGAAGCTAATCTCAAAAATGTACGAAACTTTTTCAGTAATAGTTGTCATCATTTGAATTTCCTGCATCACTGAAACTAATCCAATGCTGTTGCTTTTTCAATAACTGCCTCCTCACATTAGCACCATGATGAAGCCTTTTAATCTTTGAAGATCATGGCTAACGTCAAGTGATGGATTAATCTTCATGATTCTTCTATCTTCTTCTGGGCTTCAGAGCTGGAACCACGTCACTGGTATAACTGCTGACGTTTCGTACCCACTCGCATGGGACATCTTCAGGGCTCAACTACTGCTACTGCAGCTATTGCTACAAACAGTATCAGTAGCAGTTTCAGTGCAACAAACAGCAGCAGTAGTTGAGCCTTGAAGGTCTCCCATACGAGTGGGTACGAAAAGTCGGCAGTTATACCAGTGACGCGGTGCCAGCCCGGAAGTCCAGAAGAAGATAGTATGGACCACGACCGCGGAAGTCTACGTACCAGATTCATGATTCTTGTTTTTTAGGTTTGTTGTAGGCCTTGGTCGTCTTCAACCTACAGTTTATCTTTCAATCTCACTTGCATCTTGCTCCGGAGAATACCCCCATCTTTACTTCGATCTTCTTCTCTATTTGGCTAACTGTATTATCCTTTACATAATTTCAATTGATTTTCTTCTCGTTATGTGTCCAGTGTAACCTTTACTCTTCGATGATTCTTATTATATTTTCTCCTTTAATTCATCTTCTGTCTCTGTTTCTTTTCAGTCTCATCCCTACATCCCCTGCTATATTTGATTCCAGTACTGTTCACGTTATTCTTCCTGCAATTATTTTTATATCTCCTTTTCACTGTTCATAGTGCTTCTTTAGAAACTCTTTTAAATTAATTCAATACTACTGTTGGGGAATAACCCTCTCAGTCAATATCTATCTATGGATTATATAAATAATGATATTCTGAAGTATTTACTTACTGCATCAGAAACATTTCTTGTTCTCTTACTTTATTTGTTTGAGCATAACAATAATCTAGACGCAAATATTGTTATTTGCGTCTCGATGACTACTCGCGATAGTATCTATTATTTGATTACTACATATCGCACATACATTCTTAAATAGATACAGTTTGTTTCTGAGAAATACATTTCGCAATCTTTGCATGTTATACAGAGTATGTATAAATTGGCACAAAAGCAACACGCAGCGACATTCTTCATCCTCCTTAATGTTAAAATGTTGTATCATACGTCGTATGTTTTCAGACACCACTGAGAGAAACATATATTTGCCAACACTGTATTCGCAAAAAGTCAGACTTCGACGGCAATGTTTTTAAATGAAATCACACAAAAACACATAGCCACACTTTGCCAAATGTGCTTATCGTGA
Organism: Dermolepida albohirtum; assembly: GCA_031893035.1. Taxonomy (NCBI): domain Eukaryota; kingdom Metazoa; phylum Arthropoda; class Insecta; order Coleoptera; family Scarabaeidae; genus Dermolepida; species Dermolepida albohirtum. The sequence goes on from JAVIWB010002749.1 coordinate 233,787, forward strand.
GAGTATGTTAATGTAGAAATATTATTTAAAGGTAATTTTGATGGAGCCTGTGGTTGATTAATTTGATCACTGAAAGTTTATATACAACCCCTTTCCACATTAATTTTCGTAATTCTGTATACGTATTTCGACAATTAAGTTGTCATCATCAGCAGATAATTAAACGGTGTCGCACCTGGAAAACTACGGCAAAATACCCGTACGAAACAAATTCCGCACACGATTTATACCGTTGTTTCGTACGGATATTTTGCCGTCGATTTCCAGGTGCGACGCTGTTCAATTATCTGCTGATGATAGCAACTCACGTATACAGAATTACGAAAGTTAATGTGCTAAGGGGTTATGTATCAACCTTGAGTGATTTAGAAATATTACGCTGTATATTTTTCCTGAAAATCGCACATTGCAATAATAATAATAACTAATAGTAATAGTAATAACAATAATAACACATAATTTGACTCTGATGTAATAAAATAAATCGATGAAGATTCAAACAAAAAAAAACTACAAACTAATAATAATTCTTAATATCGTCTCAAACAATGTACACTACCGCTCACGGAAGTTTCGGCGCTCAATAAAATTTGGAAAGTGCAAAGTAAATGAAAAAATATCACACATATAAAATGTACTGGTTCTACATCTATTGACAAATATCTAACAAAGAAAAGTAACAAAATATTCACCGATATAATTTTGATTTTGTTGTAAATTATTACACTCCTTTGTCATCGAAATATCCTCCTTTCACGTTTAACATAGCTTGTATCACAGGCGACATTCTATCAGATAATTTTATAAACGAGACTATAGAAATATTGTTTCATTAAATTTGAAGAAACCACTAAAGTTGGACAGAGATTTCTAATTTTTCTGTTGACTTAATCACATAGCAATTTCAAGGGAATCAGATTTGGGCTCTGGAGAGGTCATGGCATAATGTGCACCCTATTAGTTTCTGCCTGAATATCAAAATATTTTGTACAAATTTTAGCGGTATGTTTCAGGTCATTATCATGGACAAACGTGAAGTTTTCCCCAGTTAAGCGCGAGCAGCCTTGAGGAAATAACTTTGTGTTCGAAAATTGTTCAGCAGTCCTACTTACGAACAATGCCGTCTATTTTTGTCAGGTTACTCATTCCTGCTGTACACAAACTTCCTCGGAGAGTAATTAAACCACTCCCGTGCTTTCCCATAGGAATGATGAATTCACGTAGCATTTCCTCATGATTGACTCTTCAGACAAAGATCCTACGCCTTTGCTCGAAGAATTCAAGTATGGACTTGCCTGTCCAAAGCACCTTATTCCAATCATTTGGTGTTCAGTTTCGATAGTTTTGTGCCTGTCGTTTTTACCAATTTCCTCGTTACGACAATGGTTTTCTTAATGCAATGCGTCCATGAAGATTGACTTCTTTTAGATGGTGTTTTATTGACTGAAACAAGTTTTCACGTTTGGTTCGTGATTAATATCTGATGTAATTTCAGACGTTTCAGGGTTAATCGTCGATTTCGTTTGTTTAATTCGTAAATCTTTAGCAGCCGTTGATTCTGTCGTATGATATTGCTATATTTTAGTACGTAAAAAAGTCAATTTTATATATATATATATATATACTCCGCGCAACCAAATATAATTTTTGTAAAAGTCAGTGCAAATGTACGTTACTAATGACAATAAGTAGAGTAATTAAACGCCACTTGAATACGACCAATCTACAAAATAAAAGATTCGTTTGCAATAACAAAATACTTTATTGTTCAATAATGAGTACTTTTGCCATTATTTCTTATAACCTCAAATAGTCGGGATGGAATGGAATTATACAGGGTTCTCAAGTAGTCAACGGGAAGTTCCGCCCAACTTCGTTTCAGCGCCTGCTCTAGTTCGTCAGCGCAACTGAATTGGGTAGCATTGGAGTACAATTTACGCGACAACCATCCCCAAACATTTTCTATGATGTTCAGGTCGGGGGAGAGCGATGGCCAATCGAGAACCTCCATGCCTTGTTCTTGAAACCAGCGTCGAACAATGCGCGCGGTGTGAATACTGGCATTATCCTGTTGGAAAATAAATGGCCCACCTGCCATAACGTTGGAAAATTTGTCTTTCACCTGTTGTAGCAGCTGGACGTACTTTTCCGAATTCTGTCTGCCCTTCACTATTACTAAATCAACAGGTCCGTTATAGGAAACAGCTCCCCATACCATGACTGAACCAACATCGGCTCGCCTTCGTGACTGAATCACTTCATCTTTACGTAAATCGTGGAAATAATAAGAAAACCCATCCGGGCCATCTAAATTAAACTTCTTCTCGTCACTGAAAATAACAGTTTGCCATTCTCTTGTCCACCCCATTTTTGCTTGAGCAAACTGAAGACGTGCAGTGCGCTGAAATTCCCTTAAAGGAGGCCGTCGTTTAATTTTCAAACGTTTTAAATGCGGACAGGTCTTCAGTAACTTCTGTACAGTTCTTACCGATGCATTCGTTCCAACGTTATTCGCGATTTGTCTTGCCGTTAATGCCGAATTCGATGCGTCGCGTAATATGGCTCGACGTTCTCTCTTAGTTGTAACGGATGTTGTTCGCCCTTTAAAACGTTTTCCATAATTCTCGGGATCCCTAATAAAATTGTTCACAACCTGGTGTGATCGACTTATTTTCTTTGCAGTAGCCCTTGAGGAATACCCTTCTTGATGGAACGCTTTAATTTTTCCAATTTCTTCCATACTTAAGAACTTCTGTCGTCCCATCGTTGCACAATACCCTTAATTACAGATGTTTGTTTATCCGGATACAAGTTGTAACTCGACACTCATCCGGTAGCTTACTATTTAATACTGGTCGTATCCAACCGGCGCGGTGCATTTTATATGTATGTGGTACTTACGTCACCCAATGCATAACGTTAGGCACTATTGCGCAATAATGCGTATTATTTGCCATATCATACCATTACAAACTTGCATTGTATTTTTAGTAAATGAATTGTTTTTCAAACCACCGAAAGCTTGCAACAAGTCGGGTGGTCCTATTCATGTTGCGCGGAGTGTATATATATATGCATATATATATATATATATATATATATATATATATATATATGTATATATGTATATATACATTCTCACGGTTCTCATTAGCGATCTTATTCTCTGTAGTTTATTGTATCTTTTGTGACAGCGAGAAATAAGAAAGACCTATACTTCTATCGTTCAAAGTTGCAATTGTTCGAAAAAAGGAAGTTCATAGAAGTTCGTGTTCCTCCGGCCAAATTTACAACTACGTTGGCACGATGCGTATTTTAACTTTTAAATTAGGCATAAGCAATTTGGTTAATATATGAGAATAATTCAAATGTTAATGCGACTGACTGAGTCTGTTTGCGATGTGCTTCCAATAATTCAAGTCTCATCAGGCTCATTAACGAACATATTCACTGTGGTTTATGATATCTTTTGCGATGCAACGAAAAATGAGAAAAAACTATACCTCCTCTATTGTCCAAACATGCAATTGCCCGAAAGTGCGAAGCTGCTTGTCGACGAAAAGGGAAAATAGGATGTACGAGTATAACGATCATATCAATCTGCTATACACAACTGCTTTGATATGAGAATAATTGGGATACACTTAAATATCCGTTCTATAAGCCAGATTTGCCCCTACCTTGCGACCATCAAATGGAGCTACTTAAGAAAATATCGCCATCATCGAAACACTGTTTCGACGATGATCGGCGTAAGAAGTTCGTCGTGCGCAATGAATTAGAGATATGCCAGACTTTATTCTTCAATGACAGAATTAAAAAACTCATATGTTGTAGGAAGACGTGTAAATGAAAGTGAAGATTATGTAAGAAAATAATTATTTTTTTAAGTTTATATATTTACATTTTGTGTTTACACAAAACACATTACCACTAGTCTGATCATGTCTAAAGCGATACATCTGCCAATGCACCTGTCGACTTTAAAATTTGTATATAATTGGGAAAGTATCCAAATATAATATTTAAAAGCATCGGTGTATTTCCTTACTTATTTTTTTTATTTAATACTGCTATGAAAAATAAGAAATTTCATTTTTAGTTTTACACATTTATTTCATGTAAATATGTGTATTATTTAATTTGTTTTTTAGCGAGCTTACTTAAACCCTTGCATACACACACACACACACACCAACTTACTTTAGTTATTATATCACCATATAGATATAAATCATCTTGGACTTTTTTATTGAGATACAAATAATGACGAAATATCTTTGCTGAATAAAGAAACTACAAGTTCGCTTTTGCAAGGAAGGGATGTATTTCAAAAAGAAACAGTCATTGTGTCACGAAAACCTGAATATCATTGAGTAAAGTTGGGCGGATTGTTACGCTATTAGAAGTTAATGGATAAAGAGCCGCCACACAGGTCGCTACCTGATATATCTTCTGGTGAATTGAGGAAGAGGAAAAAAAGGAAACAGTTTCATGTTCGCGTTTTGGCCAGAAAGGGTCTTTTTAATTTAGGCTATACAGTACAAGGTTTCTGGGTGGCGATATTGTGTTTTTTATTGAACACTTAGCTTTCTTAATGCAATAAAATACTTAATAATATTTACATTTTCTGTGTTTAAAGTGTTGTATGTAACACTTTTATAAGTGAGTATTAATGCATTTAAGTTAATAAGTATTTGTTTCAATTTTAGCAGTAAAAATATAGTTCAACGTCAGGGACGACCATACTATACATAGAAACAAAATTTTGTTTTTGTTAACCAATATAATGAAACAATTTTATTTTATAAAAATGGGTTTCCGGCATTATCAGTAAAAAATCTAATACTTCTCTCCTATCTATTTCATGTGCCTCCCTTATAATGATTGTACCTATGTCCAGGATATACATATTTGATAGTTATCATTTTATCTAATTATTAATGTTCTTCTGTAAGTGGATATTGTTGGTTACTAAAAGTATTATTATTATATATTATCAATTATTACGCTTCACTAACTCTAATGTTTGATACATCTAGAAGTTATTAACCCTATGACACCATGCAATTGTTTTTGATGTACGAACCTATGATGGTATAGTATAGGACTAGGACATATAATTTCATGTTTGAATATACATTTAGTATCAATTAAATAAAGCGGCATACAAAAATTTCATAACAATGTAGGCACAAATACAGGCCAGTACAAAGGGTACTAGGAAAGTTTTCAATACAGCTTTGTTTATTTAATTTTTTCAAAGTAATTTGCTCTACACTCAATACACCTCTCCATCATCCGAAACCAATCTTTAAACCAGTTCTGTCAAGTTTCACTAGGGAGTAAAGCACACTCGTTATCCCAAGCCTGCAGACGGTCCTCATCACTGGAAAATCGCCTCACTCTTAGCTTCATTTTCACATGAGGGAACAGTGCAAAGTCGCAGGGAGCAAGATCAGGACTGTAGGGAGGGTACTCGAGAAGTTTCAATACTGTCGTGGTCAAATATCCGGTGCAGGCTTTGGCGCGGTGAGCTGGAGCATTATCGTGAAAAAGGAACCAGGTGTCTATTCTTGATTTTGGCCGCAGGTTCTTCGTAGATTCTATGACTTTAGGCAGACACTGTTCATTATACCACTTAGCTGTGACGATCTTCTGTAAGTCCAAAACGACGCACGCATTCCACAATTCCACTCGATTTGAAAAATACAGCTCATCATTTTCTTCTTTACAGATCGGCATTTTCTGACAACTACGGGTGTGTCCTCATCATCAAAGACCCAATCTTTGTTTTGAACTTTGGTCGGCATATCGTAATAGTACTGCCAAGTCTCGTCACCTGTCATGATGTTGTTCACATACCGAGATTGTCTCTTATTAAACTTTTTTAGCATCTCCCGTCATCAAGTTACACGTCGTGTCATCTACTCTTCAGTCAATCGATGCAGCACCCAGACAGACCAAAGTTTCTTCACGTGCAGATGATCATGTAGAATCGAACGAATTGTTGGTGCATTTAGGCCTGAAGTACCCTCTATCTCTTGGTAGGTCACTCGCCTGTCCTCGCCAAACATTTTTCTCACAGTAGTAACGTTTTCCTCCGTAATTAACGTTCGTGGCCTTCCCGGCCTCTCAGCATCCTCCACAGTTAAATTTCCCCTTTGGAATTCTCTATACCACCTGAATATCGTAGTGCGATGTGGACGAACATCACCTAGTGCAAGAGTCATTTCTTCGAAGCACTGGTCTATGTTTAAACCACGAAAGAAATTATAAAGCAAAACTGCCCTTATCTCATTTTGTGACCACGATGCCATCGCAAGCACTTTACATTCTCATTGATAATGAATACCTGAGCCCTTCGGCATGGGCGGGAGGCTAGTATGCACATATGAATATGTCTCAATATGTTTCCTAGTATCCTTTGTATGGAGAAGGAAAACATAATTCGCGCACACTTGTAATGTTCCGTTGAGCTAGACATGACCAGAAAAGTTGTCACCAGTGACAGCAACTATTCTTCTCTTTCTAAAATTCCGCTAAAGAATAAAGAATATTTTTAATTAGTTTATTTCAGAGAAAGAAATTTGTTTTCTGTAGAACTCAATTTTTTATTATTTCTTTGCCTATAAAGTTTATTATAATTTAAATTTTCTGGTGGTGTTATAATATTGATGACTTTGTTTTTGCTAATTTACAGTAGATATTATTCGTTTCATATTTTTCATTAAATAAATGCCTTAGTTTTTCGTATTTCTAGACATAATTTAATCTAAATGGTCTTATCTTTTGCTGCAGAAATATTTTGTTTGTTCATATACATAAGTGTATATGATACATATATGAATGTATATGATACAACTTGCCCAAAAGTTTTATTTAATTTATCTTGAACAAATGTAAACAGAAAATATAAAACTGCATTTGTGAATTTACAGATAAGCGTAATTGAAAAAATATGCCACGAGTAACTGGAGAATCGTCTTCTTTTATGAATGCGCGTGTTTGATATGATAAGTCAATATGTGACGACTTTTCCTTGCTCTTTTCCATTGCCAAAAATTTATCACCTTGAATATATTTTGATATACGACGAGAAGTCAAAATGTTCCCGGAATTGTGTCGTAGTGTTGGCAGTTGTGATGCAATCACAATAAATTTTGTACAGTACATTCCTTATGGTGCATAGTTATGACGCTGACAGGTCTGAACAAGTCTGAACACGCAGTGTGACTGCAGTTTAGCGGAAGGTAGGAGTGTGTGGTGATCAGTTGGCGCGATGTCGCAGTTCGAGCAACGGGCGAACATCAAGTTCATGTGCAGATTGGGAAAATGTGCTTCAGAGACTTTGTTAGCCTTACAAACAGTTTACGGTGACGATTCTTTAAAGAAAACAGCCGTTTACGAGTGGTTTTCAAGATTTAAGGGTGGACAGGAATCACTGGAAGACGAGAGTCGCAGTGGGAGACCTTCAACCTCCAGGAACGAAGAAATGGTCGAGTGAGTGAAACAATTAATCAGAGCAGACCGCAGAATGACCATCGACGAGTTGGCACAAGAAGCGGGGATCTCTCATGGATCCATACACGCAATCCTGTCAGATGATTTGAAGATGAAACGTGTCAGTGCAAAGTTTGTCCCGCGCTTGCTGAATCCGGATCAGATGGAAACTCGGAAGTTGACGGCGGCCGAATGTTTTGAAAAAAACACAGAGGACCCGATGTTCTTGCAGACAATCGTTATTGGTGACGAGACTTGGGTGTACGCGTACGACCTGGAAACCAAGATGCAGTCATCAGAATGGCACACATCGTCCTCTCCTCGACCAAAGAAATCACGTCATGTCAAATCGAAAACAAAGGTGATACTTATTGCGTTTTTCGACAACGAAGGTGTGGTGCACCATGAATTTGTACCAGCTGGACAAACGGTTAACGATCCTTTTTACGTGCAAGTTTTGAAAAGAGCGAGGGAAGCAGTTCGAAGAAAACGTCCAGGCAAATGGCAAGAAGGATGGTCACTCCATCACGACAATGCTCCCTCCCACACGTCGATTGTTGTGCAAACATGGCTTGCAGAAAAAAACATTCCAGTCCTCCAGCAGCCTTCTTACTCACCGGATTTAGCGCCATTGGATTTCTGGCTCTTTCCCAAGTTCAAAAAGGGCCTCAAAGGTAACCGTTTTGACACCGTAGAAGACATCAAAACCAACGCGACGGCTGAATTTCGGAAGATACCACAACAGGACTTTCATCGTTGTTTCCAACAATGGCAGGAGTGGTGGAGCAAGTGTGTGTGTTCAGACGGCGCCTACTTTGAAGGCGATTAAGTGACTGTGTACCTATGTTGTGGTAATAAAGAGTTAAAACAAAATTCCGGGAAGTTCTTGACTCCTCCTCGTATGTGTATGACGAGTAGATGTTTGCTGCTAAAATTATTAACGCACATGTTGTCCAACTATAGAGTTGAGGCTTCAAAGAACTATGTAACTCTATACTCTGGAAGCAGTTCCAGGTACAAAAATACAAAAACTGCATATTTAAATGTCCACTGACAGTAACAATAAAACAACGAACGTTAGAGGAAGACATAAAGTCCAGAGTAAGGCAGGATAAAATATGTGTTGAATAACCAATTTTAATAGTGTAGGATAGGCACTTAATCCAGAACAAAATGAAATATACAAGGATAATTTAACTGAAAGGGAGACTTGAAATGAACAAGTATTTCATCGATGTATGGTGCTAGTTGTTCAGTCTTACTTTTCATAGAAGGACCTCTCTACGTCGGCGAAAACTTGAGAACCTTACATGTTTGGAGTTTTGAAATGGAAGAAAAAACGAAAAGTCTGAAAGCGTAGGATGCGTCGAATATGATAGGTCTGGCAGCACATCCCTTCGAAGAGTCAATAGTTTTTTTATGGGCGATCAAACTTGTCTGTGATCTTACGTTGTCGTGATGAAATACAGTTTTTGCTCATATTCAACAATGTTAGACAGTTTAACTGCATTACTTCTCCCTTTAACAAGTAATATCACAGGAGCACATATTTGAGTGGTCACGTCCACATATGTTAGAGACAAAATATAGCCACATATGATATTATTTCTCTTATATGTCGTTACAGTTGTTAATTTCTCAATCACAAGTCATAATGGAGTCGTGATTCAAAGCGGTCTCAAAAATTTGATGATAACCAAATTTTTGGGATAAACACCTTCGAAAAGTTATAGAAAAAAATATGATGCACCAAACGTTAAACATCCCTTCATTGTCATGTTTGGTCATGAATTACTGGGGCTAGAACAGGACCTCTCTGATTTGTTGAAAGGACAATGAATCAATATCAATACAAAAATGTAATAGAAACTATTCTGGGGCCCTCCATTTCTTCACTAGATGCAGAGGAAAATCCTTCCATATTTATGCAAGATGAGGTTCCCTGCCATACGGCGAAATTTGTCTAGAATGTTTTTCGCGACGTACACTAACATTGACTTCATTACTTAAAGTTAATATATAATCCCTTTCCACATTAATTTTCGTATTCTGTATATGTATTTGGACAACTAAGCTGACATCATTAGCAGATACTTAAACAAAACGCACACTGTCACAGCGTTTATAATTTCTTCAATTCGAACAAAATTTAGTCTTTTATTAAGGTGCTAATATACGGTTTCCGACAAGGTATACGCACCTTAAAATTGTCGGGTCTTAATCTGCCTATAATGTGTTAAATGTGTAGCTGTAAGAATTCCTTGCTTTCTCGACAAGAAGCTGCTGGATTATTTCTTATCGGTCGTCCAATAAGCGCGTCTTCTCTCTGAGTAATTCTTCTTTTTCGAACTTTACCTTTCAAATTGTCGACGGAACTTGTCGCAATAAATTTTTGAAATCTTTTTGAACTGCACTTTTAAAATTACGTATTTTGCTGGAATTTCATGTACACTCACGCTATCTTTCTCTCTTCAATAATTAGAATACGCAACTGAATAAAATTCCTCTTTGAGCAGGTATGTTTACTCTACTACTACTGCAATGAAACTAAAATCTGTAAATTTGTCTAATACGTCAGTATCTTATATAGATTAAAGCAATAAAATTTATGACAGGTATTTCCGGCTTAATTGCCCGTACATTCTGTTACCCGGAGTGTCCACTTAATTTTGTCCAGGTAGATAGTAGATATATTGAGAATCTTTATTTTATTTATCTATTCATAAATATTACAGGGAATAACGAGTATAATTAGCAACTAATGTTCCCATACACGAAAGAATTATGCCTAAATGTTCCCAAAGAAAATCTATAATTTAGTAATTGCTTTTTACTTGATGTTTTCCACTCAGTTAGGTCTCTGACCATATACAGTCTGTTGCAGAGAAAACGGAACTTTTTTAAAATAAAATCAAAAGCTTATTTTGGCAAAATCGTTTATTTTATTCAACGGCTTTAACACAACATTTTGCACGGTCAATTAACATGGCGAATGAATTTTAAAGTTCATGTCCTTCAAGATCTCTGTCGAGACTTTTTAGTGGCTTGTACGTCGGCATAACGCTGTGCTCTCATCGGCAAACATAGTTCGGAAAATAGATAGAAATCACAAGGGGCCAAAGCCGGTGAATACAGTGAATGGTCGATGGTTAAAGTGCCATTTGTAATTAGAAAATCGGTGATAAGTGTCGAGCGATGAAATGGTGCATTATCATGTAACAAATGGCAGCTACCATTGAGGGCGCACATGACGAATAGGTGCTAAAAGACGCTCATAACACCAAGATAATATACAGCATTGACTGTTTGACTAGTTGGTACAAACTCTTTGTGCACTATGTCTTTCGAATCATAAAAATAAATTAACATTGTCTTCACTTTTGATTTCTCCAATTGGCTTTTTTTCGTTCTTTCTTTGTTTGGATGTTTGTGAGCTTCAGCGCCTCGTCTCATCGCCAGTTACAATAGAATATCTGAAGTTTTCGTCCTTTTTCGAGTCTTTAATCAAGTCTGCACAATGTTGAATTCAGTCAGCTTGTGTGGTATAAATATTGTACAAATCTTTCTCAGTCCTAACCGCTGTGTCTAAATGCGATGATTTGAATCTTTGTAAGTATTTAGTTCCATTTCCACATATCGCAATGAGGATTCTGGCTCATTTCTGATAAATTTACGCACAACTTCGATGTTACTTTCCGTAACCGCAGATTCTTTTACACCAGCATGTTCGTCATCATTTATGTCCGCACGACCGTCTTGAAATCGTTTATGTAAATATGTAATAAATATGCATCATCAAACACTTGTTTCATGAAATTAAATGTTTAAGTAAACGACTTACCAAGTTTAAATCAGAACTTGATATTTGCTCTTTGTTGAAAATTCATTTTTCGACCAATGCCAAATACACAGTCACTTTATGCGCAATTTCTCTGCTTTTAATGATGCAAATGTCATGATATTTTGACATAACATTAGTGAAAGATCTACCTTACCGACGCATATATTTTAATAGATGGCGCCACTAAGAATTACTATTTTAAAAAAGTTCGGTTTTCCCTGCGACAGACTGTGTATATAATAGTGTGTCTTAACAATAATAAGCAAAATGGTAACTAATTTCATGTTTCACCACAGGATGCATCTAGTTGTAGAAATTAAATGAGATTACTTATTTGTGTAAATTCTTGATCCGTTGTCATGTCAATAGTATTGTATAGGGAAAATATATATTTACTTTCGTAATGTTTATCTTTGCGTCCAAATATTTGTTCTATAATTACGTATTGACTTCCCCTATAATGGTCCTTATATTATCAGTAAGGAACTAAATTAAACTACAGAGTAACAGTGCATGTTTCATTAGGACCACTTACAATAGATAATTTACCATGTTACTCATACAACTATTAATTATAATTACATCTCACAATCTCAACTAATTTGAGACAAATTTCTAAGTGAATGTATAATACTTAAGTACTTAATAACATAATAGTTTATCTTAGTTTGTGGAGAATGCAATAGGGAAACAGAACGAAACTCGTTTAATTATTCTAACGTGAATTGAACATGATTAATTTTTCTTGGGCACAAAACCTTAATTGTGAAGAAGCCATTGATTGTCAAGAAATATGTACCTACATACAGGTTGGTAGAAAAGTTTTGAAAGCGACACCTATTAAGCAGTAGTACGCCATTTTAATATTTCATGTGTCATATGAACACACTAAAAATTTTATCTCGATCTGTCAATTCATTCGTTGTTAGCAATCCATTTGAATTAGACGTGTCGGTGTATTTTTTTAATAGTGGAAGAAACTGAATATCGCGCTGTGATAAAATTCTTTGTTTTGGAAGGTTTATCAGCAATAGAGATTCATACAAAAATGGTGAACGTGTTAAAGGAATGTGCTCCTTCATTTCCAACAGTACATCGATGGGTTTTAGAGTTTAAACGTGGTCGTACAAACGTTGAAGATGAACCACGTAGTGGACGACCAAAAACTGCAAGAACAGCAGAAATCATTGAGCAAGTACATAATATGGTTAGTGAAGATCCGAATTTGATTAAGCGTGAAATTGCTAATACCATAGGCATCTCAGACGAACGAGTACATCATATTTTACATGAAGAATTACATATGAAAAAGCTGTTTGGAAAGTTAGTGCCGCATTCGTTAACAATTCACAAAAAACTGGATCAAAAACAAATTTCTCAGCGTAACTTGGTGCGTTTCAAGTGGAATAAAACCGATTTCTTGCGTCGTTTTATAACTATGGATGAGACTTGGATCTACCACCACGATCCTAAATTGAAACAAGAACGATTACAGTGGACTACGGTTGGTTGTTCAACTCCAAAAGAGGTGAAGTCAGGACGATCGACAAAAAAGGCTATGGCATCAGTGTTTCTGGATACAAAAGGAATTTTATTGATTGATTATCTTGAAAAAGGTAAAATAATTAAGTCAGAGTATTACTGTGACCTATTAATAATAATAATAATAATAATATTGTAATAATAATAATTTATTAAGTTACCCAACAGAGATTATTACTCCAAAACGGGTAACAAACAAAGAAATACAAAAAAAAAATTAAACCATAGTTACATTGTGAAAATGAAATATGTATCTTAAAACAAAATATATTCATACAAATAGTGGTCACAGCAAATCGTACTGCAGATTGTTGAAATTCACCGCCGAATGAACCAAAGGGGCCTTCAGCAAAATATTGGTCCTTGCCTTAGGGACATAAATTAGTTGATTTGTCCTAGATCCCAGGCGTGGAACAATGAAATAAACACGCGACAGTAAATCCGGCGTATCAACACTCCCAGTAACGACACTCTGCATAAATGAAGCGCTAAGAGTTTTTCTCCTATCAGACAGCGATACGATATCATGTCGCTCCAACAACTCGTTGTAATTCACTCCACGGGCAGGATATCGACCATCACATTTAAATGAGAGGTATTTCAGAAATTTGCGCTGTATCTGTTCCAGGAGGCTAGTTTGAGATTTGTAGATGGGGTACCAGACTATAGATGCATATTCCAGTTTGGAAATAACATGAGCAAAGAAAAGAGTCTTCAAAGTGTCCATATTATGAAAGTATCGGCATGTTCGAATTATAAAACCGAGAGATCTGGAAGCCGCAGCCGTCACACCAAGAACATGATCGGAGAAAGTAAATTTCTCGTCAAATATTACCCCAAGATCTCTGATCGAGGACTTACGAGAAATCGTAACGCCGCCAATTGAGTAACAGGATTCTATTCTAGAAATCCTTCTAGAGTAAGACACTAGGAAGCACTTCTCAATGTTTAAACTTAAGCGGTTACACAAGGACCAGTTATAGATTTTGCTGACATTGGCCTGCAACAAATCAACGTCGGACAGCGAGTCAATTCGATGAAAGATTTTAATATCATCGGCGTAAGCCAAGACCGGGCAGTCGATAGACCTAATCAAGTCATCCACAAAAATATTAAACAAAAGTGGTCCAAGGTTAGACCCCTGTGGAACACCGGAGGAAGAATGAAAGAACCGAGACTTAAACCCATTGTAATAAACATAATTCATTCTATTGCTCAAATACGATTGGAACAGCTTCAACAGCGATCCACCGATACCAAAGGAACTCAGTCTACACAGCAGAAGTCGATGATCAATTAAGTCAAACGCACGGGAAAAGTCCGTATAAATGACGTCCAATTGACTACCAGCATCGAGAGATTGAGCGATCTCCTGGGATATAATGGCCAAGTTAGTTGTAGTAGACCGTTGAGTCATAAAGCCATGCTGTGCGATGGACAGATGTGGTCTGGTGCCAGCAGACACACGCCTATAGAGCAGCATTTCAAATATTTTAGCAAAAGTGGAGATCACTGCGACAGGTCTATAATTCCGGACATCAGACTTGTCCCCCCTCTTGAATACAGGTGATATCCTAGCGACCTTCCAGGCATCCGGAAACACGGACTCGCGGATGGCCTGATTAAAAATTTTGCACAATGGAACGGCCAAAATATGGGCACAGTCCCTCACCAGAAAACAGGGAATGCCATCTTCCCCAGCGGTCCACTTATTTTTTAACCTTTTAATACTCTGGGCAACCTCAGCCGGAGAGAAAGATAATATACTCAGAGGAGGAAGACCAGACACCAAATCAGGCAGTGCAGAATCAGTAGATGCAGGCAGGAAAGTTCCAGAAAAGGCCGTAGCGAATGCGTTAACAATATCCTCTGGGTGAGTATACTCATTAGCAGTATCATGAAGTTTGCCAGGTATTCTGGGAACACCCTGTCTGATTCGAATAAACTGCCAAAAGGATTGTGGAACCTCGACCAGGCTACACTCCGTCCTGCGAAGGTACGACTCATAGGCCAAACCAATATCCCTTCTAACCAACCCACGCATTCGCTGGAACTCCATCCGGTAGTAATCATGCCGCGTGGACTTCCACTTTTTGTGATAGTACGACTTCAATTTAAGGTTCCTTTTGATAGTAGAAGAGAACCAAGGAGGAGGATGATGATGACCACGAACAGAACGAGACTTAGGGACAGAACAATCCAATATACCATACACCCTACTGTAGAAAGCCCGAAGAGTCTCGTCCACACTCGCCCAGCCATCCAGGAAGGACCAATCCGACGCAGAGAAGTCAAGATAGAGCTGCCGAAAGTCAGCCCTGCGAAAGTTGTACCTAATGTTATTATTGGTAGGGAAAATGGTTGGTTTGGATGACTTAGCATTAGGTAAAGTAATATCCAAGGCAGGATGATGAGCGTCCTCAGGAAGAAGCGGCAGTGAATCGTGTAGAACCTCAATGTTGCTCGTAATATTAGACAGAACCAGGTCGAGCGTTCTATCATTCGAATTAAGAACATTATTAAACTGGCGCAGACCCATAGATCCCACAAAAGACATAAATAAACTAAGCTTTGGATCGTAAGAACCCTCATCAAAAGCAAGATGAGGAAAATTGAAATCACCGACCAAGACCACATGCCTATCCGAGACGAAGACCTCAAGTAAATCAAAAAAATTTTCTAAAGATTCGCAGTCCAGGCCAGGAGGAATATAAACCAAAACTAAGTAGTAATAAAACTGAGCCTCAACCGTAACCTTTGTAATCAATAGATCAATTAAGGGTGATGCCATATCAAATGTCAAGGTATCGACGATTTCGTAAGTAATATTATTTGAAAAAGCCATCATAACACCGCCGCCCAAAGATCTGCCAGTGGCGAGTGCGTCGCGGTCATGCCGAACGACAGAGTACGATGACGAAAGAAATTCGGCGCTAGAAGATCAACTAGATGCAAAAATTCGTGAAAAAAGACCTGGTTTAGCGAAAAAGAAAAAAATAATTTTTCATCAAGACAATGCGCGTTCACACAAAAGTGTTTTGACGATGGCTAAATTGAATGAATTAAAGTATGAACAACCACCGTATTCACCAAATTTGGCTCCGAGTCGTTTCTACCTCTTCGGAAACTTGAAACAATTCGTTCGTGGAAAGCGTTTTTCATCGAATGAAGAAGCTATTTAAGCCGTGGAACAGTATTTTGCAGAGCTTCCAGAAAATCAGTACAGAGATGGTATAAAATTATTGGTGGATCATTGGAATAAATGTATTGAAGTGAGGGAGATTACATTGAATAAAAAAAACTAATTTCATTTAAAAATTCACATTGTTTCATTTTTGCTTTCAAAACTTTTCTACCAACCTGTATGTACTAGTACTTATGAAATAATTGTGTTATAGCAATAATTTTAAGGAAGGTTGGTATTATTATCATTATCTCTTTTAATTTAATCTTGGAATTTTGTGGATCCTCATTTTTTGTACTTACTTATAGTTTTCAAATTAAATTTCTGGAATTTAACGATATTCATTGTCAGCTCTAAATTGCGTATTTTCCAGAGACTTTGTCAATTTTCTGAGATACTTTCTAATAATATCTTCTTGTAAACTACAGCAGGTTAGACAAATATTTTTTGTTAATTCTGACTTCTTAATGGGCATAGTGTTAATAATTGCTTAACGATGAAGAGAATCCATAAAAAATATGCCAACGTTGTTTATCTTAATAAAATTAATGTTCTAGAACAATACGATAATAATTAATACATCTTCGAACATATAAAAGTCACTCAATATTTGAACCATACGTAATTTTAAAGTTTCTTCTAAAAGTTGAATATGTTCTCAAATTGTTCAAAAAAGATTGTCATATCGAGAAATGAGAAATAAGCAATTAGCCTCTCTGCAGAAGTACTGGCCTATAAGGCTATATATTTCTATGATTGGAATTTGAATTGCCCAATAAGATGTAATAGTATGTCACTGCATTGCACTTTTCACCTTCTTCATCTTTAATTACGTGTCAACGCTTCTTTATCTATTTTCTATATATTCTTCTATTTCTCATCTTCTCTCTTTATTTTGTAGATCTCGTGCTTAGAATGTATTAAATAACATACTCTCATCCCAGTTTCTTCTTCTTGGATTTTGTTACGGTTTGCAATTTATGAACCTTTTAGCTACCGGATCGCTTTGTATTAGTTTTGTGTGTCCGTACAACCACATTTTTCATTATTTTCATCACTCAATATTGTCTAAGTCTAGTATGTTTTCAACTTCGTAGTTTGTCAATTTCCTTCATTCCTCTTCATTTCTCTCATTTATCTTCTTCATTTCATACATCTGTCTTATTATTGATTTTTTAAAAAATTCTTGATTTCTGCTTCATTATGCACATATTTTTCGCAGCATATTGCGTTGGCAACTAAGAACTTTCGGTTTTTACTGACAGAGAGCGTTGCTTTATTTTTTATATAACGTATGTTAGTGCTGTACTTTACCGTTTGTCGCGTGATACTAGTTACATTGACGTAACTTCAGAAGCAAGTAGTGCGTGATTTTTATTAAAGCTATTAGTTGTGGGTTAATTTTAAATGGAGTGCAGAAACGAACATTTTCGACATATTTTACAATTTTATTTCCGTAAAGGAAAGAACGCTGCTGCGGCTCACAAAAGATGTGTGAAGTTTATGGTGCTAATTGCTTAACAGAGCGCACGTGTCAGAATTGGTATAAAAAATTCCGTTCTGGAGATTTTCCCCTCAAAGATGAGCAACGTTCTGATCGGCCTACTGGGGTTGATGATGACCAAATCAAAGTTATAAGTGAAGAGGATCGTCATATAACTGTTCGAGAGGTTGCGGAGAGGCTACATGTATCGCACACAACAATTGAAAAACATTTAAAATGTCTTGGGCAAGTTAAGAAGCTTGATATTTGGGTACCTCACGAATTGAAAGAAATTCATTTAACGCAAAAAATCAACTTTTGCGATATGCACTTTAGACGAAATGAAACCGACCCTTTCTTAAAAAAAATCATCACTGGTGATGAAAAATGGGTCCTGTACAGTAACATAGTGCGAAAACGATCATGGAGCAAACACGATAAACCAGCTCAAACCACATTGAAAGCTGAATTGCATCCAAAAAAGATCATGCTGTCAGTTTGGCGGGATTACAAAAGTGTTGTGTTTTTTGAGCTACTTCCAAGGAACCAAACGATCAATTCTGATGTTTACTGTCAACAATTAATAAAACTGGATGAAGCAATCAAAGAAAAACGGCCAGAATTGTCAAATCGGAAATGTGTAGTTTTCCACCAAGATAATGCAAGCCCTCACACATCTTTGGCAACTCGTGGAAAACTATTGGAGCTTGGCTTGGAAGTGATGCCACATCCCCCATACAGCCCTGATCTAGCACCATCTGATTACCATTTATTTCGAAGTTTGCATAATTCTTTGAATGGTAAAACTTTCACAAATGACGATAACCTTCAGTCGCACCTGGTTCAGTTTTTTGCTGATAAGAACCAGAAATTTTATGAGCGCGGAATCATGCGGCTGAAAGAAAGATGGCAAAAGGTCATTGAGCAAAATAGAAAATATATAATTGATTAAAAACTCTTTGTTTAAAAAAAAGTGTTTTATTTTGTACTACAAAACCGAAAGTACTTAGTTGCCAACCCAATATATAACCATTCATCTCATTGTGGCTTTATATAATCTTAGTTTCGTTTTCTTGCGTATCTGTTCCTATTAAAAATCTATTTAAATCTTTGATATGCCTTGTATTCAGTCTGTACCTTAAGAACCACTTTATTATTACAACTAGATATTTGAAATTGTTCACTTCCTCTCTTTTATACCTTTTGATATCTACAACTATAATTTTATTTATTTCTTTGTTTTTTTGGTTAGTTATATAAAAGGAAATAAACCAAGAAGGAACCAATCATGATTTATTTTAACGTTTATCGTCTTTTTTATGCTTCTTTGTTAATTATCTCTGTCACTTCCAAACTTTTCATGTATAGACGGCAACATGGTTCTTCGCAAAAATAGAAATTGAAGAAGGAAAATTTGTAGATATACAGTGAAGTAGCACAAAGAAGATCATCTAGACCGCAGTTAAAACTAAAATGTGGAAAATTTAAAACAACAGAGAAATCCAAATATAAATAAAAAGGATAAAATCTGCTAATTGTAAGTCCAAAGGCGAAGTGATATGAGGAGATGATACAGATGTAGGAGCAAGAATTAGTAACATACAAAGAATTGGTACGAATGATAAAAATGGATAAATCATTAAAGCAAAAGAAAACAATTTTAATAAGAAGCTGTTAGCAATGAAAAACGAAAACGAACAAAAGGGAACAAAATATTATATTGAAGCAAATTTAACTGAAGAAAAACAAAGGATACGTAGAAGATTGAGAGAAATGGCGAAACAAGGAAACGATGCAGGATAACGAGCGTTGATTAATTATCACGAAATAAGTGTAAACAGGGATTGTAGAAGGTGGGATGAAATGAAATGGGAACAGGAAGTAATATGACGATCTGATTACAGGGAATTGGTTAATGAAAAGAAGAAAATGGTACAATGACCACGAGGAAAAGCAATCTGAGTAGATAATTTCAGGCAAAAATAGACTGAGAATGGAAATTAGATTTGGATTGTGGCATATAAAAGCCATGCTAGAAATTGGTAGAATAATAGAAAAAGAAGGAGACGAAGTAAAAGTTAAAATTATTGTCTCGCAAGAGATAAAGTAGGAAGGTGTGACAAGAATTGATAAGAAGAGGTATGGTGGAAGGAAGAAGTAATGAAAGAATGGAATTGTATTAATGGTAAATATGACCTGTTGGTCAAATAAGGCGTCAATATTCACGAAAGAATATTGTAATAACTGGAAATAGAAGGAAAAGATAAATGCTTACTTTAAATAATGCTCATTCATAGAACATTAACATTGCTATCTTAGAAGTTTGATTTTCTTAAAAATTTTAAATATTGCAACAAATTTTTAGGTAGAATATTGTCGAAAATAATTGTTTTAATAGAAGGGTCTTAGAGAATCAATTGTTTCTCGTTTATAAAGAGAACTCCAAAACTTTTAAATAGCAATTTAATTTTCACAATTTTTCAAACTAACCACCGCATTCTATGCAGTTTTATACTTTTAGAAATCACTCATCAAACCAATCCTTCCATAGTCATTCCGCTTCATAAGACGTTTCTTGAAAATCTTGCTTATATTCAGTTTGTTCTTCACGTTGTGAAGAGCACAAATTTGTGTATATCGAGATCTGAGCTGTTAGATGAAGGCTAGAAAACTATTAGCTCAATTTTGCTATATTTTTGGTACAGACGTTGGAGTGCTAAGCCAGAGCTTTGTGTGGTTAAAAAAGAAGGTGCATTCTCTTGAGCGAAGAAGCAATTGCTTTTAAAACTCTGAGTAAATATATCTTAGTTTATCACTTTGATGTTTTGTATTTTCAACTTCAAGTGCTTTATAGCTAATCATGTGATAGAGAAGGCGGTCACTATTTTTTTCTTAACAGATCGAAATTTCTGTATATGTTGGCCGTGCATTTATCTTCAAAGAACCAGGCTTTATTGTGGGCTTTCATCTACATGTCTTATTGACAGAGTCAGGTTTTTATCCATTAATGTGCTCTTAGCATATCCAGATTGAATATCTAGATATGTTTAAATTTCTGTAACACCCTGTGGCACCAAAAAATATGCTGTGTCAGTTACTCGTCAGCTAAAGCATGAGTTAGTCAAAGCAAACCAAAGATATTCATGTAAAATGGTATGGAGTTTCTTGTAGATGAAGAACCTATTTTAAGAAAATTCAAATGCCTGTAGGATTCAAACATCTGCCTAACAGCATCAATTTTCCAATAGCATAGTAAATTCTTTACACTGTTTAAGTTCGAAAGCAAGTAATATAGAAAAACTGGTCCACAGACTACACTGCAGCCTTAAACAGATCTCAACTTACACTAAACTCGTGGCGGCGTACAACAAACAATCTTTTGCGTTATATTGCAAAAATGTTGTAATTTTTTTGTGTAAACAACACAGAAATGAATTATGAACATACTGTCTGGTGGCCTAATTAGTAAGGCAGCCGTTTAGGAAACGGCAGGTAAAGGTTCAAGGCCTTCTCCGGCGCGGAAATTTTTAATTAATACCTGTGATTTTAATTAACGATGGCGTAGCAGAAAATAACAATTTTCATTAATTTTCCATCGTAAAGAACTTATATAATTATTAACGCTATATTAATATATTTCGACAGGAGTTACATTATTTAGATTCCAGCTTTATTAATTGGTATTTTATTAAACTATTTTCCTTGTTGATTAATAAAGTAAAAAAAATAAGAAATGTCTATGGTAACTGTGTGTATATATTGCACAAAGTACTTTATTATTTTATGAAAAGAAAAGTTAAAGTTGTAAAATTAGATTTCATAATGTAAATGAAAGTAGATTGGATGTGTCTATTAATGAGATACTTTGCTATTTACTACAAAATATTAATTTTCTTGTCTAGTATAACTCTTAGAAGAACGAATTTTCTTTGAACACACTTTGGTAATTAATGAACGTAGTTCAAGTTTTAGATTAATTATATTTCTGAAGATTCAAAGGTGAACCTGTCCATAAAAAGCTTACTCTAACTGTAAAGGAACAAAAAGAGTTTGATTGCTAAAACATTTTCTGTTCTTTGAAGATATTTTCATATCGATATCAATGAATAATAGTCGTCCTACCGTTTGTATTTTCCTCGAAATGATTCTTTAATGCTCCGTCATTTACCAATCCATTTGCCGAAAACTGGACGCCCGCAGATATTTACAAATGATTTAAAATTTGTAAATAGTAATGAGTTTCGCATCAAAAATTCAGTATCGAACATGAGTATTTCGTTTTTCTCTCGCCAGCTCAAATATTGGTCCGATTAAATTGACCGGAATTAAAAAGGTCTCATGTCAATAAACTCATAAATAAACGTTTATTTATGCTTCTTCCAATCGGGCTGGCTAGCGTTTTTTTTTTGTATGTATTAATGATAATCGCGAATTTATAAGTATTTGGTTAGACAACACCACAATTTTCCGTTAAATTTATGGTCACCGGAAATTTATGGTATTTACGTGTGTGCGGCTTCTAAAAAAAAAAAAGAAAAAAAGAACAACTAAAAGGGTACAATAAATCAAAATGATTCAAACCGTAAAAAAGTAACGAATATGTTATTGTTAAGTAAACAATAATCAAAAAAATTACAGGTTTGATATTATAATTGAATTACAAACATGGTGTCTATCTCGTGATATTTATTACCTTTTTATTCATTTGTTAAAATGTGCCGCCCACTACTCCCATCTATAAAGCTAAAACGAGTTTATATGGTAAGTCGAACGGGTCCTTCTTCGCGTTCATGTAGTTAGTATCTATCTACATGTGTACATATAAATATCTATATACGAGGGATCGTTTTTATATTCGCGGAATGGGGTACAAGGGGTGGAAATAAAAAAACCAAATTATTTTTCTTTTTCAATATATTCACCTGCAAGACGGATACATTTTTCACATCTTTCAATTAATTTATTTATACCCTCATAAAAAAATGATTTCTCTTTATCTGCAAAATACGCCGAAATTGCCTCCTTGACTTCATCATCGGCAGTAAATATTTTACACCGCAGCTCTTTTTTCATTTTCGGAAACAGGTAATAATCACTCGGGGCCAGGTCTGGGCTGTAGGGTGGGTGATTCACAATTTCGAAGCCCACCTTATGCAGAGCAGCTAACGCAACGCGGCTATTGTGGACGGGCGCGTTGTCGTGCAAAAGCAGAACACCTTTTGTCAATTTTCCCCGTCTTTTCTCTTTAATGGCTTCTTTTAGTCGCTCTAATATTGAAGCGTAATATTCTCCGGTTATAGAAACACCTTTATCTTTATAATCAATCAACAATATTCCTTCCGAGTCCCAAAATACCGTTGCCATGAGTTTCCCAGCTGATTGTGACACTTTAAATTTCTTGGGAGGTGCTGTGCCCTTTTTGTGCCACTGCATGGAGTCTTGTTTGGACTCAGGTTCATAATGATGAACCCAAGTTTCGTCTCCAGTAACAATTCCACTCAATACACCATCCTTGTTTCTTCTTTAGCCGAGCATCTTTGAGTACAATTTGTTCAACTTTTTGGATAAGTGCTGGCGTGGTCACCTCAATGCTCCTGCCCGGCCTCGGGTCGTCTTCAAGGGATTACCTTCCTTGTTTAAATAAACTATGCCACTTGTACATCATGGTTTTTCCTGGACAAGAGTCGCCGTAAACCAATGACATCTCATTCATTATGGTCGCGACTGATTTTCCTTGCCTGGTAAGGAACTTTATAACGGCACGATATTCGATTTTTTCCATATTTCACTTTTCACTCCTGATTATGTTACTTGGTTGACGATAGCTCAAAGACTAACTGTCTAATAACAATGAAACTTCGTATTTATACTAATCATGAGTCGCTGCACTGGCCACGCCCCCAATGCGCTACTCACCCCTCTACAACCCGCTCATTCCGCGAATATAAAAACGCTCCCTCGTATATATGTGTTATTTTTTGAAGCGACTGGCTGACTATAGTGTTATAAATAGAATCGAACATTTACTTCAATAAAATAAATTTATCTTGCTTTAATGAAAAGAGAAAATAGTTGTTAATTAGCACACAATAATTCATGGGTAGGAAAAATAATACAAAATGACAGGATCAGTAAATTAAGGTTATTTTTCAAATGTTTTTTAAAGAGAGATGTTGAAACAAATATATTACTATCAAATTAGAGTCACCATATGAATATCAGTTTTTATAATGAATTAAAAAGAATAACAACGTATCGGATGAACAGTATTTGTTTATAAAATATATATAATGAAAAAGTATGCGATATTGATAAAGAACTCTACGTTGAGTCACCACAAAATGTTATGAAAAAGATTCATGGAGTGGTAATATGCCTCACAAAACACAATAGAAATATAAATCGAGTAATTCTTATATTAATTTGAATTTAAACTTGTTATTTTCTCAATAACTTACTATCAATTATAGATATTTAAAATATTCTTATTTTTATTTATATTTTGTCCAATAGAATTTCTTCCATTAATAGGACAAAACCAATCATACATACACACAAATGTGTTCAAGAAGAACAAGAAGTAAATATAAGATTTCCTAAATCATAACTGAACACAATAATTCTTTATATGGCAAAAGAAAAAAATATATACGAGGGTAGTTTGACAAGTAGTGAGAATGGAAAAGGAAAACGAATTTTTTAAATACAAAATGATTTTTACTTTTCAATATATTCTCCTAAAAGAGCAATACATTTATTCCAACGGTGCTCCAATGCCCTTATGCCATCTCTAAAATGCGATTCCGGAAGGCATGCAAAATACTCATTTACGAAGATGATAAGCTCGTCGTTAGACGAAAATTTCTTTCCACCTAGTACCGTTTTCAATTTTGAAAAAAGGTGGAAGTCGGAAAGGGCTAGATCCGGCGAATAGGGCGCATGCGGTACTAATTGGAAATGCAACTCGTGGATTTTGGACATCGCAACTATGCTGGCATGCGAGGGAGCGTTGTCTTGGTGAAACAGAATCTTTTTCTTTGCCATTCCTGGCCGTTTAGCACGAATCTCAACATTTAATTTTTGTATAAGTTCTGCATAATATTATCCGCTTATTGTGGCACCTTTCTGAAGGTAATCAATGAGCAAAATGCCCTTTGAATCCCAAAAAATTGATGCCATCACCTTGT
Source organism: Dermolepida albohirtum (assembly GCA_031893035.1). Classification (NCBI taxonomy): domain Eukaryota; kingdom Metazoa; phylum Arthropoda; class Insecta; order Coleoptera; family Scarabaeidae; genus Dermolepida; species Dermolepida albohirtum. The sequence continues at coordinate 258,527 of JAVIWB010002749.1, forward strand.
TTGCCGATAAAGTGGTTTTCGCTTTCTTTGGAGGTGCAGAACCACGTTCTAACCGTTGTTTCGACTGTTTTTTAGTTTCGGGTGTACTGTAGTATATCCAAGTTTCATCGCAAGTAATAAATCGCCTACAAAAATCAACCGCATTCCGTTTATAAAGGTCCAAACACTCATTGGAAATGCGCAAACGAGTGAACTTTTGATCAGTCGTAAGCAATCGCAGCACCCATCTTGCCGAAAGCTTGGAAAGGCCCAATTCTTTCGTTAAAATGTGGTGTACGCGTTCTGTTGAAATGTTTACCATGTCTGCTATCTCTCTCACTTTGAGTCGACGATCTTGCGTAATAATATTATGGATCTTTATAATAATTTCCTTATAAGTCACGCTTTTGGGTGCTTCAGAGCGCGCTTCATCAACACAGCTTGTTCTATCACGTTTAAATTCATTTACCCATCTAATTATTATGGCGGATGATGGAGCAGATTCACCTAATGTTTCCCGTAACTCATCTTTCTTTTCGGTGGTTTTCATACCCTTAATGACGAAGTATTTAATCACCGCACAATACTCTACTTTTTCCATTTTAACAAAACGACGTGTTGCTTCTTTTTCAATCAGCTGTCAAAAATAAACTAATCAACCGATTTAAACATATAAGTAGGCAACCTAAATTACAGCGCATTTGTTTTACCAATTAGAGCGCCACCTATGTGTCATTCTCACTACTCGTCAAACTATCCTCGTATACAAAAGTACAGAAACAAGCAGAGAAAAAATGAAAACTCAGCAATGCCCCCTACTTGTCCTCAATTGTTAGTCTGAGTAAAGCTCCCATGGAGTCATTATAAATGTCTCCTGCACAAAATATTTTATTAAAATTACTGCCCATTACATATAGAGACGACTTAAATATTACATTAGTTCTAGAATCGTGGACAGGAAAATGTAGTGTGATAACGAACCGACAGTCGAGGAATGTGAAAATTCAATTCTAGAAGGAGTGAAGGACAATCGACGTCATTATGTAAAAGTTTATACAAAAATATTAAATGCGTCTGTGTTTTAGCGAGGTGACACCAAACCGTTGAAGCAGTTCCAATTGGTCAACATCTTGTGCTGGGTAAAAGCCATCAATTCGAAAGGCGAGATATTTTTAAATCTGTTGTTGCACAGCTTCCAAGATGTTCTTATGGACATGATAGTAAGGATACCATACCAAATCGCATATTCAATTTTCGATCTAGCCATTGAAAGATACAGAGACTTCACTGCTTGTATAGAAGTAAACGGTCTACAATTGCGTATAACAAAACCCAATAACTTCTTCGCAGATACAACGACATTTTCGATGTGGTTGACAAACGTGAGTTTCTCATCAAATGAAACGTCAATATCTTTGACTAGATTAGTCCATGTTAAATGGGTTGAACTTCCTTGCGTATGTCATAACCATACATTTAGATAAATTGAACTGTAAACAGTTATTCTCGCATCAATTATTAATTATATTAAGTTATATAATATCTGCATTATGGTAGCAGTCTGTAATATAAAATATATTGGTTTATTGGCCTTGGTTAAATTGAATCATTTTATTTCTTAAATAAAACAAAATAAAATTCGTGTTTATCAACAACAACGATTAACAAAATTAAACCTTGGATAATCTTAAAAGTAATAGTATGACTTCTTGCGTTAAATCCATCATTCCTATGTTCTCCTTGCCCACGTGCATAAGTACTTATATTCATATAGCTCACGTTCTCCTTTTAAATGTTGTTTCACGATGATTATTTTTAAGTCTTGTATTGCAACTTACGTCCATAGCATTTGGTATATTTACGTACATGTGCCTTACGCAATATACACTACAGGCCATAAGTGAGGGATCACTTCATCATAAATAACAAAACACTTGTATTTTAGACACATCTCTTAGACTTTTACCTGTTTTGGTGAGAATAATTCAAATAACAGTTGTAAATATAATTCCGAGAAGGATTATTCGGATTATTATTATAAATTAGATAAATATATTTGTTTCTGAAAAATATTGTAAATCCTTTTAATAGTTTTATGGCGTCTATTTAATAGAAATATTTTATATACTCCAATAAATTTAATAGGGTTTACAACGCAATATTATTATAATGGTATCAGGAATTCATAGTAAACTATTTAGCAATTTAAAAATTAGTTTTCGTGCAGCATTTTTCCGAGTAAGTTGCAATACGAGTATTTGAGAACAGACGTAGAAGTAAAAATGCCGAAAAGAAAGGAACTTAGCGCAGAAACTCGTAGTTCTATAATAACGCTACATGGTGAAAAATTTTCACTGCGGCAAATAGCCCAGAAGTTAAATTTAACTTATCACGCGATGTAAGGAACAGTGAAACGATATTCACAAAGTGGATTATTACAACCAATAAAACGTTGGGAAAGGCCAAGGGTAACTACCAGACAAGAGGATTTGCGCCTAAAAATACTATCAAAACGAAATAGGCGCCTCACAGCTCCTCAGCTTCGAGCAGAGCTGAATGAAGGCCGTCGAAAGCCGGTGTCACTGACTACTGTAAAACGACGTTTGACAAAGGCGGGACTACATGGGCGTATTGCAGCTCGAAAACCATTATTGATTGCACGAAATCGTAAAAAACGGTTACAATGGGCCCAGGACCATCAACAGTGGGACATGGAAATGTGGAAGCAGGTGTTATGGGTCAAAGTTCCAAGTGTTTGGTAGTAATCGACGAGTTATCGTTCGAAGACAAGTGGGTGAAAGGATGTTACCCGAATGTGTAGTGTCAACTATTAAACACGGGGGAGGTTCTGTGCTTGTTTGGGGATCCTTTTCCTTTGATGGTGTCGGAGATTTGTACCGCATTGAAGGCATTTAAAAAAAAGAGGGGTACCTGAAGATTTTGGAGGAGCATGCAATTCCGTCTGGATTAAGGTTAATTGGGGAAGGTTTTCACCTACAAGATAATGATCTTAAACACACCTACCAACTTTGTAAAAACTATGTGAATCAAAAGGAGGAGGAAGGGGTGCTGATAAATATGATTTGGCCACCACAAACACCCGATCTCAAACCTATCGAATTACTGTGGGATGAATTAGATAGAAACGTGAGAGAAAGCTGTCCATAATCACAGAAAGAGCTTTGGGAGCAACTTACAAGGGTGTGGAATAATTTACCAATGGATACGCTCCAGAAACTTGTATCGCGATTGCCTAATATTTGTAAAGAAGCCATTAAGCGCAGAGGTGGATACTTCGACGAAAGTCGAATATGATAAGAAATTCTACAGAATATGTTGAAATTATTTTATTTTATAAGGAAAACTGTTCATTTGTCTCGTAGATATAGTTTTGTAGAAATATACGTTTTGTTTCACTAAGCGTGCATGTTTTTTTAAATTTCATCTACTGATCGCTTACTTATGGCCTGTAGTGTACATACATATACCTATGTTTTTCATATTTCACTATTACTATTATTATTTAGCACCGTTTTACGGTTAATAGTCTTGGATATTTTATCACTGATAAACACTGTTTAATTATAACAAAGTTAAATTATTCTATCAAGGTACATATGTATGTATAACAATTTACATAACCCTTAACTGCCAAATTTTATATCTAAAGTACCATTTTTCAGATAATTTCTCTACGCATTTGTTGGACAACTATTAAACAAGAATTAACTCGTTTCCAGTATTGATCCTATATATATATATATATAAGGTAGGATGGACATAGGACATAGGATAGATGCCCATGTCTTGTCATGCGATGACAATACATGGGTTTTTTACATAGGGTAGGATGGATATAGGACATAAAGTAGATGCCTATGTGTTGTCATGTGATGGCAAAACATGGGCATCTGCAGCGGTCCTACCCAATGTAAAAGGTACAATAAACAAAATAGGGCATATACTCCGACACTGGAACATAAAACCTGTTTTTAAAGCTCCGTACACCATAGCATCAATGCTAAGAAATACGAAGGACAAAATAAATTTTGAAAATCAAGGTGTGTATGAAATACCTTGTAAAGAATGTCACGGTTCCTACATAGGCCAAACCAATCGCAGAATCTCAGTACGCATGCAGGAACATACTGTGGACGTACGAAACAAAACTACTACATCGACACTAATACAACATGTCATCATAACAGGACATTCAATAGATTTCCAAAATAAAATGATAATAGCATCTATAGAAAATTCCCGAGCAAAAACATACATAGAGGTAATAGAGACTGAAAAGCGAGGAAACACCTTGAATACTAGGAACAACGGTTTGTGCATTTCTTCAACCTGGAGACCTATCGTAAAACAATCCTGCCAAATATCCCCAAACAAACAACTCATTAACATTAATCCATTGTTAATAACACCTCATTATAATACCATTAAACCTCGTCCGAATTTTCCAGGACGCATTTAAATCTCATTAAAATCCAATTACACCGAACCCAAAACCGATGTAACCCGAAGAGTTAGGAAGAGCCAATGTATAAAGCATCGAAACGTCGAGACGCCAATTCCGAGAACTTCTGTCCAACATTGCGGAGAACCCGAGAATCGAGGATAATCATTTTACATGGAAACCGAATGAAAACTAACAAAACAATAAAGCTTTGATCATTTGAAAAATATTAAGAAAAATTTATTTCATATTAAATAAGAAAATGAACACGATTTTCGTAATCTACGTATTCATATTGCCTAGTACACAAACTTTCCTGTTTTAAATCCTTCAACCATGAATGAATATTTTTCTAGTAAGTACTTGCCAAAATTGAATTTAAAATTTTGAAATTCGCATATTTAAGAAAAATACTTCACAATACCTCTTCAAAATTACATTATGGGACTTCTATTCTTATAATAAATATTATCTTCGAAAATATTTTAAAATTTAACGTTTCAGCTATGTCTGATATTCATGTTTGTTTGATTTGTTGTTCTGTCTTTTTGAGCACTGATATATTTTTGTACAAATTGAACCTTATACATAATTATTTCAATGTTTATAAATCCTACTGATACTGATACAGCGTATATAAATTGATTTTACATAAATATGTTTTAGACTCTTATACTTTATGTGTTAAAATACGTAAGGATTAAATAGAGAACAAACCTCTGCAATAATATTCAACACTTTCAAAATAAACATAACACAATAAATAGTTTTAGTGCTATTTCTGAAAAAAATTGTATATATTTTAATAAATCTGTTACAATGTAACATTTTAATAGGGTTTTAAAGTAAGCACATAGTAATAAATTAGATTTAATGTAATGTGCTAAGAAATATTATCAATAATGGCATTTACTACGATATATACAAATTATATACCAGGGTTGTTGCACTCAATATTCTTTATAAGAGCCAAGTAATTAATCCTAGACATTGTTGAGCGAGAACAATGAATGCGACGACCGTATTGTCTGTTGATCGCTCATCAGGCAGTTGTGGTACTTGTTGAACAGATATTATTTGCCATAAAGCCAAGTGAAATGTAATATGTAGATTAGAAAATTAGATCTCTATCTCGTGATTAAAAAGTGTAAGCACTTTTGTCATTCAACAACACGTTTTATGTATTATACTAGCTGTTGCCGAATTAACGCACAAGTCGTGTTACATTTATTGGACAGAATCCTGTCTTGAATGCAATAGACGACAAAGGTGCTTACGTTTTTTAATCACTAGATGGGTATCTAAATTTCTCATTTACGTATTAAATTTCACTTTATGTGGCCTTACAGTGATTAATATCTGTTGGACGAATCTGTTGATCGAATCTGTGTGATGAGTCTTCGGTAGATGAAACGGCCATCGCATTTATTGTTTTCATTCAACAACCCGTTTTGTGTTGTGCTGCCTATTGACGAAAAGCTATGTATCCACTTAGAGCAATACTTAGAAGTATATTTTTTAATTTGAAGTATTGCTTTAAGTGAATACAAAGTTAAATAAGGAAAATATCTAATTACTTGCTGCTTACTCCTAATATCTTCTCCACGGTTTTGTCAATAATCCTCGTCACCGGATGTAAAATCCCTACTCTCCTAACCACCACCAGGTAACCCTTATTAAAAACAGGAGATTTACGGGTAATATGAAGAAATACTTTTACTTCTATTTCATCACTTGGGGTCATCGTTGCAAATGTTAAGTGAGTATTTGGTAACAAACACTTCGTATTTTTAAGGTGAATTTTAATGGAAGTTAAAGTAGATTGAATTAATCAAGAAAGGTAAATAAGACCTCTTTCCACAATAGTATTCAAATTTTGTATACTGATTTCGACATTCCAAAGCCAAACTCACACTGGTGTGTTTGGCTTTTGTCTGGCACGGATTTGTTTCTGTGCGATTTTTACCGTAAATCCAGGTGCGCCACTGTGATTAATTATCTGCTAATGATAACAACTTAGTTGTAGAAAGAAAATGGAAAGGGATTTTATTTACCTTTTTTGATTAATTCATATTTTTTCAGAAATTTTTCCAATTATGTTGCCAATTAAATTTAATGCGTACAATAATAATAATAATTTAAAAATAGATAAATATGCTAAGCATCGCTTTACCGTGCCCCTTTAATGTTAAAGCATTTTTATAGGAATAGAAATGTAATATTCATATTTCTCTAGTATTACTTGAAATAATTGTAGCATGGATACGGGCTTTTGGGTTTTTAAAATAGAAAATTAAAATTCTAGTAATTGCCAAAATTTACTGAACTTTTCGAACTTCCAAAAACTCTAAAACATATAGAATATGTTACTTAAAATATTCTACGTGACATTCGATGTGAAAAGTGTTATTAGAAATATGGTCAATACATCATATCCAACATTACATTCAAATAATTTGGTACGTAGACTTCCGCGGTCGTGGTCCATGCTATCTGCTTCTGGGTTTCCGGACTGGAACCGCGTCGCTAGTAGATCTGCCGACGTTTCGTACCCATTTGTATGGGACATCTTCTGAAATTTCAGTTTCAGTGCAGTAGTTCAGCCCTGAAGATTTCCCATAAAAATGGGTACGAAACGTCGGCAGATATACTAGCGACGCGGTTCCAGCCCGGAAACCCAGAAGCAGATAGCATTACATTCAAATAATTTAATAATTAAAAAAAAATAGAATTCTGAATGTTTAATGTAAGACCTTTTACATTAAAATATTGCAAACTGACTTTTGCATTTAGGTCTATTAAATTAGACGCGACTAGTTATGGATATTTTACGTATTGCAAATGCATTTTCGATAATCATTAATTATTAAATGCTGAAATACTATAGATCTTTATTGTCTTTGCCATTAATATTTGGAATATATTTTAATACAGCCATAAATACATATGAAGTTTTAATGTGCACCGCCATAAATACTCATTTAATTCATTAATAAACCGTGCATAATGAATTCGAATATACGTATTTTAATGACTATAGCAACAGTATTAATAACGCATGTTGGTACTTAATAGCATATTTCACTGTGAATTTTTTTTGTCATTTTCGTATCAAAGTGAATTATATTTAGTTCGCTCTAGCAAATAAATATAGTCACTGTGAAATGAACAACCTGACATTTTCATTTTACATTTTTGAAATGTACAAACCGAGCGTTTATTTTAAATGCTGTACTAGTAAATTTTACATAAACATATTACTGTGTATTATGAGTTAGGCATAAATATGAATATAAAAATTGTATTGATCTAAGTCGCTTATTTTGTAGGATATTAATATCACACAATACAGGTTGATAGAAAAATTTTGAAAGAAAAAATGAAACAATGTGAATTTTTAAATGAAATTAGTTTTTTTATTCAATGTAATCTCCCTCAACTTCAATACATTTATTCCAATGATCCTCCAATAACTTTATACCATCTCTGTAATAATTTTCTGGAAGCTCTGCAAAATACTGTTCCACGGCTGAAATAGCTTCTTCATTCGATGAAAAACGCTTTCCACGAACGAATTGTTTCAAGCTTCTGAAGAGGTAGAAACGACTCGGAGCCAAATCTGGTGAATACAGTGGTTGTTCAAGCAATTCGTACTTTAATTCATTTAATTTAGCCTTCGTCAAAACACTTTTGTGTGAACGCGCATTGTCTTGATGAAAAATTATTTTTTTTTGCTAAATCAGGTCATTTTTCACGAATTTTTGCATCCAGTTGATCTAAAAGGTTACAATAATACTCTGAGTTAATTGTTTTACCTTTTTCAAGATAACCAATCAATAAAATTCCTTTTGCATCCTAAAACACTGATGCCATAACCTTTTTTGCCGATTATCCTGACTTCACCTCTTTTGGAGTTGAACAACCAACCGCAGTCCACTGTAATTGTTCTTGTTTCAATTTAGGATCATGGTGGTAGATCCAAGTCTCATCCATAGTTATAAAGCGACGCAAGAAATCGGTTTTATTCCGCTTGAAACGCACCAAGTTACGCTGAGAAATTTGTTTTCGGTCCAGTTTTTGTTGAATTATTAACGAATGCGGCACTAACTTTCCAAACAGCTTTTTCATATGTAATTCTTCATGTAAAATATAGAGTACTCGTTCGTCTGAGATGCCTATGGTATTAGAAATTTCACGCTTAGTCAAATTCGGATCTTCACTAACCATATTATGTATTTGCTCAATGATGTCTGCTGTTGTTTCGGTTTTTGGTCGCCCACTACGTGGTTCATCTTCAGCGCTTGTATGGCCACGTTTAAACTCTAAAACCCATCGATGTACTGTTGGAAATGAAGAAGCACATTCCTTTAACACGTTCACCATTTTTGTATGAATCTCTGTTGCTGATAAACTTTCCAAAACAAAGAATCTTATCATAACGCGATATTCAGTTTTTTCCATTGTTAAAAAATACACGGACATGTCTAATTGAAATGGATTGCCACCAATGAATGAATTGACAGATCGAGATAAAATTTTTAGTGTGTTCATTTGACACATGCAGTATTAAAATGGCGTATGAATTTTGATTCCTCTACTGCTTGATAGATGTCGCTTTCAAAACTTTTCTACCAACCTGTATTCTTCATTCATTATATAAAAGGTTTATAATTCCTAATAGAAACATCTCATTCATGTCAATAAAGAAGAAATTTAATATAGTATGATTGGTTTTACGTACTGTGTGATGTTCTAATACATTTCGAAAAATATTAAATCTCCTATATTGTGAGATTTATATTCCACAACTAAAGGATGGACATTGATAAATACTTTTATTGTATATACACTACCGTCCATAAGTTTAATCGCACCTCAGATAATTTTAATTGCGCAATGATATTGAAGAGACTGTTTATTTTCATGGCAAATTGATTTATAAAATACTAAATTAACACACAATTCAAGAAATTAACATTATTAATCTAAGTAGTATTATAATAAGTTAGCTTAAATTTTACTTTCGTCAAAGTAACCACCCAGCTGCGATCACGGCTTCGCAAACACGTGGCATTCGTTCAACTAGTCGGTCGAGATATTCCTGATCGATAGAGTTTCATGCATTCCGCAAGTCACCCCAAAGATCTGTCTTGCTAGTAGGAGGTATTTTACGCACTTCACGATCTAAACAGTCCAATGACAGCTCTATCGGATTGCAGTCCGAACTTCGGGGTGGCCATGTCATTAATGTAAGGATTCCTTTTTCAGTTTGGTCGGCGAACAACCTTTTTACAATCTTTGCTGTGTGTTTGGGGTCGTTATCTTGCTGATAAACAAACCCTGAACACATTAGCACCATCGCTGACGGAAGTGCATGCTCTTGCAATATATTCAAATAGACTTCTTTGGTCATTCTTTCTGTGATTTGCACCAATTTTCCGAGGTGCCTAACCTCCAAAGCAACCCCAAACCATCACATTTCCACCATCATATTTCACTGTCTTTACCACACATTCATATAACATTCTCTCCCCGGCACGACGACGAGCAAAAGTACGGTGTCTATTTCCAAAAATTACAAATTTGGATTCATCTGTCCATAAGACTTGTTTCCATTCTTCGACAGTCCAGTACCTGTGTGTTCTCGCCCAGGCCAATCTTTTTTGTTTATGTTGTGCAGGCAGACGTGGGTTTTTTTACTGCTGTACGACCTCTGAGTCCAGCTTCAACTAAACGGCGTTTTGTTGCTAACCGTGGCGTCGTGATGTATTATACGTTATATTGTGCTGCTATTTCCGGGGCTGTAAGGCTACGATTGCGCAAGGAGATTAACTTCATATTCATCTTCCCTTCTAGTGGTTATTCTCGGCCGTCCACTGCGTTTTCGGTCCCTGAGTTGGTCAGTTTCTGCCATTCTCTTTATACGAGGGAGCGTTTTTATATTCGCGGAATGAGCGGGTTGTAGAGGGGTGAGTAGGCGCATTGGGGGCGTGGCCTGTGCAGCGACTCATGATTAGTATAAATACGAAGTTTCATTGTTATTAGACAGTTAGTCTTTGAGCTATCGTCAACCAAGTAACATAATCAGGAGTGATAAGTGAAATATGGAAAAAATCGAATATCGTGCCGTTATAAAGTTCCTTACCAGGCAAGGAAAATCAGTCGCGACCATAATGAACCAGATGTCATTGGTTTACGGCGACTCTTGTCCAGGAAAAACCATGGTGTACAAGTGGCATAGTTTATTTAAACAAGGAAGGGAATCCCTTGAAGACGACCCGAGGCCGGGCAGGAGCATTGAGGTGACCACGCCAGCACTTATCCAAAAAGTTGAACAAATTGTACTCGAAGATGCTCGACTAAAGAAGAAACAACTCGCAGAAATGGTTGAAGTATCCAATACAACAATTTTTAAAATCCTACACGATCATCTCGGCATGTCTAAGGTCAGCGCAAGATTAGTGCCGAGAATGCTCACGCCGCCGCAAAAACAACAGCGCGTAGAGTGTTCGCGTGCATTTTTGGACCTCTATAATGAAGACAAGGATGGTGTATTGAGTGGAATTGTTACTGGAGACGAAACTTGGGTTCATCATTACGAACCTGAGTCCAAACAAGACTCCATGCAGGGGCATAGAAAGGGCACAGCACCTCCCAAGAAATTTAAAGTGTCACAATCAGCTGGGAAACTCATGGCAACGGTATTTTGGGAATCGGAAGGAATATTGTTGATTGATTATAAAGATAAAGGTGTTTCTATAACCGGAGAATATTACGCTTCAATATTAGAGCGACTAAAAGAAGCCATTAAAGAGAAAAGACGGGGAAAATTGACAAAAGGTGTTCTGCTTTTGCACGACAACGTGCCCGTCCACAATAGCTGCGTTGCGTTAGCTGCCCTGCATAAGGTGGGCTTCGAAATTGTGAATCACCCACCCTACAGCCCAGACCTGGCCCCGAGTGATTATTATCTGTTTCCGAAAATGAAAAAAGAGCTGCGGGGTAAAAAATTTACTGCCGATGATGAAGTCAAGGAGGCAGTTTCGGCGTATTTTGCAGATAAAGAGAAATCATTTTTCTATGAGGGTATAAATAAATTAATTGAAAGATGTGAAAAATGTGTCCGTCTTGCAGGTGAATATATTGAAAAAGAAAAATAATTTGGTTTTTTTATTTCCGCCCCTTGTCCCGCATTCCGCGAATATAAAAACGCTCCCTCGTAGTTCGATGAATACAATACTCTGATAGTTTCAGTTTTGGAGCGAATGCTCTCTATTAAAAAGCTTTGTTTGCGTATATTTTAATGACAGACTATAAATGTTGATGTACAAATAATTTATATATTATAAACATATTGATGAAAGAGTATGGCATATTTGAATGTGCTATATAATAAAGAGTTTGGAAATAAACCCATTAGTATGCAATTTTCATATAGTATACAAGTAAATTGTTATGCTTTATACCAACCAAGTCATGTCAAACATCGATATTAATGACTTTATGGTATAGAGGATTTTAGGAATCTCCAGACAATATTTTAAAAAGGCACATTTAAATAGCATAAGTAAAACGTCTGACAGATGGCAGTAGTGTTTATTATTATTATTCTGGACATGAAAAGGAGAATTTAATGTAAAAGTTTAAATAAATAAATTTGATACATAATGAATTTGGAATTTGATATTAAGTCATTTGAGAAAGAATAATGAAATGATAGAACGACAACGCAGAAAATGAAAAGAATCCAGAATATATTTCTGTGTACTGATTGCGTGCAGGACGTTCCAACTCTCTCGACTCTTATATAAGCGACAATAATAGCCAAAGACAGGAAAATTCTTCAGACTGTCAAAGCTAAAAAACGTAGAAAATTTCATATTCATACGCATAATATGTTAAATTTATTTTACGGTATTGGTACATTAGAAGCATTACCCCTAAATAAAGGTACTATTTTAAATACCTAGTCTTGCCATAAGTATTGATACAAGTGTAAACGCACCTTTTTGCAGATGATAACTTGAAAGCACAAAAATTTTATGTTGGCAGTTCTGACATTTGATATATGCTTTACAAAAGTGCCGAACAATTTCACTATAGCGTGAGTCGTCATTATGGAATGGTCGGATAAAGAGAGCCGTATTGCGGTTATTGCACTTCATAAGTGTGGAATAGAAAGAGCCCGTATTTTTGATTTATTGAAACCGTTAAATATTACGCGTGTGTTTCTGTATCGTATTGTTAAGTTATTTATTGATACTGGAAATGTAATCGACCGTAAAAGATCTGGCAGGCTTCGCATAGTTCGTACACCACAGGCCATCAATGCTGTGAGGTCCCGCATCAATCGACATCCTGTCCGCCAACAGAAAATCATGGCTCGTGAAATGGGTATTGCTCCGAGAACCATGAGCCGTATCATTAAACAAGACCTAAGACTTGGAGCTTTCAAACGACAAACAGGACAGCGCCTTAACGTTGAATTACAAAAGAATAATAAGAAAAAATGCAGACACCTGATATCGTTGTATGGCAAAGAGCGTTACAAAAAATTCTGTTTTCTGATGAAAAAATTTTTACTGTGGAAAAAACTTTTAACAAGCAGAATAATAGAGTGTATGCACGGTCCTCCAAGGAAGCCAGTGAAGTGGTGCCAAGGATTCAGCGAGGTCATTTTCCTGCTTCAGTGATGGTTTGGTAGGGAGTATCCTATGACGGTGTCACTTCCTTGCATTTTTGTGAAAAAGGTGTTAAAACAGCAGCCAAAAGCTATCAACAAGACATTTTAAGCAATGTGGTGGAGCCCCTGAACTACACCATGTTCCAAAACCAACCATGGATATTCCAACAAGACTCTGCGCTCGCTCACAAGGCCAAAACAACTCAGCAATGGCTTGAAAATCATGTACCTGAGTTTATAAGTACTGACTATTGACCGTCAGCACGCCCAGACTTAAATCCGCTCGACTACAAACTGTGGCCAGTATTAGAGGGCATGGTCTGTAGAAGATCCCATCGCAACCTGGAATCATTGAAGCAAGCGTTAACAGAAGCAGTCGACAATTTTCCCATGGATATCGTCCGTACAGCGATTGATGAGTGGCCCTGCAGACTTCGGCGTTGTATTAAGGCAAATGGCGGCCATTTCTAGTAATTTACATTGTATTTTGTAGCTTACTATTGCCAAAATAAACTATCAAAAAATAATTTAAATCCAACTTGTAGTTTTCTTTTTGTACTTAAAACCTTTACATCAGTATTTATGGCAGGACTAGGTATATATTAATTGACTTTCACTCAAAAATTTAGCTAGTTAACATTTCATGATTTGAACGATTTAAATTTAATTATTTGATTTTTATTAAACATTCCGTTATTGGCGTGCACTATTAGTGGCCATATATGTACAATATCAATGGATGCCGTAAAATTACGTGGGTCAGTTTAAAAGTTTTTGTATTTTTTAAATAGCTGGTTATGAACGTGCACTATTGTGTACTAAACAACGGATGTATATGAAGTAGTTTATCTTGTTTTGTTTTAAAAAACAGATCAGAAATTAAAAACTTTTTTTGTATTATGATTACTATAACTTAAACATTTTAGTTTTGTGTATTATTTAAAATTCATGAAATCGTAAGTCAGTGCGTTATGTCTTCCGCGTTTCCTGTTTCGAAAGATGTGATTCCATTACAAGATCAGGGTGTGTATGAGATTCTGTTCTTAAACTGTAATCAATCCTACGTGGGGCAAACGAATAGGCGTATCAATGTTAGAAGAGAAATTGTTAAGAAAGAACTAACATCATCGTTAGCGCAACATAGGCTCTTAATAGGACAATCTATTGATTTTGATAACACCAAGGTTTAAGCAAAGAGCGAAAACCTAACTACGAGAATTATAAGAGAAGCGATCGAGATAGAGTCTGAATAAACGTGACGATAGCCGACGCCTGCCGCACACATGGAAACTGTTTCTGAGTGACTTACAGAAGAAGAATGCAACCAACTGACAAAGCGCAACCTCCACATAATGGACCGACTGCAGAATAGACAGATATTGAGACAATTACAGCTCACACGACGTCAGTAAGGCAACGCTCTCCACTGAAGCAGCAACGTATACGTAGGCCCACGATTAGACAGACCTCAGACGATCTTCAACGTCAGTAGGCGACAGACCATCTCCAGAAGATGACGAGTGAGATCTCATTAAAACGTCGAGAGAACGGTCCTTCTCTGGGAAACATCTAGTGTAACATATATATATATATATATATATATATACATGGTTTTAGGGTTTTCGGCGTTGAAGTGATCTAGAGTTTTTAGACACCAATTTATCCTAGCTGCTTTGTGTTCTTCGGTCAACAGATGCGGTATCTAACGGGAAACTAATATTTTACACGCTATTCTTTATGCAAAATTTTTTGAATTGAGGTCTTTGAAATCCGCAATAATGCTTCAATCTGACGATATGTCATATGTCTATCTTCATTGATGATCTTGTACACAGAATCGACATTCTCCTGAATAACTGCCGTTTTTGATGAACCTTTCAAAATACAAAAAAGACTAGGACTAATCCGCCCATGTTTAAATTTTCCATACAACGAGAAATTGTTGACTGATGTGGTGTTTCATTGCCGAAAACAAAAACCAATTCGACGAGGCATTTTTGTTGAAATAATTGTCTTCGGAAATTATAAAAATTATTCCGCGAAAATGTTCTCGGGTTAATTCAATTCTTTAACTAACTTGTCGACTTTGAGAGTTCGTTGCAGCTACAACACTACACGTATCGCACTGAAACTTTGGATTTATGTTAACTAAAGATCAAGGTTAATTTTTAGTACTGACATTTGATTAGTGGCGCATTATACGTCTCACTATGCAAAACTTAAATAATCCCAAGTAGAATAAGGAGTTTAATTACAGAGTAATGCTTGTCAACAAATCTATGTGATTTTGGATTAGATTAAATACTGGAAGCTTTTCTGAAAGCTTAAGCGAAATCCTCATATAATTTTCAATCGCACTAGTATCATCTTCTTTACAAATGGGAGCATGTCAACTTTCCAGCAAATTGGACATTTAAAGCTTATTAAAAACACTTATCGCTTTGCCAGTGCATGTCTTGCTCATTGAATAAGACAGCAGAACATTTTGTATTCATCGATCCTCCTTTGGTCTATTACATTTCATTTATTTGTAATTCTGATCTCAATGAAATGTTTACAAATTTTAGGGTAGTCTCCTACCTGCGTCTTTTTATTAGATATTATCTAATTATTCCAGTGTGATGAGAAAGTGTATAAACGTCTTCTGAGAATTTACTTGTCACGGAAGCGACACAGATATAAGTATAAAGTCCACGATTTTATTTTATGATAGTGTAAAATTAATACGATTGTATTCTCGCAAGCGGACGCACAAGTATCTCATCTACAAACGTGTGAGAAAAATTCCCGGTACTCATAAAGATAAGGGACGTCACCTTGTTTTAAATTTCACATGAACGTATTTGAGGGTGAACAGTCCGTATTCAGGCCACGTCTGATGCACATTTATGTTAAGATTTCAGCATGGTTTGGCGACATCTTGAACGAGTAAGCCAAGAAGCACGTGTGAGGCATATAAATAACGTTTTTAAAATTATTAAAAAATCTGATATAATACGAGCCGTGTATTCTTTTTGTGATGCAAAGCAGTAAATATTTTATTAAAAAATCGTAGCACAGAAGAAAAGTCGATTTATCTTTAGAGGTTTCAACAGGCGACGTAATCAATGCAAACTAATACAGTTACGCAAATACAGTTTTAACATTTCTTGCATTTGTTTGAATTCACGAGACGCTACTAAAAATTAATATTTGAATAATTCCAAATATGGATTCTTTATAAATATTAAAGTGAAGGAAATACTTTAACACTAACATGTCACTCACTGAAAGAGTAGATATGCTATGTGACAAAAAATAATCGCCCAGTAAAAGTATACACTGCCGGTCACGGAAGAATGTACATTTGATACAAATTTACTATATAGCACGTTCATGAAATGTATTTTAACAGTATTTGCTGGAAATATTCTAATATACCTATTACCTGGTAATCATGCTATCTGCTTCTGGGCTTCCGGGCTGGAACCGCGTCACTTGTATATCTGCCGACGTTTCGTACCCATTTGTATGGGACATCTTCAGAGCTGAACTACTGCACTGAAACTGGTATAAGGCGATGGTGGACGGGTTTATATATGGGCAATAGGTCATGGGTCAATGGAGGTTTACGGTTGCGGTTGGGTAGTTTGGAGATGCAGGATTGCCAGGCGTTGTGTAGGGGATAGCCATCATCGCAGTTAAGGTTATTGGGGTGCTTAGAGATTTCTATAGTTTCACCGATTTTGCGACCATAGTAATGGTTAGTGTGAGTAGGATCTTGGTCGAATTAAACTGGATATGGTGCCCGGTTTCCAGCCTATGCTCGGCAATTGCAGAACCGGCTATGCGCAGCAACCTAGTACAACGCTCATGTTCGGAAACACGAGTGCCGACAGACCGCTTTGTTTCACCAATATATACCTTGCCGTATGAGCAAGGAATCCTGTACATACTAGGTGATTCTAAAGAAACATGGTCTTTTACGGAAAAAGGTTCAGATAATTTGGAATGGGGTTCGAGGATGGTTTTGATGTTGGTTTTGAGAAGAACCCTACTGATGCGATCAGTAACATCTTGTATTTAGGGTAGGTGGGCTTTAGAGAGAGAGAGGGGGAATATGACATAACCCAATCCACATATAAACCCGTCCACCATCGACTTACACCTGTTTTAGTGCAGTAGTTCAGCCCTGAAGATGCCCCATACAAATGGGTACGAAATGTCGGCAGATATACAAGTGACGCGGTTCCAGCCCGGAAGCCCAGAAGCGGATAGCATGGACCACGACCGCGGAAGTCTACTTACCAGATTTACCTGGTAATCACATTTGCAACATGTGGTGCTCAGTTAGTTATATATGCTGTTCAGTTAGTTGAAGATCAGCAACTGTTTCTTATTCCGGATATTTTTTATTCAAGAGTCAAATATGGAATACTTCGAGGTAATCCTATGGATGTGCCTAGAAGAGAATCATGTGTGGAGATCTTCAGGCAAAGAGGTATTTGTGTTTTATCACTATAGCGGTGCACATATTAAAACTACATAATCATCTGTCGACATCACACCAAGGTTAAAATATGAAAGAATTTAAAAAGTAATTTAAACACTTTTTACAAAGAAATGTATCTTATAGTATATAAGACTCTTTCCAAAGTAACAAATTTGATGAATATGTATAATAAGTTGGAAAGACACACAATTTTTGTAATATCGTACTGGTACCCTTTTATTACAATTGTATAATAATCTATTGCATTACTATATTCATAATATCCTTTCGTTCTCTTCCTCATTGGCATGTACAATACCTCAAAGTATTTTTATTGAATAAATATTGTCATGGCGTAGATTTCAACCACTTCCTCAGCTTAACAGAGAGAAACTTTTTCATTCAACTCATAGATCAATGTGTTTGAGATCGGAATGTATGCGGCTGATACTAGGGTGCTTCAGTACATCACGAATCTATAAACCAATACAATTTTTGTGATGATTTACAACTTTATAAGAAGGAGTATTATTATTACCACTATCAATAGTATCTTTATATTCAAATGCAGTTGAAATTATGTTCATTCTTATTTTATATTGAGAAATCTTCTGACGATTGAGTAAGTGTTCAAAATAGCAGTTATACATATATTGAGATCAAATTTTTCTTGGCATTTTTTAGGATTTATTCCAGAAGTAAACATTATAATTGGTATACTTTTGACTTACTTCTAATGCCATAGTTCCTCTGCATTTCTTCTACTAGAGAGATTCATTTATTGACCTTCTCTGTATGTTTTTGGTGAAGATTATGGGTGTTAAATATATAAGTATCAACTAGGTATGTGAATTGCGAGAATGTTTCTGTTCCAGTGTACTTTAATTTCCGAATTTTCTAAAACTGTTTGTAGTTAATATTTGTATCATGTCAATTGTATCTACTAATCTGTACTTTTTCACGAGATCTCTATGTATTATTTTACAGATATTGTCATATGGCGTTACATATTCTTTATGCTAAGTTTGTATATGAGCTTGTGATATATAATAATAATAATAAATTTATTAGCGTTACATATTACAACATATAACGTTATATTGTATACAGGTGGTAGTGGCAAAAAAAATCTAAATCGCCTAAATACTAAAATATTGTCAGCGTTTTACCTTTAACCTTGTATATTTTAAATAAAATGGAAAATAATTTAAAGCGAAAAGGAAAATAATAAAGCACGAAAGAAAACATATGCTCAATTGTTTCTTATGTTTTATGCCACATATCTACAATATCGTCAGGTTTTATGATATCTTTACTGTAGTTTCTGGTTTTCACAATTCGATCTTGTATTGCAATTATGAAAGTTTTAGTTTCTACGGAAATGTTTCCAATTTCATCCATTTGTTGGTTGCCCATTTGCAGTATGTGTTTGCGTTATTTGGTAAGGATGTAGTCCGTATATGGTTGTTATGCTACTCTGAATTTAAATTTATATTACTGAGTTGCAATAGTGTGATTTTGTTGTTTTATTGTTTTGCGAAGACTAGATAGGGTCAGATATTATGTTTTAAAGTTGTTCACTTGTTTATAGTTGATATTTTTTATAGCAATGGAAGCTCATCCTTATTCTTCTCTCTGTATGTACGATGTTTTGTGGCTATTGTTCCGACAAATCTATTAAGGGAGCTTAACTCTATGTCTGATCACGTCCTGAGCCCGAATGAGTAAATCGGAAGAGGGATTGCATATGGGTCAACTGCTCTAGTTATATTTTGAACATTTAACTGAGTATTGCAACTTTTGTAAGCATTTTTAGATTTTTCCTGAAATTGTTTTGATTACTCTATTATTAATGAATGGATTGCGTGCTATGCTAAGATATTTGCATGTTTCTTCTTGTTGAAGTCTTTCTATGACATCCTTTGTATACTACATCTTTTGTATTATATTTTTCTTTAATTACGAAGCATTTTCTACAATTTTCAAATTCAAGGTTCATTTTCATGTTGAAGTTGAAGATTTATACTGAGTCTAGTAACGAATGAAGTTCTTGGTCCGCGTCTCCATGTATTTTTGAATCATTTCTGTATAGAAAATGACCTATGGGTTTGATATTTCGATTACGATAGTTTATTTTATAACCTTGTTTGCATTGCGCTTAGTATATTTGATAAAGTGTTAAGTGCAATGCAATGTCAAAAGCACTTAATGCATCTCCTTGAAATGTACCCAGCTTAGTTAATATTTGTATTATTCGCAGTATATCTGATTGTGTGTTTATGTGTATGGATGTTCCCCATAAACACATAATATGCCTAAGAGAATTGTTTATCTTGTATATCATTGATAATTAATTAGAAATATTTGTAATTATTGCTTGGAGATTGTTAACAGCAGCGTTCAGAGGGTTAATATTTCAATAAATTATTAGAAATTTGTTTCATGAAGCGGCCAGATCGTTCCATGAAGTTTAGAGAGATTGTTAATGTAGTAAACATATCAATTGAACGTGTGAAAAACTTCTTTCACGAAAAATTGAGTATGAGAAGGCTATTGGCAAAGTAGGTGCCGCGTCTTTGCAAACTGTTATTCAAAAACGGAATCGCGCGATGACTTCGAAACATTGTTTAGACATATTTAAACGCAATACGGGTGAGTTTCTGAGGTGTTATGTAAATGTAAATAAGACATGGATGCATCACTACGCGTCAGTAACCAAAGGTCAGTTAGTACAATGTGTTTCTTCCTGCGAACGTGCACCAACGAAGGCGAAGACAATTCCATTAACCGAAAAGGTTATGGCGACAATATTTTGGGATTCTCAAGGCATAATCTTAATTGATTGTCGGGAAAAGGAAAAAACAATTACAGGACAGTACTATGTTGATTTATCGGGCCAAATCGACACTGACCTAAAGAGAAAAAGGGCCAACCACACGAAGAAAGAAATTCTCTTCCATGAAGATAATGCTCCGGACCTCTTCTCAGCACTCCACTCCACTCCACATTCACTAGATTTGGCCCGCTGTGGCTTATATCTTTCTACAAACTTGAAAAATGGCATGGTTGAAAGCCGCTAAAGTTAAATGAAAGGGTCATTGTCTACATAGAGACCTATCTTGCAGAGTTCAACAAATCTTATAATTTGAATGGTTTAAAAAAGTTGGAACACTGCTGGAATAAGTGCAGAGAACTACAGCTATATCAAGAAATAAATTTATTAGATGTAAAACAATTGCATTGCACTCCTTAACATATGTATTTATCATGCCATTCTCGTAACTATACGTTTCTAAAATGAAAGTATAGATAAGTACTCGCGTTACTTTATTATTCTAAAATTTGTTATTATTTAGGACTGTATAATATCTTTTCCAAAATATTTAATTGTTATTCAATATAATATTGACGAAATGCAAGTGAAAATAAGAATACAGTTTAAAAGTAAAAAGTGAAAATGTAGAACTACATATTATTAGGATTATTTACCTAAGCATAATGGTTAAAATTTACAATGAAGCTACTAAAAGTTAGTGCTTTATAGGTGTTTTTAGTTTAAATATTATGTAATAACAAATGTTATATATATATATATATATATATGAAAAATGATTCATTTAATAGAGGCATAACTAGGCCAAAGTACATTAACAATTCTGGTTTGAAATAACCTTAACAGATCATAAATAGTTAATAGAAGTGCGTAAGAGGATTTATAGGAGGCAATCCACCGTTGCTGGAGATGACAGTTCTCGAAGCCAATTCAGCAAGCGCTAACTATATTAAACAGAGAAAGATGCTTAACTGTTACTACGAGTTTGTGTATGATTGGCGGATTCTACCTTTTAAATCCGTTTCGGTCGAAAACGTAATCATCTTGTTGCACTTCCCAAACTTGCTAAAAATACATTTTTTTCCCTTTTCGGTGACGGTCGTTTGTACAGTGTCAAAGACATTCACCATTCAAATGAATGTTCCTTCCGTAATAACCGTAAAGCGAAAAGATTCCGGTACTCGGTAAAAATTTTACAACTAAAGAAGGCGTTCGGCTGTGTGAAATTTCAACGCAAAGTACAACAGACCGTTGTAAATAATTCTTTTATTGTCAGTCATGTAATTATGTTACTTGTAGCCAAGCGTTTCCAGTTACAATTAGGTGTTTGTTCCGTATGTTTAGTTTGCTATTTTCTTAGTGCTTTAAAAGCATCTTATATTTCACTTTAGACCCGAAATTTTTTAAAAACGTTAATGAGAATGCTTACTTAGTTGGAAATTGATTAAATAATAACAACTTTTGATACTCAATAGATACAGGATGGAATTGTAGAACAAACGACTAAACTAGTAATAAATAAATAGAGTAATTCAACCACAAAAGAAAACTAAGTTCTATAAAATATAAGATATACTCAATGACATTAGAAGTGTTACACCTAGAAGGAATAGTTTTCTGGACGTGATTTTTTGGTAATGTGATAAGCTTAAGTCAAGAATGAAACGATCAGATTTCCAAGAAATTTTATTAACATTAATTTGAAAAAAAATCAATAATGTGTTTGGCGACCCCGTAGCTGTAGACACTCCTGTGCACGTCTAGGCATCGACAAAATAAGATGGTCGATGTCTGCTTGTGGCACCTCGTTCCAAGCAACTTGAACTTGGTGGATTAACTGTGCCAGAGTTTGTGGAGGATGGTTCAAATTGGTCAGTCTTCTCCCCATTATGTCCCACACATGTTCGATGGGATTTAAATCCGGTGAACGGGGTGGCCACGGCAAAACATTAACGCCAGCTTCTCGTAGAAAGTCCATAGTACGACGAGCAATATGTGGACGCGCGTTGTCTTGCTGAAAAAGGACGTGTGGACGGCCATCTAGATAAGGCAATAAAGTGGTTTGTAGGACGTCATCAACATAACGCGCAGCTGTCATACTGCCCCGAATAAACAGAAGAGGTGATCGGCTTCCATATGCAATAGCCCCCCAAACCATTACTCCAACAGTCCTGTGCACATGCCTCTCAACAGCAAATCCAATATCACGGCTTATTAACTACACTCTACCCTACAAATCGCGATTCTGCCTAGGCATGCATGATGGCCGTCAGAGGGTAAGACGCCGTCGTGGAGAGCGACGTGATATTGGATTTGCTGTTGAGAGGCATGTGCACAGGACTGTTGGAGTAATGGTTTGGGGGGCTATTGCATATGGAAGCCGATCACCTCTTCTGTTTATTCGGGGCAGTATGACAGCTGCGCGTTATGTTGATGACGTCCTACAAACCACTTTATTGCCTTATCTAGATGGCCGTCCACACGTCCTTTTTCAGCAAGACAACGCGCGTCCACATATTGCTCGTCGTACTATGGACTTTCTACGAGAAGCTGGCGTTAATGTTTTGCCGTGGCCACCCCGTTCACCGGATTTAAATCCCATCGAACATGTGTGGGACATAATGGGGAGAAGACTGACCAATTTGAACCATCCTCCACAAACTCTGGCACAGTTAATCCACCAAGTTCAAGTTGCTTGGAACGAGGTGCCACAAGCAGACATCGACCATCTTATTTTGTCGATGCCTAGACGTGTACAGGAGTGTCTACAGCTACGGGGTCGCCAAACACATTATTGATTTTTTTTCAAATTAATGTTAATAAAATTTCTTGGAAATCTGATCGTTTCATTCTTGACTTAAGCTTATCACATTACCAAAAAATCACGTCCAGGAAACTATTCCTTCTAGGTGTAACACTTCTAATGTCATTGAGTATATATTTGTATATATATATATATATATATATATATGTCTATATAATATAATAATACACATTACCATAGTACTAAATATATAAACACCAAAACGTGATTATGTAGCCAAACAATAAAGTCATAAATGGTATAGTACAAGTTATTAGGGTTTCCACACATATGTTCTCGTATAGCCATGTGAAAAACATTGGTAGTAGTCCTAGAAATTAACACGATTGTAGAAGATTTAGAAATCAGTCTGGAAAATCAATTCGAGATAGTAGTTCAGCATAATCAATTAAATTGTGAATCAGTTTAAAAAGGAAACCACCACTGGCTTCCTCTAAGGAAATCACCACTGACTTCTTCTCTGCATACACAAAGGGTTCGAAATTAAGTCCAATGGGTAGATGTGCCATACTCCATTTCAAAAGCAATTCTATATCATAAAAGCTTTGTAAATAAATACGTTCCAGGGGCAGTTGCTAGTAATGATAATGTGAGTATTACACCACTTAAGCACATTCTATTTTGCTCCGGACCAGAGAGCAGTTACTAAATGTGTACTACAAAAGTCCTTGTGTAATCGCATAAGGAAAACTAGACCTCTGAAGGCAGATGTAGATAGGTCAGCTATATAATTAGAAAAGTTTAAGTGAGAGTCGAGCAAAACTCCACATTCTTTATATTTGGATACTCTAGATAGAATAGATTGACGAATTTTATATAATACTTTAAGTGAAATGTCATTTCTGCTAAAAGAGAAAACGGTATATTTGTTAAGGTTTAACTGAACGTGATTGCGAAGATATGCATTAGTAACGCACAGACTTATTTAAAATCTTGTGCTATCATCATACGATTTAATACTTTGAAAAATTCAGAAGAGGAGATATCAAAAAGATTACATGAGAAAACATGGAGATAGCACGGTTTTGGTGGTAGGAAGAAAACAGATTAGTGATATCAAGAGCCAAGTCAAGAGACGATAGAAATCAAAATGCCATGATTTATAGTACTGAGAGCTTTGCCGTAGTACTTATATATCACGTCAGCTTGACGTGCATCGAGTTGTTCACTGATGAATTGAGTAATTTCGACCAGGTTGTTGATCATAGGTTTGCTAGGAAAGAAACATGTTAATTAATTGATCAAACACGATTGACAGGGTTAAACAGATTGTTATTGAGAACAAATTCGAATAGTTTGGCAAAATTAGATCTAAAGTTATTGGCATTTGAACAATCCCCTTTCTTAAACACTGTTGCAGAATCCTGCTAATTTTGCTACTATCTGGGAGAGTGGCTCTTTGAATACATACATAATTTAAGAATGATAATAAGAGGTCTGCAGTGAAGTTCGGTAGAGTCCCTGAAAAGAACTATGCAAGCTATTATATACAGTCGTACATGTCGTAGATTAAACAAGTGTCTTGATTGGTGCCAAACTTCCTTCAGTAATGTAATTTACATATTGAACTTTGAAATAACCACCTCCACATACAAAGTTGACTCCAGTGAATCTTGTAATGTACAACTTAGAAAACAAGTCGATGAAGGATTCTGCTACCATTGAACGACAGCATTCTAGTGGTACCTCGTTTACAACTAATAAAGCTCAACGGCAGTTAAAGTGTCATTAAGATAGAGAATTCACCAAGAAACGTCCAATCAATGGCTGCCATGCTAATGAATCATCCATGCGGAATTTGAAATGGTTTTTATTACTGAATGGAAAAATACACGCAAGATCAACATTTATGAATTCCATATTTTAGTTGATGCACTAAATCACGGGACATAATGAGAGACCATATAAATTTAATGTAGACATTGAAGTTAAATAAGGTCACTACTGTCAGATGAATTAAAATTAGGGCAGTTCCAAATACTAAAAGATCGTAAGTTGTTTATTGGGTAGTTCCAGGGCGAACGCGTCATTACATCGAGTGGGATATAGATTTTGATAAGATATATGCATTTTGAACCAGTATTGAATCTGCTAATATGACGTCTATGAGTGGGAACACATTAAATATCTAGCCAAATTAGCAATGAAACGCATTTAAGTTCCTCCCCACCTCAACTGATTATTCAGCTGAAAAGCCAAAAAAGTTTGAAAACAGTAGGAGAAGAATTAAAGACTTCCGAGTCATATAAATTCGGTTTAACCATGTCTCCGTAGGTAATCTAGTGTTATAAAACACCTCCAACTGTCTGCCTGAAAACCATCTATTTTACTTCGAAGGCCGTGCATGTTTTGATAGCAGAGAATAATTTCTACCTAAAAGTCTCTGAGTTACTCTCTGTGAATTTATGACCCTCTGAAATTACTTTGACCAATATTTCACTTTAAATAGGATGAATGGAGTATCATCTCTTTACACTGCAATTGTTTATAACACTGAGCAGAATGACATGTTTTTGCTGCGAAAGACTTTATGAAGTACAAAGTAATGAACGAATTAAGTCCAATTTTAACGTGGAAGTAGAAAAATACTGTCACTACTGAATATTATTAGGCAACACACAATTACATATTTGTTTCTATCATAGCTAGGTGGATTTTTTTCTTCTCTTGCTATATGAAAATAAATTGAAGGAAGTAACGACCTTCGATAAAAATATAACTAAAGTAAATCCTTTCACGTATTTTAGATAAAAGCAAAATGAAATTCGTTGATATTCTAAAAATATCTGATGATATTTTAAAGACGTCTATATATTCTGGAAATGTCTAGACTTCAATATTATTACACGGGTTTTAAAAGGAAGTTCCTCTGCGGAATTGGATTACATCAAAAAATAACAGCTGCATCGATGCTCCATTTCAACATGGCAGATATCCAGAGACACTTTTCGATTTATATGCACATTTCACGTGCTAAACATCATTCATATGCGGAAATTTGGAAGAGTATATTTCTTATTGTTAATTCCTATAATAATAGTGTAGACAATTCCAACAAATTCCACTAAATTGAAACTTTGTAACATGATTTTTCTCTAAATAAATAAAAAATATTATATACTTCGAAATAAGAGGTGAATCAGAAGAATAATTAAAAGGACACCTTAACTTCCTTAATGACACCTTGCAGTATATAAAGAAACAATAAATAGTAAAATAAAGTGCTTAAATATAACTTTAACTAGAGTATTTGTTTAGCCAAAGGTACCTTTCTTAGAGCTTGTTTGATAGGTTGACAGTTTTTGGTGTTAATCCTGTGTTGAATTAAATAGATTCTGCCGCTGTCAGTTGCTGACAAGGTCAAGACATCTTTGTAGTCGTTTAAACACAAGGGTCAATATTGGGGCCTCTTCTGTTCCTAATCTATGTCAATGATATGCCTCATAATGTCACCGTGGGTAGAGTCACCCAGTTTGCAGATGATACGTCCATAATAGTGCGTGCCCAGTGCAAGGAAGTTGCAGAGGTTTATATGGAGACTGCGTTGGGGGAAGCAAGTGAGTGGTTTAGTAGTAATCTTATGAAATTAAATCAGGACAAAACCCAACAGCTGGCAATAACAACTAGAGGAGTGGCGGGCGAGCCCAAAGCGAATATCAAGGTTCTGGGCCTGCTGATTGCGAGCAACCAGACTTGGGAATGTCACATTGATAACTTTTGTCGCAATTTGGCATCAGCAATATACTCAATACGAAGAGTGAAACTGGTAGTTACACCCGAGGTGGCTAGGACTGTGTACTATGCAAATTTTCAGGGCAGTGTTTTGTCTGGCCTATTGATGTGGGGAGCGTCTGGCGCGGCTAAGGCGGTTTGCAGGATGCAAAAGAGTGCAGTCAGAGCCCTTAGTGGTGTATCCAGTACCACAAGTTGTGTAAACTTATTCAGAAAACACAAAATACTGACCCTCCCATCCTTGAATATACTTGCTTGCCTGGAATTTGTTCATAAGTCGCCGGATAAGTTCTGCAAAAATGGTGATTTTCACAAATATGAAACACGAAACCAGAGCGGTTTGGTGATACCGTATCATCGCATTGGGAAAAGTCAGCTAAGTTCGAATTACGTGGCCGTGAAGATATACAATGCTTTGCCTTATAGGTTTAGGAACCTACCATGGATTAATCTCAAAATATTAATAAAAAAGGTGCTGATGGAGAACGTTTTTTATTCAGTGAATGACTTCCTGAAGCATAAATTTTGACATTGCCCTTTTTGTGTTTTTATATTTTAATTGGTACTCTGGTGTTTTGTTTTGTATAGGTCTTGCAGATTTTAACGTGTTGTGAGCGCATTAATTGTGTTTTTATTTATCTATGATTATTCCATGACGTGTATATGTACATATATATCAATAAATTATTATTATTATTATTATTAAAAAGGGATATCATTTGTTTCATCGTGCTGAAAACCGTCTGATAACCAAGTATGTTGATTAGGAGATTCCATATTTGCATTTGCACTCTGGATTTCCTTTTTGGTTTTACATATCCTCATTATCGTGCCCTTGGAAATCTTATTGTCATAGGATCGCAATTCTAATATAAATTGTCTATTCGAACCAATATTTTTACTAGCGATGTCTTTGTGTTATTAACTTTCTGGCTTCGGCTTGATCGTGCACATGGTATAGGTTTTTTTCTCGAAAGTTTTTGTTACTTTTTCGAAATTTTTTGAAGTTTCGTGACAATGAAAAACTATCAAAATTGCTTCTATTCTTCGAAGGACTTTTTATCCCTTACTCTGTTACTGAAATGAAATAAAATTTGTATAATTGCCAATGATATCTAGAATAAATGTAAACGGAAATTTTTTATACTAGTTCAAACACAAGTTTTCTTCGCGTATCGAATTTTAAATCAAAATTGAATGAAGTTTGCAATAAATATAACGCAAGCAATTATTAACCAAATTTTGTTTCTAAATTTGTGTATTGGTCTCCTTTCTGTAGAATGAACTGCCTTTATTAAAAACTTGATGGCAATAAAGATCAAAATGAGTCTCCGTTGGATTTACTACAGCAGGTTTATTCACTGACAGACATAAAGAGTATTTGCTTAATTAACAGATGAAGATCTCAGAAACAATTAAACTTTATAAAATATATTAGTAAAATGCAAACAACTTTATATTTAATGTAAACATTGTGTAAACTCCATCATCTTTCTGCTATTGCTTTGTTGGATTCAATTAAATTCTGCTATTCTCTTTTGTCGTCTTTCAACCTTATTTGTGGGCGTTTTTAATTTATGTTTCTGTTCCAGCGTCTCAACTTTTTTAATAATGCTTGTCCATCATTGAACAGTTACAAAATAGCGTAAATAATGCGTATTAATATACTACTGTGGGCAAAAAGTAGTAAGACTTTGTTCATAATTTTTAAATTCTTAATTTATTCTTCCAAATCTATTTCGTCCCCCTCAAAGTAATCCCCCCTGGCCCCAATACACTTGTGCCAACGTTTCTTCCAATTCTCGAAACAGTTGTTAAAGTCAATTTCAGGAATAGCCTTCAATGCGCGTAGCGATTCACGTTTAATGTCTTCAATTGACTCAAAACGGTTTCCCCGGAGCGGTCGTTTGAATTTGCTGAATAGCCAGAAGTCACACGGAGTTAAATCAGGCGAATACGATGGTGGCGGCACGATATTGGTTGAAAATTTGGCGAAAAACTCACGAAGAATTAATGCAGTATGCGACGGTGCATTATCGTGGTGCAAAAACCAAGAGTTGTCGGCCCATAATTCTGGCCTGTTTTTACGAATAGAATTGCGCAAATGACGCATAACACTCAAATAGTATTCTTTGTTGACAGTTTGGCCGCTCGACAGGAATTCGGAGTGCACCACAGCTCGATAATCGAAGAAAACTGTCAACATAACCTTGATTTTTGACTTGCTTTGACGTGGTTTTTTGGGCTTCGGCTCACCTTTAATACGATATTGGGCCGATTGATAGTCTGTTTCCGGGTCATAAGCGTAGAACCAAGCCTCATCTTCAGTTATGATGCCTTTCATTTTGTCTTGATAGTCGGAAAGCATTGTTTCACAGACGTCAACGCGACGCTATTTTTCGAAAAAATTGAGTGATTTTGGAACAAATCGTGCTTTCACTTTTCTTAGGCCCAAATGATCTTTCAAAATTTCCTTGATTCTATTGACGTGTTGATCATCAGTTGATGTTGATGGCCGTCCTGGACGTGGTTCGTCATCAACGCGTTCTCGACCCTCTTTGAATAATTTGTACCAATCAAAGACACTTGCTCGCGACAAACAATTATCACCGATGCCCTTCTGCAACATTCTGAACCTTTCGGCACCTGAAATTTGATTCCGTACACAAAATTTAATGAAACTTCTTTGTTGAATAATTTCACTTATTGTAAAAATCGCCGAATGCACTTTTTGTACTTCAGAAAGACAAGTGTATACTAAACTCTAATGATTATTTTGATGTGACATTTGTCACAGATGTCACTGACAGTCATACCAAAATAGAAAAAAAATATTTCGACGAATGGGTTTTCGCGCGAAATTTAAATTAAAAAGTCTTACTATTTTTTGCTCACAGTGGTATACAGTAATGAAACTATTTAAATAAGATTTCTATAAAATTAAGTGCGTTATCTATTAATGAGTGTACATTTCTTATCTTTCTTCGTTGCTTAACCGTTTTTCCTTAAATAATGCTGACCAACAAAGTTTTTATCCTCTCAGTAACATAACATTTATAAAGTATGTGTAAAGTACTACCTATTCGAAACGCTCTAGTATTGTCTTAGCTCTGGTTACATGTAGCGACTTCCTTAGACGTGTTGTGACTTGTTCAACAGCCGACAAGTTAGCATTGTTGTTCTAATCGGGAGTGTTGCTATGCTTTATGGAAGAAATAAGCATGCACATGATATATAAAGAGACTTTAATTGCAATAGAAAAACCTAGAGCTATTGGGGTGACTAAATTCACACTCGTAGCTCTAGGCTTTTCTTAAGTCATCTAAAATTGTTTTAAGATCTTAACCTAAGTATTTTGTTAGTGAAGATAAATACGAGGACTATTCCTGGAACATTTGCGCGAATTTTTAAAGTTATTGCAATTGTTTTAAATATACAATCAGGTTACACCCAATACTGTTACTTTTTATGTCTTTGAGACTATCATGATAGGGAAAACCAATACATTAAGCAGAAGTGGCTACTATCACAGAACTTTATACCAGGAAAATACCATACACTTAACGGTATATAAAGTTACCTGCCTTATTTGAGTATCAACATCTCTCATATATTGATGCTTGTAAATCACAAAAAGTTTTTGCTACTTATAACAATGTGAACATAGAACTCTAGGCTCTTTTAAGTTGGTTGGCCCTTGTGTTCCTCATTAATAATCTGTTGAGTAAATTTCAGTGATTGCTAAATTCTGTGGGCTTTCAGAAATGGTGTCACCTGTAGAACAATTTTCTTATGGGTTTCGTCGTATTGTCATAGTTTCCATCGAGGTTTCACTGCCCATACTGCTAACTTCTTCAGTGTCTGCTGTTAAACTCTCCCTAACAGATTCTGAAGAATCTGGTAGTATGTATAGTGTAACGTTGATGGAAGTACGACACGGCGACACCAGCAAGAATGTTGTATTTCAGTGATCGTAGTGAAGACAGCTTATTAAAGCAGCCTAATTTCAACGCTTCTTTTGATTTAATGCCGTAAAATTTTAACAGCCTAACCTCTGTTAACTAAAAGCTATTCGCACTTTGAATTTAGGTCGTGGACGCGAAAATTACTGGGTCATCAAATGTAACTTCTATTTCGTTTTCAATCAATTTCAGACGTTTTATCTTTCACAGTTTGATAGCATAATACTAATTATTATTTTTTTCCCATTTACGTTATATCTGCATTAAATTTCAAAAAACAAATAGTATTGGACGGAATTTTGGATTAAATTAAAATTAAGTCAGGCTAAATACATTTAGTACAAAGGGTCCTAGGAAAGTTTTGTAATACAGCAATTTCCTCTACACTCAATACACCTCTCCATCCTCCGAAATCAATCTTTAAACACTCGTTGTCTCAAGCCTGCAGAAGGTCCTCGCCAGTAGAAACCCGCCTCCCTTTTAGCTTCTTTTTCACATGCGGGAACAGTGCAAAGTCGTAGGGAGCAAGATCTGGACAGTAGGGAGGGTGCCCGAGAAATTTTAATCCTGTCGTGGTCAAATATTCGGTGCAGGCTTTGACGCGGTGAGCTGGAACATTATCGTGGTGGAGTAACCAAGTGTCCATTCTTGACTTTGGTCGCAGGTTCTTCATAGATCCAATGACTTCAGGCAGGCACAGTTCAGTATACCAGTTAGTTGTGACTGTCTTCTGTGTGTCCAAAACGAAGCGTTCCACAATTGCACTCTATTTGAAAAATGCAACTATCATTTTTGTCTTTACGGATTTTCTACGTAAGTGTCCTCATCATCAAAGACCCGAACTTTGTTTTGAGCTTTGGTCGGCACATCGTAATAGTACAGCCAAGTCTCGTCACCTGTCACGATGTTGTTTACACACCGAGAACCTTATTAAACCTTTTTAGCATCTTCCTGTACCAAGTCACATGTAATGTCTTCTGCTAGTCACCTAGTGCAAGAGTTATTTCTTTGAAGCACTGGTCTATGTTTAACCACGCACGCAATTATAACGCAAAACTGCCCTTATCTCATTTCGTGACCACGATGCCATCGCAAGCACTTTACACTCTCAATGCTAATGAATAACTGAGCCCATCGACATGGCGCGGCGGCTACTATCCACGTATGCATATGTCTCAACATGCAGCAACAAGCAGCTTCCTACGATTCATTTTTGAGTCATATTGCAAAACTTTTCTACTAGCCTTTGTACAGTAGACAAAGGTTGAATGAAAGAGCCGAACCCAATTATCTGTTCTTTGAGCCTAAACGTTTGGTTGTCTGTACTAAGAACGCATGAGAGTTACTTTAGTTATTATCATTATTTGAATTGTTGTCTTCTGTACAGTGGAAAATAGGGTTGCCATAAATTTACGGAATCAGAAGGGGACATAATAGAACTGCGTCTTCTTTACACATATAAATTTTCTTCAGGGAGTAAATTGCAATGCTCAGAAAATGTAAAACAGATAATATAAAAAATACTCCTAGTGTATTTGGGGGTATTCGATGTATTACATTAGCTATTCACTTATTAAAAGTTATTTGGGATCGATTATTCTACACCATAATATTACTTTAAAGTATGCCTTATATAACTTTGTCATTTTAATTTAAAAATTCTGTTCATTATTATATTTTCAGACTCGCCGTTGCATAATAATAAGAGTTTATATTATAAACTCCATGCCGAAATTAAAACGGTTTTTCAGATATTCCATTTTTAAGAAAACGAAATTCATCTACATAGTTCTCTTTGAAAATTAATATTGTCTTTATTTATTACTATTTTGCAACAATTTTTCGACATAACTATGATATTGCTTTATGTTGTACAATCTATACTAAATATCTTCCTTATGTTATACAGAGTGTTTCAAAATTGGAAATGAATTATAGCATTTTTAAAAGAATGAAACTGACTTTTTCTTCAAAAGTAACACCCTGTCTGTTCTTATGCCATTTGATATAGTTTTAAGTTGTTTTTAAATCGTATATAATATTCGCTATATCAAAAGTTTATATGTATATGTGTATACAGTTCATTTTTCTTGTTACAGCGAATTTAATATAAAGAGAAGCCTATATTTATCAAAGTAAGCAGTTACAAGGCCCTTTGAAATGAATTCGTTTAGTAAGTAGCTGAATCAATAAGTTTTTTATGGTTAGTAACATGTGCTTATTGTTTTAAAATTTTAGTATCAACTATAGATATGTTTATACTAAAATTTTAAAATATTTAGCACATGTTACTAACTATAAGTACTATACCTAGAATATTTGAAGAAGGTAGTAACTGTGTTTGTACAAGGAGTATTAGGAATGTTTTGCAATACAGCTTTGTATACTTAATTTTTTCAAAGTAATTTTCTCTACACTCAATACACCTCTCCATCCTCCGAAACCAATCTTTAAACCAGTTCTGCCAAATTTCACTAGGAAGTAAAGAACACTCGTTGCCCAAAGCCCTCAGAAGGTCCTCATTACTGGAACCACCTCCCTTTTAGCTTCAGTTTCATATGCGGGAACAGTGCAAAGTCGCAGGGAGCAAGATCTGGATTATAGGGAGGGTGTTCGAGAAGTTTCAATCCTGTCGTGGTCAAATATTCGGTGCAGGCTTTGGCGCGGTGAGCTGGAGCATTATCGTGATGAAGGAACCAAGTGTCCACTCTTGACTTTGGCCGCAGGTTCTTCATAGGTCCAATGACTTTAGGCAGGCCCTGTTCAATATACCACTTAGCTGTGACTGTCTTCTGTGTGCCCAAAACGACGAGTTCTACAATTCCACTCGATTTGAAAAATACAGCAACAGACAACTACGGGTGTGTCCTCATCATCAAAGACCCAAACTTTGTTTTGAGCTTTGGTTGGCGCATCGTAATAGTACTGCCAAGTCTCGTCAACTGTCACGATGTTGTTTACATACCGAGATTGTCCTTTATTAAACTTTCTTGGCATCACCCGGCACTAAGTCACACGTCGTGTCATCTGCTCTTCAGTCAGTCGATGCGGCACCCAGAGAGAATGAAGTTTCTTCACATGCAAATGATCATGCAGAATCGAACGAATCGCTGGTGCATTTAGGCCTGGAGTACCCTCTATCTGTTGGTAGGTCACTAGCCTGTCCTCGCTAAGCATTTTTCTCACAGTCGTAACTTTTCCTCCGCAACTGACGTTCGTGGCCTGCCCGGCCTCTCAGCATCCTCCACAGTTAAATTTCCCCTTTAGGATTCTCTAGACCACCTGAATATCGTTGTGCGATGTGGACAAACATCACCTGGTGCAAGAGTTATTTCTTCGAAGCACTGGCCTATGTTTAAACCACGCACGAAATTATAACGCGAAGCTGCTCTTATGTCATTTCGTGATCACGATGCCATCACAAGCACTTCACACTCTCACTGCTAATGAATAACTGAGCCCGTCGACATGGCGCGGCGGCTACTATGCGCGTATGAACATATCTCAAAATGTAGTAACTAAAACAAAATCATGTAATTGAATGTCAAATTCTACACCTCCACATTCGCACCATAGCTTTTTCCGCATTTTTATCTAAAGATTGTATTAATTTGGATATTTTTATTGTTATTTGCTTTTTGTCGCTTATTGTTTGTTGATGGTTTCTCGATTTTGTTATTTTCAATGTACAATATTATAGAAATAGTCCTGCCCTTATTAAGAGCAACCCAAATAATTTATTGAAAAATAGAATATACTGACAAAGATATCAAAAGCCCAACGAATAATGTGCTGCAGACGAACGAAGTTGTTTCCCTGATGATAGTTATAGAAACAGGCACAATTACTATTATTATGCAAATACGAATCCAAATATCGTTTTTGAAACTAATCGATAAAATCAATCACCATTTAAAATTTTGGGATATATCATTAGTAATACTGTAGTTGGTCCATATTTCTACGAGGAACGTTTAATGATATAAGATAAGTGTATTCTCTCTAATGGGATAGGAGATCTAGTAGAAGATATACCACTATAATCGGAAGATATATTTGAACTAATGCGATGGTTCTCCTAGCTATACTGATTAGTAAAAAATTAACTAATACAAACGTACCTCAAGAAATAGATTACTACTGGTGGACTTATTGTATGGCCAGATAGATTTTCTGATCTACGTGTATCTCGTTCAGATCTTTTTTGTGAGGACACGTCAAGAACACATTTTATCAACAAACACTGGAGACATCTGAAGAAATGAAACAAAGAATCGCCCTAGTCTTTCGGAAAATTAATCACGAGAAGTTTTTCTTTACATTTAGAAATGGGCATGAATAATGGAGGTGGTAATTTTGAACAACTTTTTAAAGGCGTTTCTATTTATACGTCTGTTGTTTATATATTTATTTTTATTAAATAAGATTTCTACTATTTTGTTAATAAAGTGGTATTTTTTAATAAATAAGTTTTCACTTTCTTACTGAAGTACAATTTCTTCTGTTACTAAATACAACCAGAATTAGCCAAGCATGGTTTACTGTATATTATGTTTAGCAATAAAATTACATCAAACGGCATAAAGATATACAGGGTATTCCATTTGAAGAAAATGGGGTATTGCCATTTTAGGTATGCGATATGCTGTAATGTTTGTTCAATTTTTGAATCACCTCTACAACTGATATTTAGAGTAGGTTGTTCAAATTGAAGCAATATCACAATTATGTCGAAGATTTTGTCGGATAGAACAATTAATAAAGATGTTGTTAATGGTCAAGTTAAAAGTGGAATATATCGGAAACCGTTTGATTTCAACGTGAATTTTATAATATACATTGGCTTTATTAGGTAACGGGAAATCTGAAGATGTAATAATATGCGAAATATTCCACATAAAATAATAAAGTTATATATTATATAATGTTGGCAACGCCAACCAACCACCCGGTATATTTTAAAATAATTTTATTTTGTATAGTAGTTGACTCCAAATAACTTCTACTTAAAATATTTTAATGTTAATATTATATGTTATAGGTCGAATACTACACCCTGTACATTTATGCATATATACATACATATATTCACATATGTATACATATATAGTTCACTTATTACAATATCAATTAATTTTATTGGCACAATTAGTTCGTTTATATAATTTCGTTAATCTTTGCCCCTTCAATAAAGAAAAATACCATTAAAATCTTTGTCAATAGTTTGATAATTATTGCATGTGGTCTACTCTGATTAAAAAAAACATATTAATCATTTACCAAGTTAACATGTGTAATTTGCTGCAATTCGATAAGCACATAAACGCTCTTATCTAAAGTTAACATGTCAACAATAAGTTCAATGACTTATCTGTATAATAACATAGATGTCTAGATGTACATAAGTACAACACTTGCATTTTATTAATTTATTTACATAGTTGCCTTATCTGCAAATGCAACCAAAGTGTAAGTAATACACTTGTGCTGATATGATGTTTGCAAATTTTAATCATTTGAGTCATTTATTTTTTAACATTTTTCTCTTTGATTATAAACAGGGTGATTGCAAAGCTTGTAATAACATGTTTGAACTATGTATTCAGCGTCGAACAAATAATGTACTTCTTAATCAAGTGATTTTTGTTGCACCTAAATATAGATTTGTCTACATTTTTCATGAATTTTTATTGTAAAACAATTTTAATACGTATTTTCAAATACACTCACTACAAATTTTTAATAAGTGGTATTTTAGTTAGCAAATTTGGTAGTGCTTTTAGATATTTGAAAACATTTTCGCGTTCGAAGAAGAAATATATATGTTGATTCATAGGCGATTCGATGAGCTAAGAGGAAAGAAATATTTCTGGGGATGATTATTTCAATCAAAGCAAAAGCAAGGTTTTAAAAACAGTTTCATGTTCAATATGATAGATTATGCAACTATCAGAACGTCATTTATACCTACTTGCATACTTCCTCATTATCGGAGATGACAATACTAGGTCGACATATGTTGAATATGTCGATATGGTGTTGGGTTATTAGTCATGGAAATTACCTTTCTGCCCGTGCAATATTTATTATAATTACATCCACCAAATTGCAAAATCTGCAAAAGCACTTTAATAATGCTGATCAGCAACTGGCACAATGTTCTAAAGAAAAACTAAATATCTTGGGAATTTTGAACTGATTCCATGTTGAACACTATTCAAAACAGTTAGTAAATATTCTAGTCGTTAAAAAATAGTGTAATGTAACACATAAAAATATGTCTATAAACTAGTTTCAACCTTTCTAAACAGAAAATGAAAACACAGACACATCTTGGCATGTTTAAGAATGCGCTAAAACAATCATCCAAGTCCAAAATAGCGCGCTTCAATGCGCTCCTCCGTTTACATCCTAAAGTTTGCTACCGTGATTAATAGTGAAGATTTCCAGTGTGTCGTTCTAAATGGAAATACATAACGACCTGTCAAAAAGAGAGGTTTGGAAGGCCACAGGTTAATTGAAAAGTGGAAGTACACAGCAAAATATTGTTGAAGTGTGTGGAGTGAGTCAAAGCGCGAGCTTTCTGCTGTCATGGAAGGGTATCTTCAACGCAAACAACAAGAAATTGTTGGCATACATCTGGCTTATATGTCCGAAGATCATTGGTTTTCATTCGTCTTACTGCAGAGTATAAGAAATCCCGTAGAATATTAGCAAATGAGCATATATATATATATATATATATATATATATATATATATATATATATGTACATTAGATTTATAATGAATGAGGGCTGAATATTATTTAGAGGTTAATACAGATTTAAGCATGTATATCGAGACAACAGTGGCGTTATAATAACAACAAATATAAATTTACATCATGCATTGAAAATGTATTTTATATGGAATTTCATATATAAAAGAACCTCTTACATTTATTACAGGACTGTCACACACACTGATGAGATAGCATCTGTTTAAAGACCATTGGCTGTTTTTCCAACATTTGAGGAAAGTGTTCAATAGTACCCTTAGTTTGATTGTCACTTATTGGAGTACTTGTGGATAGTCAACATTTAATTGTAGGCTTAAAATTTCTGAAGTAATATCTAGTACTCTGTGCTATAAAAGTAAGCGCGTATAAAGGTTAGCATCATTTTGTGCCCTGTATAAAAACAAGGTGCCGAGAATATCAACTCCTTCCATTTAAGAATTGTAGATGCCTGAGTGTCGTGGGTAGGGTATATCTGTTTTAACCAACGTTTTACTTTGGATATAGAGTCGATGGAATCACGGTCTGTGGCCATGGCCACACGAGGTTATTATCGGTGTAACTAGTGAATAATAATTTACTTTCGATGTCGTATTGAAAATCAAATCATTTACTATTAATTTCGCAGAGGACACTTTTTATCATATGTCTTACTGCACCTATCGCTTTGAAGTACAATTCCTGCAGAGAAATTAGCAAATTATAACTGGTAAAGTAATTATCAAAACATGCAATATGGACAATAGAAGTGTTGACAAATTTAAAAACTAAAATACAATTTTGGTGCCTAGACGTAAATTATTTTTTGTTGTCCGTACGCACATTGGCACCACAATAAGGGTCACTTCACAATATCCAATATATGTGTCCAAAATGTAAGGTTTTTCCACTGATAAACTGCTTAGAAGAATGTTGTCCGAAATATTTCACCAATTCCATTCTTAGAAATTTTTATTTAGTTGTTTATCAAAGTTTATTGCTTTTGTCTACTTTAATAATGTTGCTCTGCAGAGAATCAAATTCTGTTTTAGTTAAAACAA
Organism: Dermolepida albohirtum; assembly: GCA_031893035.1. NCBI lineage: Eukaryota > Metazoa > Arthropoda > Insecta > Coleoptera > Scarabaeidae > Dermolepida > Dermolepida albohirtum. The sequence continues at coordinate 297,290 of JAVIWB010002749.1, forward strand.
AATGATTCGGCTAGTGCAGTTAGATATTATTGAAATTCTCAAAATTTCATCCAGACTCCAGTATAATTTTTCCCTTGGGACATGGTACAAACCACTACACAAAAGAAATATGGTTACTATTATTTGCAGTATATCGCCTTGTCTCCTAAACTAAGCCATTTAAGAATTCTTCACCGTTCAACATAGAACGTTACTTCCTGTCAAGCTAATATCGCTTAAGCTTTTTGACGTGAGTATATTGTTTTTCTTTTCTATAGAGCAAGTCTGCTTTCCTATCGCTTTGTAATAGCATCAAAGGAACTTTATTGTCCCAATTATAGTTGTCTATAGAAATTACTTAAATTTCCCTGAGATACCCTCGGGCATATCTGTGGTTTAAATATCACAGTCATCTTAATTTTCGAGGTCTGTTCCGGAATCCGTATAAGGCGGGATAATTAATATATCAACATTTCTTCCGTTTTCACCAATAACTTCTATAGTAGCGTGTAAATTTTTGATATTTGCTGCTATAAAACATATTTACACTCAGAAGTTGTGGTTACATTTCAATTTTTTAAGCAAAGAAGTAATTATAGTAAAGCGACATGTTTGTGCCAGTTCGTACATTTGAGTATATTTATGTGTTATAACAAAAATTATTTCAAGATTGTTTTTCTGTTTAAAATACCAAAGATAACATGTTTACATACTTTTCACTGATTTATTGTATCAGCTTAAGGAACAGATAAGAGACAGTCTCTTCTAACAGTCAAAAAAGTTAGGTTACATACTGTTGTATCTAAAACTTAATACATTGAATATTGTCGATAAGTCAGAAAACCATACATAGTTTGCTAAATTGGTATAGTGGAAAACCTTAAGGAGTCAAAAATCTATACCAACATAGAATATTGATAATAGGTGGTACTTCATGCAATTTATTTTAAGTGTACTCAAATGAGTACAACGGGACCAAATGGTTTAATAAAGTGAGGACCTTTCACTGCCCAGAAGATATCTGGATTAGATTTTTCGATCCGTTGTTCTTCCGTATGCAGCAGCAATGGAAGAAGAATTCGTTTTGATGAACGATAATGCTTCCTCATCGAACAAACATTAAAGACAACTGGATTGATGAAATCTATATAGAGGGAATGGAGTGGCTAACCAATTCCTAGGTGTAACCCAAAAGAACACTCTTGTAATGTTGTGGGAGGGCTCCAACAAAAACACTTCAGATATTAGTAATTACTATCAGTCAAAAATAGGATGCAATTAAACAAGAAATATTCGAAATACTAATCCCAACGATGCTATTAATATGCCAAGCGTTAGATACTCGTGAAAATCACACATCATGCAATAATGTGTTCAGATATGTTAACAAATATATTGAAACCATAAATGATGTTATGTGAACTTTTTCGTTTAATTAAAATAATCATTTTTATGAAATATATTTTAATTATTTGGAGCAGTATTACATCTTAGTATTCTTGTTCAACTTAAATGGAAGAATTTAAAATTCCGAAAAAATGTTTTTATATACTATAAGGATGGTATTTAAAAAATTTGCAATAATTATGTTGATATTTTTCAAGATTATTTTTCAATAGAACTAACGGTAGAAACGGAGAAACGCGAAGATTTTTAAAACGACCTGCTGACAACCTTGTCACCAAAGCCGACAAGGGAGACGCGACAGCTAAACCAGATAACGATACATATATTTCAAAATCGCGTGTGTTTACTTATATTAATGTCAATTTTAATGTTTTCCTTTTTATTTATCTATGACAAACTGAAATATGCTATGACATACATATTATGCGAGTCGATTTCTTTTGCATTTTGCTTTAATCACATGTATTGATTTTAATATTTTTCATAAATACGTCCCGATATAGTCAGTTTCTGTATTAAAAGAACTTTCGAAGTTAATGTAAAGTATGGACTTAGTCGATTTTTACATAATGCGAACTCATTTTAACTAAAACAGGATCAGAAATGTTTGATTAAGTTTGTCAGTAAAGTTTTACATTGTTTATTCGTTTTTCACTTACTCGTATACCATTTACTGATATACAAACTTTAAACTATGTACATACATATTCTAAAAGCATTTCAAATGGTTTTATTGGCTAAATGGTACAAGGACAAGAATACTTTCAAGCCCTTTATTAGAATAAAATAACCTTTTAACAAAATTCTTATATTATTATACTGCATTTTCCATTTATAACGCAACACGCGCTACTAACTGCGCGCTGACAACAGCGTGGCCTAGTGACACAAAACTAGCACATAGAATGCTCACCTTTTCAATTATAGTGTTCTATAAGGATTTTCTTTTTATTTATTTATTTTTTTATGTATGTATTTATAATACTTAATTTTGTCATTATTGGATTATTGCTTTGGGCGAATGTATTACTACTATTATGGCGAAGATTATTCGTACTTCTTGAACCTAACGCCCGGAACTTTTTTATTTGAACTTAACCTGTACACGGCTGATACTGTGATATTATACATCATAAAACGGTAAATTAATATAAGTCTTGTGATTACTTATATCTCAATAAGAAGGAATATAGTGATTAATATATTTATACTTAGATGCATATGAAATTTTTTGTATATTCAGAAGTCTTACGACTGACCAGATGTTCAAAATAATATGTATATATATATATATATATATATATATATATATATATATATATATTATATATATGAGCTTGCGGATTTTTCAAAAAAGTCTAAATACTCGTGTAGGGCTGTTCACTGTCTTGACGGAAAACGATTTTTGTAGATGTGTTTTTTCAAGTAGATTCCCAGATTTCCATTACAAACGTTTTTAGACTTTTATCTAATAGATTTTTTTGAAAACCATCCCAATTAATTTTCCAATTTATAAAAGTGCGCTGCAGATGAAATTTTGGAAAAAAAAGTAGTAACTGGTGCACACTTTCGGCACATAGCAATATGCTGCTCGTAAAGAAACCTATTCCATTCCATCTTGAACACTATTTTAAATATAAGCTATCATTATGCTCTTATGTATCTTGCTTTTATGTACATATTTTTAGGGCACCCCGTAATGATGTATAGTACTACTATTTACAAATATGTACATCAAGAAAATAATAAAGGATAAAACATTTATTGCATTCCTTAAAATATTTCAGTTACGAAACTGTGTCACTTTTACCTGTATTAATTTTGCGCGTTGATTGTAGAAATAGAAATCAAGTGCCTTTATAAATGCTACACTATTTTTATTTAAATGTGCAAATGTGCAAATTAAATTGTAAAGTTTTCCTCATGTTTTTCAATACGCTAATTATAAATAATGAGACTAAATTTGGTATTATGTTCTATTTCCCAGATACTATGTTGTACCAATTATTTTTATATAAATACTCTCTTATTTCTTACTTTATGGGAAGCTGTATTACTTTATATCATTTTCCAAATTCTTAACCATCAGAAACTTTAGGGAAATGCAACGCGAATAAATTTGAAATTTTTTTATTCATTATTGCAGGGAAATTGTTGTCTAAGTGACAAATTAGTATCATTACGAAAACTGGTAGTTGCGCGTGAAATGGTTTACTGCGTTTAATAAACTCGAAATGCACATATGTGAATAACTTCTGGCGCTTTAGAATGTGGAAATTTATCACTGACACTCACTTGTTTGTCTCTAGGTTAACATACGGAATTTCATTTTGTTCACAATAGTGGGATGCTTTTCTGTATTTGTTATTGCTTATATAAGATTTTCTATGCAAGAACGTTTTAAGAATAACGAAGTATATGATTTCATTTTGTTTTTCATTTGTACTCTATCTACGAATTTACAAATATTTAGCAACAGATTGGATTATACGAATATTTGTATTGTTTACTGTAGTAGTAGTTAAATTTTGTATTATTGTTGTATAGGAAACGATAATACTGAGCTATTGGGAATATAATGATGCATTTTAGTAACAGACGCCACTAGTTCATTTCTTCCATTACTAGGTCATTCAAATTTGCCAATCATAATCTTAATGACGTTCATCGTTCAGGGAACCCCACTAATATTGACGCCGACAATATAAAGACGTTGATTGAGAGATTGCAAGAACGTTAATCGTCCACCATTCAAGTGTTCACGATCACATGAAGAAGTTAGAATACTTTAACAAGTACAGTCATTCAGTTTCCCATTAACTCAATAAAGTTCACTTGACGCTGCATATAAATATCTGCGATATTCTCTATACATGAGGAAAACGATATTTATACTTTTTGGAAGCATGTGATAGCTGGTAATTATCAACAACAATATGGTACAAAAATGGTCCCAACCTGACAATTCGGCCCAAATGTCGTAAAAAGCAGACATCAAAGAACGTTACCCAGCGTCATGGAATTTTAAAAGTATCGTGCTTTATGTGTCAAGGAAATAAAGCACTAATTCATGTAAGTCCTACCAGCAATTGAACAGTTTGAAACGTCCAGAGCTTCATTAATCGTGGAAATATATAAGATTAATCGTCCATTAAAAGGCTTCGGAACTTGGAATGTTTGTACCACTATACCCACTCTACTCGATGCATTGTCCGACTTCAGACTTCTACTCAGTTCGTTCTCTTCAAAACTTTTTGCAAGGTGAAGCGTTCAACTCAGAGAAAGCTGTGAATCATGGCTTTATTTTCGCCGATGGCAGAGGTCCTTCTATGAACGTGGAATTATGAAGTTCATCGAAAAATGGTATAAGGTTATCGAAGCAAACCTGCAATATATAACTATACAATAAAGTTATTTTTCTGCTTAATCTCTTGATTTGAAAATACATTTTTACCAACAACTAGGAAGTTCTTTTATACTGCTATCATTGTCGAAACCTTGCAGTGCGTGGGCACTTGTTTTGATGAACTAAACAAATTATAGTAACATGGTCATAATTCGGGATCGGAGAAATTGTGTCTGTATTGCAGTTTCTTATTTGCGGTTAGGGGAACGTCAGTAATGATTACTTGAACACTGCCAAGCTTTTTTCGTCATTGTAAATAAATTCGGCAACAATTTATTGAGGGTTATTCTCTAGGAATAGAATTTGCTCCTTGCTAGTCCTAAGGGTGTCGCGAATAATTTTGGTTTTCAATACCCCCAGTCCTCCCAAAAAAATTTTTTTGCCACTCGTACCCTTGCGTCTCTTTAAGGATGTTGTTCACAAACTGTACTTGCAGCCTTTCTCAAAATATGAGATAGTTTTACTTCTTCTGTCGTGAAAATCTTGTGATATCGTGACTGAAGACGCGGCGATACATATCTAGCGCTGAGGTTATAACCTTCGCAAATTCCTACATATGACATTTAAAAGTCTCGTTCCTATCTATTCACTACAAAGCGCGTAAAAAATATTTGATTCACCCTCATATTAATGAGATATGAAAAGCATAAGGAAGTAGGTCATTCTTTTTCGATTATCCAGTAAAATTTATTTTTTTACTAATACACAAATAATTATGAAGAACATATGCATGTTTGTTACCAAATTCCTATCTTTTTTAAATTACCCATTTAATGGGGAACGTTAGAATTACATTTTTTGAATTAAGCGAGACTATAGATTATCAAAAATTCTTTTCAAAAATAAAAAAAGAGGGATTATCTTTCTTAAAATGTTTCTTAAAAATAATTTGTTTTTCGAAAGTACGTTAGTTATTTTTAAAATGAAATTTAATTAATAGTGATTAAAATAGAACATAAAAGTTTGAGTAGAGGCTTTTATAGCCGTTGCCATAATAATAATACATCTCTGTCGAGAGATTCCACCTTCCACGAACACAAAGACTGAGTAAGTAGCGTTCACTGCGCGCAAGCTCGTGAACTTTCAGATGCAGTCTATGATCCCGAAACCAAGATTTCTTAGGCGAGAGAACGACTGGAAAAATGGATGAACAAACCTCTTAATGAGAAATACATTTCGTCAATGTAAATGCAAAATATAAACAGCAAGGTGTCACGGGAATGGTTTGCTAACTAACTCATAAAAACGAAGGGATTAATTGCGGTGATACAAAACCAAGAAGTCACCATGATCACGAAAGGAAGACCTGAAGACCACAAGATGCCTAACGTGTGGTGAGAGGAAAAAAAGAATTGACCACCTAATAACGGGATGCTCAATTCTTGCACCGGGAATGTATTTTGATCGACACAGTAGAGTAGCTAAATTATACATAAGCAGTAAAGAGAAAAGTACAGAGTTACAAAGACAAAACGTATCACCTGTATTAACTTCTCCCCTGTTCTTGAAGATGAAACCGTACCATATAACTACTCGATTATTGTGGTGGCATTTCAGTATAGGAAAGTGGCTTATATAATCCGTATTGCTGTGGTTCTTGGTAGCAACATTATGAAAAGGCGCGTTGGGAAAATATAAAACTTTATATTCCATTATCGGATAAGTAGGATGTGGCGACTAGAAAATGTGGAAGTGGTGGCCATTGTGATTCGGGCAATTGGCGGAATATTCTCAGAATTAAAGAACAGCCATATGATACTGGAACTGAATAGCAACGCGTATCTTAAAATCATTATCATTATACACTACCAATCATTAGACACCGCCAGTACTGGCTTCAGGTGTACGAAAAACATGGTATAAACTAAGATCCAGGCATTTCGCCCACAGATCAATTAGCTATGGTTGCCACCAGGTACTACAACAAAATCTATGTTAATCAAAAATAATAATAGTATTTATTATTATTCCTTATCTGTAACATTAGTTTAAAATAACATTTCTGATAGGAAAATAGTTATATTTAGTAATAAAAGTTCTTATATATAAGAATATGTAACACTATCGTGAAGTAAACGAATTGTTCAGAAGTTATTACCTTTAGTAAGATTTTATTTTGGAAATCTTATAAATTCCTTACAATCATATACTATCCAATTAAAATTATTATGCACGTGCTATTGCAGAAGAAAGATAGCTTGTTCTGCAATATTTCCCATTTGAGAGTAAAGCGTATGTGGATTCATCGTTCATACAGTAAGTAATAAAGCAGAAAGAAAAGGGGAATTTCTTTTAAATTATACGTAACAATAAATAATGAGAGTGACTTTCATTGCCCTACAGCGGGAAGTTAATAACCTTCTAACTCGAATTGAAATTTCAAGTGCTATACCACAATAAATTGATACTAATGTTGGAGATTAGTGTATAAAATTTAATGGTTTCCAGATGATGTCGTAAATATCCATCTTGAAGTGTCTTATATAAATAATATATTACCGTTGCGCTGTAAAATTTGTTTTACTTTCATGTCAGGATGCACGGTCAAGTTCTGTTTATTGGAATATTACCTGAGGACTTTTAAACAAATGATAAAATATAGATTAATAAATTTAAATTTTGTAATAATGTTATTTATAAGCACAGTTTTAGTAAACTTATACGGATATTATTTTAAGTGTATTTCTGTGAAGTATTTCCTCATATAAATATAAATTCTTTTCATAATTATTATTTCACAATATACCTCTTTACATCCTCAATTATCGACATTTCTATAGGTGGACGAGAATAATTTTTTTATACCACGAATATTGTAATATCTAATTTAACAACTCGGAGGAATATTGTAAAATTTAGAATAGTTTTTTCAGCTTACAATGCACAATAACTTTTATTTAAGTTACGTCATAAGTAAAAGAGTTCTTACTATACCAGGTCGGCTGAAAAGTCCCGGTCTGACACATAGATGGCGTTACTGTTATTAAATCCATATGTTTTTTAGATAGTACTAACCTTCAAACGAAACGTGTCAAAATTTGACAGCAATCCGACCATCAGTTACTGAGATATTGCGTTAAGAGTGAAGCTACTTTTGTTATTTAAAAAAATGGAAAAAAAAAGAATTTCGTGTGCTGATAAAGTACTACTTTTTGAACGGAAAAAATACCGTTGAAGCAAAAGCATGGCTTGATGAGGAGTTTCCGGACTCTGCGACAGGAAAATCAACCATAATTGATTGGTATGCTAAGTTTAAACGTGGTGAAATGAGCACCAAAGACGGCGAACGCAGTGGACGACCAAAAGAGGCTGTCACCGACGAAAACATCAAAAAAGTTCGCAAAATCATTTTAAATGACCGTAAAGTAAAATTTATCGAGATAGCTGACATCCTAAAGATATCAAAGGAACGTGTTGGACACATCGTGCATGAATATTTGGGCATGCGGAAGCTCTGTGCAAAATGGGTGCCGCGCGAGCTCACATTCGATCAAAAACAACAACGAGTTGATGATTCTGAGCTGTGTTTGAAGCTGTTAAATCATAATAAAACCGAGTTTTTGCGTCGATATGTGACAATGGATGAAACATGGATTCATCACTACATTCCAGAGTCCAATCGACAGTCAGCCGAGTGGATTGCACGCGATGAACCGGCTCCAAAGCGTGGAAAGACGCAACAGTCAGCTGGAAAAGTTATGGCGTCAGTTTTTTGGGATGCGCATGGAATAATTTTCATAGATTATCTTAAAAAGAGCCAGTCCATCAACAGCGACTATTATACAGCGTTATTGGACCGTTTGAAGAACGAAATCGCAAAAAAAACGGCCCCATATGAAGAAGAAGAAAGTGCTGTTTCACCAAGACAATGCACCGTGTCACAAATCAATGAAAACAATGGCCAAATTAAGTGAATTGGGTTTCGAATTACTTCCCCATCCACCGTACTCTCCAGATGTGGCCCCCAGCGACTACTTCCTGTTTGCAGACCTCAAGAGAATGCTCGCCGGGAAGAAATTTAGCAGGGATGAGGAGGTGATCGCCGAAACTGAGGCCTATTTCGAGGCTAAAGACAATTCGTACTACAAAAATGGTATCGAAAAGTTGGAAGAACGCTATAATCGGTGTATCGCCCTCGAAGGCAACTATGTTGAATAATAAAATCGAATTTTGCCAAAAAACTGTGTTTTACTATGGTAGACCGGGGACTTTTCAGTTCGACTGTTATTATAGGACATGCCTTAGTTTTTAAAAGTAAAATTGTAATTTTGTTATAATTTCAACTTTATTAAAAAGCATTTTGTAGTAACATCTAAAATTTAAAGCTACTCGTCTATGCAGTTTTTTGCTTTTTAACATTGCTACCCTATATCAAATTTAATCCAGTTTAATAGTTTATGTACGCCTGGCTACACATTTGTCTCGTTTTACCCGTAAGTAAAGTAAGTAAGTAGTTAAGTAATTATAAAATCTGTAATTAACAAAAAATTTACAGAATAACTATGATAACAGTAACAACCTAGTAACCCTTGTAAGTACATACCAGTTAGTGAAAGTTCTGTGTTTTATATATACACTAGCGTCCATTGAAATTTGACCAAGTAACAAATGTTTAAAAATCTCAAAAATAAAAGACTACTAAAGTAGCAGTTTTAGTCGTTTTTCAATAGTATGTTAAAATCCGTTATCTCGTAGTATGTGGAAAACTGATATTTGAAGACCATTATTGTTATTCATCCATTTCTTTATTCGCCCCTACTCAGACTAGACACCCTTATAGTTTTCTAAATCTGTATTTGAAATTTTCTCATCAAAAAAGTTTCTTCTTTTCTTTCGTTTTCTATAAATAAGTAGTAAAATTTTTATTGTCATGAGAAATATAATTGAATTTTGAAACTGGTTTGTTGAAATTGGCGATCTCAAAGTAGGTGGGTTGTTCGCTTTGATCCGCCCCGTATCCATTTATAAACCAAAACAATTATTTATCTTCACGTCGTATTGTAACCCGCTAAGTATATACTAACGCTGCAAACTTGAAAGTCTGAACCTGTTAAAGTATGCCTACAGTAGACGCTCGAGGTATAGATGATCACAAATCAGTATCAAAATGGATCTTGTCGAGCATTAGGGGAAATTGCAGTATTATGTAACATAGTTAAAAGGTTATGTAGTGAGTTTAAATATGGTAGACAGTCATGTACAGATGAACATGCAGGTGTAGCGCTGATAACCATCACTATCCGGGCAAATGTTAAAAACAACCATGATTTCGTTCTGCAAGATCGACGTGGGACTGTCGGACAACTAGTTGAAGACGTTGGTCTCTCATACCATGTGGTATGTAATATATAATGATGTAACTTGATGTAATTGTCTGCAAGATGGGTACCACGAATGTTAGCAGATGCGCACAAGGAAACTCGAAAAGACATTTGCAGTCGTCTTTTAATGCAGTATAGACACGACAAACAAAATTTTCTTGCAAGACTTGTATCAATGGATGAATCATGGATTCATCATTATGATGTAATGATCAAAATACAGAGTAAGGATTGGACACATCGAGGTTCACCACCATTGAGAAAATTCACGATCCGTATTTTGGGATGCTGAAGGCCTAATTTTAGTAGATTTCCTGCAGAAGAGGGCCTCAATTACAGGTGTCAACTTAATTTCCAAATTAGGTGATGCGATAAAAAGAAAACTTGGGAGGAGGTTGCGCAAAGATGTTCTCTTGCATCAGGATAACCCACCCAGTCACCGGTCTGCAACTGCTATAGCTTCAGCAGCTCAGGCAGACTTCGATTTAGTTGAGCATCCACCGTATTCGCCAGATTTAGCCCCCAATGATTACCAACTGTTTCCAAAATTTAAAGAACACTTGCGTGGTAAACCATTTCCATTAAATAATTATCTGATATGTGCGGTAAATCAGTGGTTTGCAGAAGTTGAACAATTTTTTTTGGAAAGCATTGAAACGCTAGAACATCGATGGGGGAAATGTGGTAACCTTCATGGAGACTATATAGAAAAATAAATGTAAAATATTTGCAAATTTTTTATTGTGAGTGGGTTAGTGGTGGAGCAAAGAAATCCACCCTTATATGTGGAAGACTGGAATTTGTCGTAACCTAAACCTGCACGGTGTAATTCTGCTGTTTGCCAATAATTTGTCTATTAATATTCGATAATATTTACTGTTTGTTTGGAATTATTTCGGGAAATAGAAGACTATTATTGTTATTTATACACTTCTACATTCTTCTCTAATTCATAAGATATTATTAGATACCATTATAGTTTTCTAAATTTTTGTAATTGAAAGCTTCTCATCAAAAAAGTTTCTTCGCTTCTTGCATTCTCTATAAATAGTGAATGTAATCCTTAGTATCATAATAAATATAATTGAATTTTAAAATTTATTTGTTCAAGAATTTAACGTTTTAAAAGTAGATACATCATCAACAAATTTTCATCGTATATAAGAACTAATTCACTATAGTCTCCATAAAAGAGGATCAAATAAATGTTTTTTTTTGTTACTATTAACTCAAATATCGCGTACATTGATTTCTTTACAGTTAGATTTGTTACTTTTATCTCAGCGAACTAACAATTTAATAGAGTGAATGCTGCATAAATATTGACATAAATACAGATTCCATGTAAATGTTTTCAGTTTTTCTGCGTCAGGAAACATAACTATTACAGAAAAGTTAGTAAACAAAATTAATCAGGACGTTAAACGTGTTTCGTAATCTCGTAAACATCAAAAATATCAACTTAACGCCAATTTTACAGTGTCGATAAAGATTCCAATAGTTAAATTTAGCCACTATAATTTCATGTGTTTACGATACGAAGAGCGTTGTGCATCCCACCTTTCATTTAAACTAGAATACAATATTTTACGTACATTGATTCTACATTTTTTTCTAAATGATATTTCCACATTCCATAAATACATGCATATCCATACTATTAGGATAGCGTTAAAAATAGTAATAATAATAATAATAATAATAATAATAATAATAATAATAGTAATTGCTTTATAATTCAACAGGCAAACCCAATTACAGGACAGAGACAGTAAATAAAATTTACTACAAAAAGCAAAAAAAAAATAATAAATAAAAATGTGAAATAACAATCGAAATGCATTAAAAATCATGAATTATTAATGCTGCCAACAAAAATATCATGTAAGTTTTATCGATATTCCTAGACATAGGAGTTAAACGCATTCTCCGGGGAAGATTTGTTCTGGGCATATATTGGGTTGGCAGCTAAGTACTTTCGATCTTTACTGATTGAGAGCGTTGCTTTATTTTTTGTATAACGTATGTTAGTGCTGTACTTTACCGTTTGTCGCGTGATACTAGTCACATTGACGTGACTTCAGAAGCAAGTTGTGCGTGATTTTTATTAAAGCTATTAGTTGTGGGTTAATTTTAAATGGAGTGCAGAAACGAACATTTTCGACATATTTTACTATTTTATTTCCATAAAGGAAAGAAAGCTGCTGCGGCTCACAAAAAGATATGTGAAGTTTATGGTGCTAATTGCTTAACAGAGCGCACTTGTCAGAATTGGTATAAAAAATTCCGTTCTGGAGATTTTTCCCTCAAAGATGAGCAACGTTCTGGTCGGCCTACTGAAGTTGATGATGACCAAATCAAAGTCATAATTGAGGATCGTCATATAACTGTTCGAGAGGTTGAGGAGAGGCTACATGTATCGCACACAACAATTGAAAAACATTTAAAATGTCTTTGGCTAGTAAAGAAGCTTGATATTTGGGTACCTCACGAATTGAAAGAAATTCATTTAAGACAAAGAATCAACTTTTGCGATATGCACCTTAGACGAAATGAAACCGACCCTTTCTTAAAAAGAATCATCACTGGTGATGAAAAATGGGTCCTGTACAGTAACATAGTTCGAAAACGATCATGGAGCAAACACGATAAACCAGCTCAAACCACATCGAAAGCTGAATTGCATCCAAAAAGATCATGCTGTCAGTTTGGTGGGATTACAAAGGTGTTGTGTTTTTTGAGCTGCTTCCGAGGAACCAAACGATCATTTCTGATGTTTACTGTCAACAGTTAATAAAACTGGATTAAGCAATCAAAGAAAAACGGCCAGAATTGTCAAATCGGAAAGGTGTAGTTTTCCACCAAGATAATGCAAGGCCTCACACATCTTTGCAACTCGTGGAAAACTATTAGAGCTTGGCTGGGAAGTGATGCCACATCCCCCATACAGCCCTGATCTAGCACCATCTGATTACCATTTATGCCGAAGTTTGCAGAATTCTTGGATTGGTAAAACTTTCACAAATGACGATGACCTTCACTCGCACCTGGTTCAGTTTTTTGCTGATGAGGACCAGAAATTTTATGAGCGCGGAATCATGCAGCTGAAAGAAAGATGGCAAAACGTCATTGAGCAAAATGGAAAATATATAATTGATTAAAAACTATTCTTTGTTTTAAAAAAAGTGTTTTATTTTATACTACAAAACCGAAAGTACTTAGTTGCCAACCCAATAGTTAGTACGTTAAGGAGGAGTATGTGCACTATGCCATCTTTGAATACACTTTTCCTATTTGGATTTTATAGGCCTAAACGCAGTTATATTAACTAGTAACAAAGTTCTCGTCCAATTTAGATGAAGTCTCATGAGAATATTTTCTAAATTTGTGCAAAGTCGACTTATATCTTATGCAAGATGTGTTTTGTGTCCGTTGACGAAAACTATTAGCGAAGGTCTAACAATATTTTTGAGCAGGCACCTGTTTAAAACATTTGAGTTTTATTCACAAAAGTGCTTATACGGACAACTAATCATTCGTGCACCGAATACATAACGGTATGTGTAGATTTGACAAATATAATATGCATTTATAGTTCCACAAACTGCTAGAATCTTTTGAGCCTTAGGACATAATTGAAATTTTGTCGCCATTATAAACGCAATTTTCATGTTTAAGTACATCTAGGAGACCTCTTCTTTTTAAGTATAATTTAATATGTTGAAATTATCGTTTTATATATGATTCATTAATTACAGCACTGGCTTTCTCAGATTTTCTAATGCTAGTTGTTGTGGAAAAACTTTATATCAACCTTTCCCGGGATCATTTTTTTTATTAGATTACTCCTGGAATTTTTGCATAAAGTAATTTTCATGAAAGCTTTCGCATCCTCATTTCTTCTAAAGAATACCTTTCATTCAACATAAGGTAGTAGAAGGTTTCAACTCAAGTAATACAAAAAATGGTCTTTGGGCGTGCTAATTATTTCCTTTTAATAAAAGTGCTTCACTGTTATTAATTAAGAAAAATAAAAATCTTGCAGAACGTAATGACATTTTCACTTAGCGATATTACATACGGGGATGAATCTGTAATTAATGAGCCTGCACAAGAAAGCTCCAATTTGTGGCCAGAATTATTATGTTTGCAATTCATTGCACTCAATTTGTCGATATTCAAGTCTCATAATTTCTTTAGAAAACTGAGCTCTATAGAACTGTTCGGAATATGCATTTGTTTCAATTATTCCCCTATTTGACCCAAATCTCTTGACAAAGAATCAAGTTTTCAATTTAGGAAAAGAACAAACTTCGAGAGCACCAGTGAATTAATTTGCGGAAGCTTTTCGAAGGGTGGTTAGTGAAATTTTGCCATTCAATACAATTGTCAGTGTAGACGCGAGCATTAATCTGAAAAAAAATCAACTTTTTCTCTTATGTTGTATTCTATCGTGTAGTTTACATAAAAGAAATGAATGTTATTCGTTTGTTATCGTTATAACTTTTTGAAGATAATGGAAACTATAGTAGAAGGAACTATAGATGGTGATCTGATTTCAATATATTTCTTTTCTTTGGAATCTCCTGAATACAAAGGTAGATGAAAACTATAAGACAAAACGTTAATACTAGTAATAAATGAGATTGGGAAAGACGAAGAATAAAACAAGTTGTTGTCTTTGGGGAACAAAAAAGAAAGCAAGCAAAAAGTTTTAGGGAAATTAAATTACCGATTCAAAGCAGTTAAGGACAATGCATAACGAAAAAATGAATATAGTCTCAAATGTAGTTTCAAACGATTTTACTAATAATAAAAGGTATTTCTTTAAAAAGAGTTTGTAATTAATGCATACGAAGATGAAGGTAATTATATTTTATGATACTGTTATTGTTTGTTTAGAATTTCAACTTTGCAATTAAGAAGAGGAATCACAATTTTTTTTTACAGACCAGAAACAACTACCGATAAAGAAATAATTAAAGAAATCCATGAAATCGAGACAAATGATTGCTGAGTAAAGTTAAGAGAGAGCACTGGAAGTAGACATTTCATATTTCCGCGTGCATTGCGTCTTACATCAATATCTGGACACGAGGAAGCTTGATGCTAGATGAGCGAGAGTGACCATTTAATATCAATGGCATGTTCAAACATAATGAAAGGATATTTTGTAACGGTCGATGAAACATAGATTACATAGCTATCCTTCGGAGATCAAAGAGTTAAAGTAGTTGACAAAACACCGTGGACCAATTAAAAAGAATGCCATACGTCAAATGTCTGCTGGAAAAAAGGTTGGCTACTATCTTTTACGATTACCGGAGCATAATTGTTATTGATTACTTTCAACATTTGAAGACAAATAACAGCCGAATATTATACGCCGTCCGTATACAGATTGAAAGAAGAACTCAAACAATTTAGTTTTTAGTTTTTATTTGCTAAAGAACAGATCTTGTGCCACCAGAACAATGTTCCGTTCCATCTGCCGGCAATTTCGATATGGTGAAACTTCGCAAAAGTTAATTAAATACAAAGGGTACTAGCAAAGTTTTGCAATACAGCTTTGTTTACTTAATTTTTTCAAAGTAATTTCCTCTACACTCAATACACCTCTCTATCCTTCGAGACCAATTTTTAAACCAGTTCTGCCAAGTTTCAGTGGGGAGTAAAGCACACTCGTTGTCCCAAACCCGCAGAAGGTCCTCATCACTGGAAAACCACCTCCCTTTTAGCTTCATTTTCACATGCGGCAACAGTGCAAAGTCGCAGGGAGCAAGATCTAGACTGTAGGGAGGGTGCTCGAGAAGTTTCAATCCTGTCGTGGTCAAATATTCGGTGCAGGCTTTGGCGTGGTGAGCTGGAGCATTATCGTGATGGAGGAACCAGGTGTCCATTCTTGACTTTGGGCGCAGGTTCTTTATAGATCCAATGACTTTAGGCAGGCACTGTTCAGTATACCACTTAGCTGTGACTGTCTTCTATGTGTCCAAAATGACTCGTTCCACAATTTCACTCGATTTGAAAAATATAGCTATCATTTTCTTCTTGGTGATTTTCTGATAACTACGGGTGTGTCCTCATCATCAAAGACCCAAACTTTGTTTTAAGCTTTGGTTGGCGCATCGTAATAGTACAGACAAGTCTCGTCACCTGTCACGATGTTGTTCACATACCGAGATTGTCCCTTACTAGACTTTTTCAGCATCTCCCGGCACCAAGTCGCACGTCGTGTCATCTGCTCTTCAGTTAGTCGATGCGGCACTCAGAGAGAACAAAGTTTCTTTACGTGTGAGCGATCATGCGGAATCGAACGAATTGCTGGTGCATTTAGGCCTGAGGTACCCTCTGTCTGTTGGTAGGTCACTCGCCTGTCTTCGCCAAGCATTTTCCTCACACTACTAACGTTTTTCTTCGTAACTGACGTCTGTGGCCTTCTCGGACTCTCAGCATTCTCCACAGTTAAATTTCCCTTCGAAATTCTCTACACCACCTGAAAATCTTTGTGCGATGTGGACAAATATCACCTAGTGCAAGAGTGATTTCTTCCAAGCACTGGTCTATTCTCTAAATTATAAAGCGAAACTGCCCTTATCTCATTTCGTGACCACAATGGCATCACAAGCATTTTACACTCTCACTGCTAATGGATAACTGAGCCCATCAACATGGCGCGGCGGCTACTATGCACGTATGAACATGTCTCAACATGCAGCAACAAGCAACTTCCTACGACTCATTGTTGCGTCATATTGCAAACTTTCCTAGTACCTTTTGTATGCATTGTATTCATTGGGCTTCTTCTGTATTTCTTCCCATTCCCGAACTTGAAGAAATGGTTGTCTGGAAATTCTCATCTAATACAGAAGTCCTTTAGTTGTAGATAGTTCCATTTTTTTTGAAAGGCTAGAGGTCATGAAAAGCGATGGACTAAATAGGTACAGCTGACAGTATACTACGTACAAAAATAAATACGGTTTTCCCCAAAAAGTTGGTTTCTGTTTAATTTTAGAAATTTTTCGATCTATCTTCGTAGTTGCTGTAAGAAGCAAAAACCATATCTTTCAAATTTTTTTCTAGTAATTTTAAAATTGAAAAATTCTCAAGGCGTCAAAAGTTAAAACCTTTACCACAGTTTGTTATTTTCATTTGCATGATAATCTACAATCTTAGTTAAAGTCCCTACGAAACTGTTTCAGATAACGTTCTTTGATTGCAGAAACAACTTTATTGCGAAAGCCTAAATTTTTGTTGTATTACTGCCGCCTGTTTAATTTGTTACGTAGTAATGTATATAGTCTGCAGATATAAAACATTGTAAATATCTGATTGTTTACATTCCTATTGCAAATATAATTTTAAAAGCACAGTGTCTCTACCACATATTGCGGAACGTTAATATTTACGATTCATAACCCGCCATCTATAAATAATACCTCATTGAAGAATTGCTTTGAATGATACCCGCCGTAAAACTTTCGGGAGAAAAAATCCTTTCCAAAAGTGTAGCAAGAGTTATTTATTACTCCAACTAAACCGTAAACATTCTAAGAAAGTACCATTACTGAATATTGTTCACTGGAAGGGAAAGAAAATTTCACGTCACCCAATAAACCACAATGGCCTCCAATAAAGGAATAAACCGTTCATGACATGACCGATCTTATGATTTTCAGTTAACCTTCTATACTTATTGCTTTATAACCTCACGGAGGCTGTAAACAATTTCGGAGTGGTTTACAGACCTTAAACACATTATTTATCCACGGTTGTAAAAATCTTTTTGAAAAGTCGTTGACTTTATCGTAAAATATCTGAAACCGGGTGGATATTACTTTTAAACGTTGCCGGACTATAAACTGAGAAATTGGAAACATGTAGGAAACTTTAATAAAGAAATTTCTTTCGCGTATTTAAACGCATATCAATAATCTTAAAAGTTACTTAAGCTTTTCATAATCTTGTATATAATTATTTATATTAATTTAATAGCTAGTAAAGTAAAAATTAACACTTTGCAAATCAGTGCCTCAAAGTACGATTGTATAGTAGTAAGTCACATTAAGTTCTGCCGAATGTAAGTGTACATATTATACAATTTGTGTTACAAAGAAAAAAAAACAGAAAACTTATTTGTCAAAAGAAATTGACTTTCTATTCTATTAAAAATGAGGAGAGGAACAAGTATTTATTAATATTTTTGGAAAATAGGTAATAACATAAATTATATATTTTTTTATTAAATCAAGTTCTTTCAAAACAACTTGTTCTTGAATATTAATACGGAAATATATGCATGTGAATAAAATTTATGTCTTCGATGCAATAATTGCTAAGTATTTAGAACAGCATATCAAACTTTAAGACTCTTCGCAAATCTATTAATCTTACTTATTTTACAAACTCCCTAAACTCTGTTTGGTTTCAATATGGATTTCAAAATAAACTATTTATATTATTTCTTTAAACGTATTAGTTCCAATATAAAGAAATAAATTTTCACTGCGTTCTTTTATGAACATTAATTTGGAACAGTAAACACAAATAGATTTTGATTAATAATAATAATAATAATGATAATTAAAATAATAGTAACCGAAGTATAAAATCCGTAAATCACCATCTATACACGGACGAAATATTCGTATGCACAGACCAACAACTCCAATCACTACTGGACAGGCACACCATCAGCATCAACATCAAAATTGAGTTGAGATTGGATAAGTGTAAAGCGAGAATCTTCTACTCTTATCCAATCTCAACTCCATTTTGATATAGGAGCTGAAGATTTGTGTGTCTAGTAGTTATTCGCGTGATTGTATTTTTCCTTTAATTACGGAGCATTGCAATGAAGGATATAGTATGCAAACGGGTATAATAAAGGGACTTCAACAAGAAGTAACATACGAATATTTTAGAATAGTACAAAATCCTTTTCTTAATCAGATCTTAATTCAAACATAAGTTAAGCGCTAAAAATAATACTAAAGAAGTTAACCTATATGTAATTCCACCTATGATTTACTCATCCGGACTCATTAAATGGTCAGATACAGAGTTAAGATACCTCTATAATCTCATCAGAAACATACCCACAACACATTATATACATCATCAACATTCTGTGGTAGAACTATTCACATTACCCAGGAGAAAGAGTTTTCATTAGTAGATTATGAACAAGTAAACTACTTCCACTATTGTTTTGTGAACAGTGTTGTTTTTCATAATTTCGGACCATATCATTAGCACTGAGAATATATGAGAAAGAACATTCTTCAAGATACAGACAACAAAATCGCACCACTAAATCTCAGTAATACAAGTTTCAATACAAAGAAACATATGTATAATAATCAAAAATAAAATAGAAACCTGAACAAACAAAACAATATACGGACCACATCCTCAATAAATGCAAACACAATAAAAGTGACAACCAACAAATGGATGCAAATTGGTAATATTCACCTGAAAGCCGAAAGTTTTATGATTGTAATATCGAGTTGTGAAAACCAGAAAATATAGTAAATATATCATAAAGCAAGATGGTATATTTGATATATGCAGACAATTTTACAAAACATCAGAAACAATCGAACACACAAGCGCCTGTTCAGACTTAGCACTGGCAGAATATGTAACGTGACGTGACAATATCTGTAAAATAAAACATAGAGGTCTTGTAAAAAATAAAAATTAGGAGATACAATTTACCCCTGGGACAAATACAAACTACAACCGGTTTTAGAAAATTCGGATGTTAATTTACAATGGAACAGAAACATTCTCGCGGATCACACTGTAACACACAATAAACCAGAGATTACACCAACTCATAAGAGCATATAAAGACATACCTAGTTGATATTTCTCTATCTAACACCCATAATCTTCACCAAAAATATACAGAGAAACGATGTAAATGTAGCCCTTTAATAGAAGAAATATAGAGCAACTGTGGCATTAGAGTGTAAGTCAAAACTGTACCAATTATATTGGCTACCACTGGAGTAATTCCTAAATATCTTAGTTGTTTAGGACTAATGTACATAGTAAGTTAACATACAGTAGATCAAACATTACATTAACTCATAAAAATACTAAAGGGGGATATCTAACACTCATAAGATTCATCAAAAGTGTACATGGAAATGCAATAAATAATTCCTTCTAACAGAAGAGATACAGTAACTATGGATCAGAAGCAGGTCAAAAGTATAATTTCTACCACTGGATTAATTCCAAAACAATTCCATGAAAACCTTAAAGAATTATGTAGATCTCAATTACAATATCTAATCTGTATATACGAGTACATGTATATATACATATATATATACATATGTAAATACTTTGTTTTGCAAAAAACATCTTCTCAATCTTCAGAAGATTTCTGAATACTCAATAAAGAAGAATATAATTTTATCTGTATTTAAATATAAAAATATTAATCATAATGACAATAATACAAATGTATGAAGTATCACAAAGCTTGTATTGGTTTACCGTTTTGTGATACAGTAGCACTAACCTGTAGATATGTGCATTGAGCGAAAAATTTCCCGGTTTTAGGCTGGGGAAATCAGTGACATACGTTATATTAATAATCCTCGTGCAGTAGCGGGCCAGAATACTACTGCGGTGATTCCCGCCTGTCGTAAAAGGCGACTAAAGGGAGAGCAACCCGTTGAATAATATCCCCCAGTGAGAAGGTGTGATGCATAGGCCGAGGGGATGCATGGTATAGGAGTTATGGGTATTTTGACTTTGGAACATGGAGAACCCAGCAAGAGGTTTAGGTTTGGTAATCTTCTGGCTTTCCAATTTTGAACCTTTTACAACTTACTTAGAACGAACGACTTTCTCTTTACGATTTTCCTCTTACAGTGGCTACCCCACGATGTCACAGCTAACAGATGAGTACGGTTTGGAGAAAAAACAAGCTGTGAAAATAAAGTTGAACTATAAACTAGATAAAGGTACATAAAGCTCTGAGAGTCAATATAGTAGAGGAAGTGGCTTTGATGTCCGCTAAGGATATTCAATCAGCTCCGTGATTTGGAACGTCTTAGGTTAAAATTACATACAAACTAAAAGAACTGTAATGAAGGCCAATTTCAAATATATATTAACCATAAGCTAAGAAGCTCCAGAGACACGAGAAAGACAATAGGTTTGAAAAGCCGCAGCGAATTACGCTTTATGGTCAGGTCAATTGATCTCTTACGTCTTTATATCTACTTATGGTAATATCTCTTTTTAAATTGTTCTTATTTTCTAATCACTAATTGAATTGTAAAAATTTGTAGAAACATTTGAAGATTGTAGACGTTTATTTTTCTTTTTTACTTCTATTTGAATGTGTGCCATTTTGATTAATATTAGTTTGTACGTACGGTATTTTGCCGTGAATAGAATACACAACATACAATTGATCTCACCTCTCACATTTCTAAGAAAATACCACAGTATTTTGCTAACTTTGTTAATACTACCATTGTATTAGATTGTTGGTCATTTCAATTTAATGTATTTTTGAAAGGAAACGTTAATCATTACAGATTAAAATATAAATCGTTGATCAAATAAGACACTTCGAGTACTGTAGTAGTTCATAGAAATATTTTCTTCATTTATAGGGCAAATGTTAGAAATAATTTGAAACCTCTCGTCTTACGATGATCGTTAATGATGATAAAGTTCATTGCATAACCCGCTTTTTATGGAAGTCAATATAAAGCAATTCCGTTTCAGAATGATCCACTCCCCTATCATATAGATTTTAAAGAATGATTAGTAATAGGATATTATTAGTATGTATACCTTGCACATATATTTACGAGGAGATAAATAAAGTGATGATAATATGTGTGTAAAATTGATCACACGGGTACAAATTATATTGCCCAGCTTGATCACACTGTCAGATCTTTTAACTTTCAAGTAACTAAAAATTACTAACAATTCTCTCAGTAGCGTAGCGGGGTTTTAGACATATTTAATGTTTGTATTTAGTAGTGTCGGTGTTAGCTTACCCTGTTCAATTCCGTTTACCAACCCATCAAACGGCTGAACTTTACGCCGTAAGCCTAATTACATATTTCACTACTTGTTGAGTTGGTTATGTTATTTTACGTACTTTTTTAGAATGTAGATATTCAACTTTATATATTTTTTGCAGCTCCAGCTTCAGGAAAAGGATTTTTCCTTTCCTATAATATCGCAATAATTACTGTTGTATCACAACCACTACATTTATCACAATTATTAGTAGCTGGGCATATATATATATACGCATTTGCAACGGTGGTTTATTTTTCGCTTTTGCTTATTAGTTCAAAGCATTGATCTGATCCGCTTAGATGTTTTGTTAGACTTCCTTATAAAACGCTAATTAGATTGAGTAGTTATTACTGCCTTGAAAGGCAATTTTTATTTACTTAACGATGTCGATTTCCTTTGCCTTTAATTAATAACCAATGACTACTGGATTTATTACCATATTATTAATGCAAACTTGTAACTACATTTCTCATTCGTTCAAGCATTTGTGCATGGTGACTGACAAAAGCTTTTTTTCCTAGGAAGAACTAAATAACGGTCGCTAAATATTTCTAAAAAATTCTCGTAAGTTAAAATTAACTGCTTCTTTACTTATAATGTATAACAAAAGAGGGGATGAGTCGTTTGACGAAGACTAAAGGAAACAAGGAGTAAGCCTCTTGTCAATAAGTACTAACAAAGGATGTAACAAAATACTTCTAAATTTCACACTATATTATACCTAGTCCTGCCATAAATACTGATATAAAGGTTTTTAAGTACAAAAAGAAAACTGCAAGTTGGATTTAAATTATTTTTTGATAGTTTATTTTGGCAATAGTAAGCTACAAAATACAATGCAAATTACTAGAAATGGCCGCCATTTGCCTTAATACAACGCCGAAGTCTGCAGGGTCACTCATCAATCGCTGTACGGACGATATCCATGGGAAAATTATCGACTGCTTCTGTTAACGCTTGCTTCAATGATTCCAGGTTGCGATGGGGTCTTCTACAGACCATACCCTCTAATATTGACCTCAGTTTGTAGTCGAGCGGATTTAGGTCTGGGCTTGCTGACGGCCAATAGTCAGTACTAATAAACTCAGGTACATGATTTTCAAGCCATTGCTGAGTTGTTTTGGCCTTGTGAGCGAGCGCAGAGTCTTGTTGGAATATCCATGGTTGGTTTTGAAACATGGTGTAGTTCAGGGGCTCCACTACATTGCTTAAAATGTCTTGTTGATAGCTTTTGGCCGCTGTTTTAACACCTTTTTCACAAAAATGCAAGGAAGTGACACCGTCATAGGATACTCCCCACCAAACCATTACTGAAGCAGGAAAATGACCTCGCTGAATCCTTGGCACCACTTCACTGGTTTCCTTGGAGGATCGTGCATACACCCTATTATTCTGCTTGTTAAAAGTTTTTTCCACAGTAAAAATTTTTTCATCAGAAAACAGAATTTTTTTGTAACGCTCTTTGCCGTAGAACGATATCAGGTGTCTGCATTTTTTCTTCCTATTCTTTTTTAATTCAACGTTAAGGTGCTGTCCTGTTTGTCGTTTGAAAGCTCCAAGTCCTAGGTCTTATTTAATGATACGACTCATGGTTCTCGGAGCAATACCCATTTCACGAGCCATGATTTTCTGTTCGCGGACAGGATGTCGATTGATGCGGGACCTCACAGCATTGATGGCCTGTGGTGTACGAACTATGCGAGGCCTGCCAGATCTTTTACGGTCGATTACATTTCCAGTATGAATGAATAATTTAACAGTACGATACACAAATACACGCGTAATATTTAACGGTTTCAATAAATCAAAAATACGGGCTCTTTCTATTCCACACTTATGAAGTGCAATAACCGCAATACGGCTCTCTTTATCCGACCATTCCATAATGACGACTCACGCTATAGTGAAATTGTTCGGCACTTTTGTAAAACATATATCAAATGTCAGAACTGCCAACATAAAATTTTTGTGCTTTCAAGTTATTATCTTCAAAAAGGTGCGTTTACACTTGTATCAATACTTAAGGCAGGACTAGGTATATTAACTGCTACTAGTTTCGCCTGTTGCGACATTATCGATCAAGCGTTTGTTTCATTTATTTCTTAGTGTAATAGAATTTCACAAAGTAACGAGCTAAACAATTAACTAAAAGAGAGTGAGAACGAAAAATATAAAGAAATAAAGAAAGGAGCAAATAAGTTAGTGAAAAATAAAAAGAATAGAGATTGAACTTAATAGATTCAATACTAGTCTATGATTCAAATTGTTCAAGTATATGAGCATATAACAGAATTTATAAGAAAAGAAAGCAGTGAATATGGAAAATAAAGCATGGGAAAACATCTAGAAATTACTTCCCGGAAAGATAAGAAGAGAAGAACATAAAGAAGAGTATGCATGACAAGGGAGACAGAACAATCAAATGAAGAGCTTATAGAAAAGTTGGAACGGATGATAATGTTCTTAACGTGATGATAAGAAATGGCGGAGAAATACTAAACGATAGACTTTATGATCTAACAAATCAAATATGGAGATTGGTGTCAAAGTATAAAAATTCGAAGAAATAGAGCTAATTTCAAACAGTGGAAATATAATAAAATGTGGAAATTATGAGATACTTTTTAAGCATTACATATAATGTACTATCCACACTAGTGCAGAAAAGGATACAATCATACACAGAATTAGGAATTGGCGAACACCAGGGAGATCAACAATAAACGCAACATGTATTATGAAGCAAATAATTAAGAACTATGAACAAAATATTGAAACATATGTATATGTATACTATCCGCAGACTTCAAAGAAGCGTTTGTGATCTTCAATAGAAAGGCACTAATAAGAAAGAAATATAGAAAAATTAAATATTTCTCATAAACTAGTTATGCTGAAATACACACAGAAGGACTAACAAAGGTGTTGTAATAATAATAGACAGCAAAGAGGTAAGACAAGAAAACGAACTAAAATAGACGACAAATGGGTAAGGCAAGTAGACGAACTATCAACAGTGTTGTTTAACATAACATTGCATCACAATTGCGTATGGAGATAACAATAGTCGTAGTAAGAGATAGAAAAAGTTTCGAGAAAATATTAATGAAAATCGACAAAGCTACACAAAAGAAGAGGGCTCGAAGTAAACGAAGATAAAACAAAGTATATTATTGGAGGAGGGGAATGGAAAAGAAAAGTAAAATAGGAATTTATGAATTAAGAAGTACACTTACAAATAATGTCGGTCAACTCAAAATGCATTAATTCAACTACTGTTTTAGTCACCTTATTATCTATTCACCGAATAGGTTTACCAAACATTTAAAAAGTGCTAAATGCTTTCTAATTTTGAGCTAAATTGTTCGTTAATGTATCTTCACAAGCAATTTTTTTGATACAAAGAAGAAAGTAAATTTATTAAAACAACGAAATAACACATTGAATATATAAGGTAGCAAGAGAACTGTCTGTCCATTTCTCAGACAGAGGAAATCATTTTTACTCATACACATGTGTAAACATAAATATGTAGTTGTTTCTTTTCGTAATTTTATAAATCAAATACGAGGGTAGCCGTTTATATTTCGGGAATTGACAACACTGTTAGTGATGCCTCCGATCTGATGATTGCACCGTGAAGTTTGTCATTTTTAACAATATATTTATCTTGACAGTTTCATTATCCGGTCGATATTTCTATTGTTGACAGTAACTTGAAAATTTTATGTCAGCCAAAAAATGGAATTAACTCGCGAACATTTTTGTGCAATTATTTTTCATAATTTCCGCCGTGGATTATCTCAACAAAAATCGACGAGATGAATTCTTTATAAGGTGATGAAGCACCATCGAAAACTGCAGTGTATCGCTGGTATAGTGAATTCAAACTTGGACTGCGTTCTTTGGACGATGAATTTCGTGAAGGTTGTCCCACAAATGTTGTCGAGGCATCTCTAAGTATTGGTAACATCAGCGTGCATATGATCCCGCATGTATATTTAGCCGTTAAGAAGCTATGTTCACGTTGGGTACCACATAATTTGATAACCGCTCAAAAAACGACTCGCGTTGATTGGTGCCAAGCAATACACAAAAAATACAATGGCGGTGCTTCAAAGAACATTTGTAAAGTCGTCACAGGTGACATATCTTGGATCTATGCGTATGAACCCGATAGTAAAGTCGACCGTGTGGGTATACCAAAATGAGCCAAAACCAACAAAATATTCTTCAGAAAAACCGGTCACGCTGCAACCGTGCCTTTAGAGTGTTGTAGAACGGTAAATTTCGAATGGTACACAACTATTTGTTTGCCAAAGTTTTTGAAGAAATAAGGAAAACAAACCGAAAGCGACAGATCCATTCTCCACCATGACAATGCGAGCTCTAACAATTGAATATGGGACTGGGCAAAACATTGAATTGATGAGCTATCCGCTGTACAGCCCTGATCTAGCAACCTGTGATTTCTTTTTGTTTCCACACGTGAAGAATAAACTTCGTAGTCAACGGTTTTCTACGCCGGAAGAGGCAGTTGAGGCATTCAAAATTCATATTTTGGGGATACCGCCTTCACAGTGCCAGCAATGGTTTTCGGATTGGTTTAAACGAATCCGAAAGTATATTGATTTTCAAGGAGAATATCTTGAAAAGCAATAAAACTATTTTCGATAATATAAAGTGCTATTTGTTTGCTGTTTCCGAAATATAAACGGCTACCTTTGTAAAAAAGCATTTTAAATAAACATACTTTTCCATTTCTACATATTTATGACGTTTTTGCCCATGTACGTGTGTGACTATAAATGCGTACTTATTTCCTCTCGAAATTCTATAAATCAAGCAGAAAATAATATTGAATGAATGGTATGATAGTATGGTACACACTAGGCTAAAAAACTTTTTGCGATCTGATCTTACAATTTTTAAAAGAAGTTGCCCATATATGAAGAAATTCCCAAATCTTTAAAATTTCCTTAAATAGATTATGCTATAATTAGGGGTCCATTATACTCTCCTTAAATCGCATATGTCAATGACATATAAAATACTTGTTACGCATTTCTGTGCTTGATTATCCTCTGTATTCGCCAGATCTCGCACCATGTGACTTCTACCTACCCCCAAAAGTAAAAGTGTATTAAAGGGAACAGGAAGAGTATGCTGAAGGAGATAAAAGTTAAATATAAGTTTCTTTGCAGTAAATAACATTTCTCACACCAGTTTCGTTATTTAATTGCCACACCTCGTATATTGACATAAACTTTTATATTGGGTTGGCAACTAAGTACTTTCGGTTTTGTAGTATAAAATAAAACACTATTTTTTAAACAAAGAATAGTTTTTAATCAATTATATATTTTCCATTTTGCTCAATGACCTTTTGCCATCTTTCTTTCAGCTGCATGATTCCGCGCTCATAAAATTTCTGGTCCTTATCAGCAAAAAACTGAGCCAGGTGCGAGTGAAGGTCATCGTCATTTGTGAAAGTTTTACCATTCAAAGAATTCTGCAAACTTCGAAATAAATGGCAATCAGATGGTGCTAGATCAGGGCTGTATGGGGGATGTGGCATCACTTCCCAGCCAAGCTCCAATAGTTTCCCACGAGTTGCCAAAGATGTGCGAGGCCTTGCATTATCTTGGTGGAAAACTACACCTTTCCGACTTGACAACTCTGGCCGTTTTTCTTTGATTGCTTCATCCAGTTTTATTAATTGTTGACAGTAAACATCAGAATTGATCGTTTGGTTCCTTGGAAGCAGCTCAAAAAACGCAACACCTTTGTAATCCCACCAAACTGAGAACATGATCTTTTTTGGATGCAAGTCAGCTTTCGATGTGGTTTGAGCTGGTTTATCGTGTTTGCTTGATCGTTTTCGAACTATGTTACTGTACAGAACCCATTTTTCTTCACCAGTGATGATTCTTTTTAAGAAAGGGTCGGTTTCATTTCGTCTAAAGTGCATATCGCAAAAGTTGATTCTTTGTGTTAAATGAATTTCTTTCAATTCGTGAGGTACCCAAATATCAAACTTATTAACTAGCCCAAGACATTTTAAATGTTTTTCAATTGTTGTGTGCGATACATGTAGCCTCTCCGCAACCTCTCGAATAGTTATAGGACGATCCTCTTCAATTATGACTTTGATTTAGTCATCATCAACTTCAGTAGGCCGACCAGAACGTTGCTCATCTTTGAGGGAAAAATCTCCAGAGCGGAATTTTTTATACCAATTCTGACACGTGCGCTCTGTTAAGCAATTAGCACCATAAACTTCACATATCTTTTTGTGAGACGCAGCAGCTTTCTTTCCTTTACGGAAATAAAATAGTGAAATATGTCGAAAATGTTCGTTTCTGCACTCCATTTAAAATTAACCCACAACTAATAGCTTTAATAAAAATCACGCACTACTTGCTTCTGAAGTTACGTCAATGTGACTAGTATCACGCGTACAGTACAGCACTAACATACAAACATACAAAAAATAAAGCAACGCTCTCAATCAGTAAAAACCGAAAGTACTTAGTTGCCAACCCAATAGATATCTATTAATTATCCATTATCATTACGATATATGCTTATAATTTAGAGCTGCTTCTTAGAATTCATTATTTATGATTATTATATTAATCTTTAAATGCAAATAAATTATTAAACGTTTATTTTGAATTAGAAATATGTCAAATTGTTTGTTTATTATAACAAATTCCTACTTCCTACACATCTAGTATGTAACTAAGATTAATTAAATAAAACGAAATAAAGCAAGGATAATTATTATCCAATATTTATTTTGACGTTTCTCTGTCTCCCTCTCTCTCTCTCTCTGGACTGGAGTTGTTCAGAAAATATGTAACTTCTTCATAGAGGTAATTTATACCTGCAAACTGGCTTAATAACTACTTAACTAATATTTCTGTACGCTTGGAGATAAAATTAATTTACGATCATGAAATTGAATTATCCCGCCGCTTAATGGGAGATTACATTAAAGTTATTTTTATGAACTGACTTTCCGGAACTTCATAAAGATAAAGTAAGTCCAATTTAGCTAGGTGTAAATGCTGAAACTTTTATGATAAGTTTGTTACTGTTATAGTTAACTATTAGAACTAACGAATGAGGCTAATGAGAAAAACTGTACGAAGCGGTGAGAAACAGCGCGCTCCAGTCCACAACTCACAATATTTTGGCAATAAATTAAAGCCTTTCGTAATGAAGACATTTTAATATAAGCTCGCTTACTCTCAGAGCTCATAACGTTGGGGATGTAAAGCCAGTGCATAGGGAAAATGTTCAACATAATGAGGATTGTGCCTTGTGTTTTGGTCCGTTAGCTAGTTGAATGTGTCTGCCTTGTTTAATTTTACTGTTCCGTTTGTAAAATTTCAAATTAATGCTCAATTTCAGAGGCGGGATTTTAATTAAAGTGCGGAAAAAATTACATTTCTATTGCTATTTCCCAAATCGTTACGTTTATACGCACTTCCTGTAATATAAATTTCGATAAATGTATAAACTTTATTCACATTTAACAATTTAGTTTTAATTAGATGCAAAACAGGCACGCAAATTTAAAAAAATGGATCTTTGTTATTAGTATACCGTTATGTTTTCTAGTTGTTGATATGTCGGTAAGTAAGAAGTTGATAAATTTGAAAAATTCGTTCATTCTTTCGGCACACAAAGGAATATTAGATGTATGAGATAAGTATATCGTAAAATTTAGTATAGGGTAGTGCTTTTCATGAAGTTGCCAATTTAATTTATCGATTCAATAATATCGAACAAACTCCCGGGTTCGCAGTAGGGTACAGTTTCACTGGGAAGGCTAGATAGATGCGACTAGAAATTTAGTTACAGCTCTTCTACAGTCTAACCTAGAAAAAGATTTAGAAATTTATTTACACCCATCACGGTTAACAATCCATATTTGCGATGGTCTTCGCGTCACTAATATGATGCAAAATATCAACAATGCCTGTATACATTCTCTCTCCATCGGGTCCTCTCGTTGGTTACCCAGAGAATTGATTGTTCATTGATTGTTTTACTGAATATTTT
The DNA here is from genome assembly GCA_031893035.1 of Dermolepida albohirtum. Classification (NCBI taxonomy): domain Eukaryota; kingdom Metazoa; phylum Arthropoda; class Insecta; order Coleoptera; family Scarabaeidae; genus Dermolepida; species Dermolepida albohirtum. Next base: position 327,548 of record JAVIWB010002749.1, read on the forward strand.
ATTGAAGGTAATCTTGATGGAGCCTGTGGTTCATTAACTTGATCACTGAAGGTTGATATATAACCCCTCGCCACATTAATTTTCGTATTCTGTATACGTATTTCAACAACTAAGTTGTCATCATCAGCAGATAATGAAACAGTGTCGTACCTGGAAAACTACGGTAAAAATACCCGTACGAAAACAAATTCCGCATGTAATCCGTACCGCTGAAAGCCAAACTTACACTGTGTACAACAGTGTACGTTTTATAATTTCGCTAGTTCCAAGTTTTAACGGATTTTCTAATAGATTTTATTAATTTTAATATTAAATTGAATGGATTTTCTAATAAATTAGCCATATTTAAAATACTTGGAAGTCCAAGTCTGTTTATATTCCGTTCTCCAGCTTTGCGTTCATAAACATCAATATGACAGCAAAAGCCAAAATCATTGCAAAATACCCACTGCTCGACATCAAACGTAATTAGCTTTCTTCTTATAAATTATGTTAGGAAGTGGTGTCAAAAATAGCGAACCTTTTGTTGATCAATACCGAGTATGTTACAAAAGAATGCCAAATCCTTTAAATCTATTCAGTTTCTCAGTGTACGAATTACCATTTAAATGTGTAAAGTTTTTTATTTCAACGAATTGTTGCAATTTTTAATGCATTGAATATTGATTTTCTTGTCTTCGCACCAGTAAAATTGTTCCTGCAGTAAACCATGATAACCGAATAACATTAAATTGCCCAAAAAACTTGCATAAACAATTAGATTTTAGGTCAAAATTATGCTTATTCTGTTGTTGCTCTGTTTTGCTCTGGTCTACAGCACATTTGATAAAGTTGTCATCAAAAAATTCTTCAAATAAATTCACTGGGGACTCATTTTTTTAAAAAAATCAGTCCGAAGGGTATTTTTGTTTTCATTAGTTTTATTTACTTCTGGAAAATTTTGAATTATGTGCTTCTAAGAGTTAATAAGTTTGGTAACTTTTCTCTGTTTCTTCACATTGTAGTTGTTGATTATATCAATTTTCGTGTTCACTTGCTCTCCATAATGTATTTTAACTTGTTCAAGAACATTATTGGGAATAGTACCCTTTAAAATGTCATCAATGTCTTCTATAGCAGAGATGATGTCAGCGTTTTCCCTCAACTATTTCGGTACATATATAGTTTCCTGATCTTCTGAATCTGACAAGAACTCATCGTCCTTAAATAATTCTTCGATGTCCTTTACTGATATATAGGATAAGATAATAAGATATTTTCTTGAAGCCATTTTCTAGAAGCAGAAATCTGTAATGGATTATAGATTAACGTGACTTTTGAGAGGTAACTACTGTGGCCCTCATTTGTGGACCAACATAACCACTTAAATAGCTTTTTAGAAATGAATAATAGTTATTGACAACAATAGAAATATTTCATAAACAAAACTAAGTAATCGTATCAAATTATACTAATTCACTATCCATATAACAAAAACAGCATACGTTTCAAAACACGCACATCGAAATTATCCATTAAACTATATCCGGTCTACTTTGTAATTGATTAATAGTAAAATTTAATGCTAAATTTGAAAAATGGTGGTAACACTGGAGGTTTAGAACTACTAGTGTAAGCTTAGTCCACCTAAAGTAACTATTAGTAAATTGATAGCAACAATTAAGACTTTGAAATAACTGGTTCCCATTTGAGATCCAGGGCAGCTAATGGGCTAATATGTATTTCCATAAAGCAGTTTATAGCATGTTAATAGATTCGGATATCACCGTTCTCTGTGGCTGAGTGGTTTAGGCACATGTCGAATGTTCGAATCTCACCAAAGTACAGAAAATTTTTTCAAAAACTTCTGCAACATATACGTTGTAAAAAGCAGTAAAAATTAGAATTTTTCATGAAGGAATGTTTCTAGATCTTAAAATGTAAATACCAAATTTTATTTCGACAGCCATGGTGTCATGTTTAGTAGAGACAAACAAAGAGATTGTCACTATACGTGCGTTCCTTAAACCACGTATGACCATGTATCTAGACATTTCGAAGTAGCTTTTAAAATATGTACTTTAGTTATGTATTAAAGTTTCGAAAAGTCGCAGCGAGTTCTTACATTTCAAAAATAAAGTAATGATTGTAAAGCAATAATTTTATCGAAGAAACATATGCGAGAATTTTTTAAACAGTATGTAAATTAGAATGTAATATGTCATCTGGCAAATAGGAAAAAAAAACAACTCTCGATAAAGTAAACCGTGCGTACTCATATGTGTATGCATATGTTAATTTTTATGAATTTCATGAAAATTAAACGAACAGTCTGGGTGGGCAATTCACAGTAAATTATTGCAACATTACCTACGCCACATACGTACGTTTCAATGAACTTGAAAACGTAATAGTTCCCAAAGAGTGCGTGAGAGAGAAACGAAGATATACACAGGTATCTTGTCAAGTTAACCCATAGAAAAGCTGGCCAACAATCATTATTATAATTACATGCATTCAACTGTTTTCGTCTTGGAGAATATCTTACGTTCCCTCTGTCTCTCTCCTTTCGCTGATACAAGCCCCCTTTTTTAAGCGTCTGTCCGCCATTTCCATGAAATAATATAAAATCAAATACTGATAGATACAATCTTAAGTAGTATCCTTTATGCAAAATACCCATTATCATAATAACATATTTCTTGCTGTTTAAGCATACACAAATGACCGACTACGTGTTGTTTCCTATGACGTCTCACTTGCAGACGGACGTACGTCTAAGATAACTCTGTCGACGTTTTAATGATAGCCTTCACGAGTCTATATTAATTCGTCAGAAAGTGAGGTGATGAAAACAAACTTTACGTGCTGCTTGTTATATACAGACTTTTTAATTCAATTAGCATGGATGGTTAGGTTTTATATTGTCATATTTCATTATGGCAAGGGTCTCACGGAATGTTTTATAACACTAACATCTCATTTGCAAAAATTTTTATATTATTTTAGAGTTTACGTACATAAAATGTTCGCAATTATTCCAAGTTACGCCAAAGAGTATTGTTTTCAATTATCCTAATATATCAAGGGTCATAGTATTATTCAAGATACACGATCTAGTTTTCATTCCGAATACAGTTCTATTAGTGCTTTGACTGCATTTGCAAACGGTATTATCTCCGTCACTGATATAAATCAAATCACAGTTCTCGTTCTGTTGACTTTACTAAGGCTTTTGACACGATTAATTATGTGTTGCCATTACGTATAATGCACCATATCGGACTGGGTGGATCACAATAACTTTCCACGCATCGCAACTATTATTCAAGTATTACTTTCGCGTCCATCTTTGTAATGTATGTACATATATCGAATATTTAATTACAAAGTTAAGAACTGTAAGATATTTATAGACACAGACAATATATGAATATACGACTCGAATGTAAAACGATGGAGTTAATACTTGGTAATCAAAACAAAGTTATAAGTAATTAGTGAGACTGACGAAAGAGGGCAACACTAACAAATTATTTACACTTGGACTGCTTGAAAGGTCTCCTATCCAGCATATTGCAAGATTTGATACTCCCAGACTTTGTCATTTCTCCTAAACTGAAAACTTGGGTCGGTGACAAAAGATTTGGATCGGATATAGCAATCACTGAAGTTATTGTAGAAATTAAGTTATGAATATCATGGACTAATGTAATCAGTTAAAAGGGGAATGCGTTGGAAAACAAAACAATTTTTTTTGGCAAAAGTTTGTGTTTTCTTTTAAGTTTACTAATTACTGATGCATCCTTGTACAATGAGAAAATCAGAATAGCCGTTTGATAGCTCAGTGATAAGCTACTAGCTTATGAAACAAGAAGTCTCAGGATTAATTCCGATAGCGTGATATTCGGGAAGACTTTTCGTGGTTTCCCTTCTCGTTTATGTGTAAGCGAAAAACATTTGGGGAAGAAAAATGTTACAAATTGAATTACAGTCCTGTATATGTTTCCATTATTGTTTCTTCCATTTGGTTTTCTCTATGATTTCATCGCTCCGGCATGAAGTATATTTCCTGTTTTAGGTTACCTTCTTAACTCGACAGATTTGCCTTGTTATATCGACAACAAGTATGTATATTAAAGTACTAGGTGTTCAAGATCCGTTTTATCTACAAACTTTTCATCAGTTAATTCTTCTACTTTGTTCTTATACTGTACGGCTAGTCCGACGTTTAGCAATTTATCCGTTTTCGATGGCTCTTTAGCTACATTAATAATAATAATAATAATAATAATAATAATAATAATAATGTATATATTTGCCCACTATTTGATGTGTTTGTCTTTTTGTTTGTTCGTTTTTACTTGTACCATTATCTGTTCCTATGTCGATTTTCGTCAATAGTAGGAAATAGTTATTGTTAACCTTTGCACCTCTTCCAACTCTTAGATCGAATTTTTCTCATATATGGTCTATTTATTAATACATAACCTATTATTGAATTTTCGTTCAGGCCCTTGGCTTGTTTATATATATCTCGAAGTATAAAAAAGATGTTGGTTACTAGTAGGTCATTTTTCGTGCAAGAGATTATTCTTCCCTTCCCAGTATTATTTCCAGGAGCTTGTTCTTGTTTCCCTATTACATTACCATAGTTGTAATGTAACTTTTCCATTCTCGCGTTTAGAACTTCCAGTACAATAGAAATTCCTTGGTTATCTTATATTGTTCTATTTGCAATTACACAAAATCTTTCATTTCGACTTTTGCATTTTTATCTAGTTCTCAGAGAACTATTAGATTGATTTTATCTTCGTCTCTATTCATAAATTTCAATTTTCTATTACCCCTTAGTGTGCATTCTACCCTCGTTTCCCTCTCTCTCACTCCTTTGATATAATTAAGAATGATTATATGCCCGCTTTCATCTTCTATGTTTTATTCCCTTTTTTTCGTACTTGGAATTATCCTTTTACCCTTTTCCAACTGCTTTTTTTTATCTTGTTTAAATATTTTTGATTTAGGCATTTACTTAGCCGTAGGCCTTAGTCATTTCTACATTTTCTAATCCATATTGTATACTTTCTAGTTTCTTGCATTCTTTTCTATTAGTTTTTCTGAATTTATGTCATATCTCTTTTCAGTCCCATCTATAATTATTTTGTTATAGCTAATTTTAACAATTCTTCCTCTCATTTTTTCTTCGCTAGCTTTTAATTGTACCTTCTTTTGGTTTTACCATTCATTCTTGGTGACATCATCATTTATGAAAAGTTTCTTTTCACTCATATACTTAAGTTTGGCCCTATTTTACATTGCCACCGGCCTTGTCATTTTCGAATTTCATTACACACAGTACATCTTAAGAAAGTTCGAATTTACAAATGCAGTAATCTCCAAAAGAGTTCTCTAATTTGATCTTAATATTAGAGGAGTTATTTTAAAATAACTTCTAAAAAAGCTATAGTATGTAGCTTACATTTTTTATCAAAGCTTCATGCATATTGAAGTATATACTTAAGTTGCGAATATTTGCTAAAGTTGTAAAGATATTAATGCCTGAAGTAACTTGTTAAGTAACTTCATACAAGATCATTTCACTGTTACCCATAGTTTCGAATTGTTTCTGAAGAGACTGATACGATTATTAGATAATAGAATCTAATATTATCTCACCACGTGCTTACTGGGTGAAACGATTTATTTATCTTTCCCTGTATGTTGTATCAGGTTGTTACATATGAAATGTCCGATTTTGTAAGGAATAAGAAAAATTTTAAATTTAAAAAAATATAAATATTTATTCTGCAAAATAGTCTCCATTTACATCAATAGTTTGTTGCCGACGGCCTGGAAGCTGAAAAATTCCCTTTGAAAAGAAATCTAGGTTCACAAATTGCTCAAACACTGCTATTACAGACTCCCGGTGAGGGAAGTCCCTATTTTTTAAGTGATTGTCTAAACCTCGGAAAAAATGAAAATCAGTTGGCGAAAGGTCAGGTGAATAAGGTGGGCGAGGGAGAATTTCGTAACCAAATTCCGAAAGTTTTTGGATTGTCTGTCGTGCAACATGAGGTCTTGCATTATCATGAAGAAGTATGGGTCCATGTCTATTGACTAGTGAGGGCTGCAAGCGGCTCAATTTTCCATGCATAGTTTCCAGTTCGGCACAATAGGACGCTGCCGTGATGGTTTCACCAGGTTGCAAAAATGAATAGTGAATAATACCCTTACTGGTCCACCATACAGTCACCATAATCTTTCGCAGGTGAAGTGACGCTTGTGCATGCTGTCTTGGTGCTTCACCTCGTTCTAACCATTGTCCTGACCGTCTCCGATTATCATAAAGTATCCACTGTTCATCGCACGTTACCACTCGATGAAGAAACGGTTCAACTTTCTGTCCATTAGCCAAAGAGGTAGCCACCTCTAATCGACGGAGCTTATTGGCTTCCGTTAATTGGTGCGGCACCCATCGATCGCGTTTCTTCACTTTGCCAATCGAAGAAAGGTGACGACTAATGGTAGCAATGGACACTTAAAATGTTTCTGCAAGGCTACGCACTGTTGTCGACGGATTACTTTCAACTTCTACACGCAGCTCGTCGTCATTAACGGTGCTACGCGCATATCCGCGAGGCTCATTTTCCAAATCAAAATTTTCCTTGCTGAATTTTTTTAAACCATCGCCGTATGTGCGTTCATTACACGTGGTTTTACCGAACGTCTGATTAATTTCTCGCGTTGCTGCAGCTGCATTTAATCCCTTTTTAAATTGAAAGAGGTAAATTGCCCGAATATCTCTTGCCGACAGCATTTCCATAGGCGAGATAAGGACAGGTGTATTAATCTTTCCAAGAAATGGAACAGGTACACACTTCAAAATAAATACCCTTTTCTACAAATACAATAATAATTTTCACCAAAAACATACACGTCTTCACACAGGTGCGATTCAGCTCAGACTGAAGGAAAAACCGGCATTACATTTGTAACAACCTGATATTTACGGTATTCATGAAAATGTATGTATGTATTATCCATTTCCTTCCTATAGGCTTACAATTTAAAAGATTAGTTGATGGCGTCATACTACGTAAAATATTGGGAGAAGAAATTATTTTTTCATCGGTAATGAATCCATAAGAAAAAATAAAAATCGACCTGACCAACTATTTTCGTTCAATGTTGATAAAAATATGTATCTTATTTAAGACTTTTGCAGTGTATTGCATATAGTACTTGGAAATTGAATTACAGCCACTTCTGATTTCGTTATTTTTTAAAATTTGTCAGAAATAAAAAAAGAACGGACACATGTTATTAATACGAAATGTTTATTTATGCTTTACAAAACATTTTACATTAATTTTTTTAATCATCGTTCGCCTTTAGTGAATGCTCTATTCTTATTTGGTATACTGGGAACACAAGCTTTCACCACTTCTTGCAATTTTGCCTGCTGTTGCTAGTGTCTGTGAATATTATCTTTTAGAACTGTTATTGTTGAGTTTTAAGATGATTACATAAACAGTTGCTCCTCCATATATTTTCGATCGGATTTAGATCAGGTGAATTACTTGGCCAGGGTAAAATATGTATGTTATGCTCTTGAAACAGATTTTTTTACTGATTTTGTGGTATGGCATGGTGCCTTATCTTACATGGAAGCGTATGGTCCTTCTTCTTCATTTAATAAGTTTAGGAAACGCAAAACTACAATTTTCAGAACCTTTTTATGTTTCCCTTGGTTCAAGGTGTTATCCACAAAATACAGGGTCAGGTATCATTTGTAGTTGTGCATGGCCAGATCATGACTGGTGGTGTTTTTTTTTATGTACAATTACACTACTATAATATTCCTTGAATTTTCGTCTAAGAAAATTGACAGTCCATCATTGTTTCGAGTCGGGATTCATCACTAAAGATCACTTGTTGTAAAGAGAATTTGATTTTGAAAATGAAATTTATTATAAGAATTGATACTTTCACGAAATTATTTATTAACGATAACTTTTTTACACATTTACCTTTTTCCAATTTTCAACCGCAAAATTTCTGTGAATTTTTTCCCTTTGCAAACGTCTTCTTCGCTTTGGTGTCAACCTAGGTTTTTTGGCTAGTCCACGGCATTTGATTCCGGCAGCCTATGTACATCGTGCGCTCAGATATGTTTATATTAAGCACTTTTAATTTATACAGCAGACCTCTAGCAGAAGATGTCTATTTTCGAATGGCTTTATGTTATAATTAGATTGTCGCTCTTGGTAGTCTTATGGACACCATAGCAATGACTGCGATCGCTCGATGAGGGTCGTATATTTTCTCGAATTAATGTAACATGAGTTGATTGTATACTAAGAAACTTTTTGCATTATTGTAATTTGTCTGTTCGAATACATGCCTGTACTTAATAAAGCCTCTATTTTAATTTTATTCGCACCAGTAATATTTTTTCGCATTCTGAATAAATTACGAGACTTAATTATTCACCGAAACTAACCAATACAGTTCACAGTATCTTGTTAAAACACAAACAGACTTCTTAACACGAGCTAGTACAAAATATTGTTCGCATACTTTATTTTTTATGTTTAGACCCCAATAGCAGTTATCTAAGGCAAGTCGATCATAATAAGATTTTTCTAATAATATTATGGTTTATTTTTTCTAAGCCTAGATCTTTTTTGAACAACTAAATCCGTTTACAATCGAAAATTTGAAATATATTTAAATACAAATGACTTATATTAAAAATTTCTCGATATGCAGAGGTAGCTTTAATTCAGTTGCCAAATACTGTAACATAGCATTCACGCGAAACACTAATGCAGAGAAACTTATAAAGAATATATTGTACAATGAAGAAGAAAGTAAAAAGAGAAACCGCGTGTATTTCTTTTATCGTTACGTTCTTCAGCTTATGCTCTATAATTTAATTTTTTTCACACAGAATTCTTCCATTTACGAAAGGTTTTAGTTTAGGCAGTTTTTTTGTTATTGGAATTTAACAGTAATTTTCAATTGGTTATTGCTGATGAAAGCTCCATATTTATGTACACATAAACATACATGTATACAACACAATATATAAATAAAACTTAGATGTAGGTATGCATATGTACGTATTTGGCGCCTATAAATTGTAGTCAACTTAAGACGCCAGTCTAGACAATCTCTTGTCTCACTTTGCACATGCATTTTAATATAATGATACACATATGTATGTAGTAGCAGAATAATACTCATACTCACATAAGAGACTCATTCATATCCCTTTACATGTCTTGAATTACATGAAGCAAGTAGACAACTTTTACCGTTTATATCACTTAATTATATCACGCAGCGTGGAATTTTTTACTTAATTAAGACGTGTTTCTTGCCTTGCGAATACAATTTTATTAGAGCGAGTAGAAGGGAATGTAAGGAATATAACCTTTACTCTTTATACTGTAATCCATACCGCTGTTCCCTTCCTTCTGTTGCAAGGGAAAGTCTTATTCAAAGTTAAGCTATTTACTCTTAAATTGTTCCTAAGAGCAATATTAGCATATATTAATTTCAAGAACCAATTAATGTACTCTGCAAAATCAGAATAATATTACCGAAAAAAACATATATGGGGTTGTCGGAGAAATCATTAAATATTTTTGTAACAGATGGTGCTAATCCGTTTTTGCAAGTGGTCATTTGAATCTATCTTTATGCTGTGCCATACAATAACTGACAGTTTTACCTTTATTTGGATAAAGAATTGAGCGATTTGATTCATTTTATGAACAGTAAAAACATAAGATCAAAGTGTGAATTATCGTCATGTTTTACGTCTTCTACTTCCGTAAATAATAATAATCTACTGGCCGCGTTGCATATATCAGTATCATAAAGTTCAGAACCAATAAAATCGATTTGGTTACTAATAAGTTTTCTCAAGCTGCGCACAAGTTACGTCTTTTCTTGATGTTAAACTTGTAAAGTTATGTATTCGCAAAAGCGAATTGTAATCATTCTCTTGAAAGTAGGAAAATTGGAAAATCTTATACAAAATTTTATTAAGAAGTTAAGTGTTTGATATGGAGAAGAACAAATGTAGTGGATATCTCATAAATTCGCGTATTTATACACGATATTGAAATGCTTCAATTTAAGGCAATCCAAGGCAGCAATTCTTAAGAATATCTTCATATTGTCGGCATAGGCAAGAACATCGATAAATATTAAATAATAAAATGAGTTGCATTCTTCAGGTACTCCTGAGATTGCCTTAAAAATGTCGAAATACAGAATACATTGCAGTGAAGATTACTATTCTCAAGATAAAACGCAATAATGTCAGTAGAAGAGGTTGAGAAGTCAATAGAACTTAATTTAGTGGGCAATATAGTAAGATCAGTGGTATCAAACGCCTTGGCATAGTCAATATATGAGGCATTCACTAGTTGTCTCTTGTCTTTATATGTACTGGGATACTGAGTTATTGCAGATAAATTCGTTGGTGTAGGATCTCCCTGACATAAAACCGCCCTATTGCGTGGAAATACAAAGTCTAATACAACTGCACATTTTGCAGTAAAGAAGGTATATTAAATAATCCTTTAGAGTAGGACCAAAGAATATTAATAAGCTTGTAATTTCAAAGTCGTTTTTATCGCCTTTCTCAAACACGGGATTAATTTTATTAATCGCTCAGATTTCTGGAAACTTGATCATGTGAGGAGATAAACCAAAAATAAATGCCCATATAATAGCGATATCTTCCAATCAAAATTTAGGAATTCATGTCATGTCCAGAGGACGAATCCTTTCCGTCGATGTTCTAGCTTCGTCAGCAGAAAACTGTTCAATGTAAAAACAGGCAGAGGTTTCTGCTACAGTTAAGGTAGAAGGTGGACAGTATAGAATGAGGTTGATAAATAGCAGAAAAGGCCCTAGTAATGGCTCCTACAATGCGATTTGTGTGAAATATTACCACGCCATCACTTTTAATACTCTTGGGAATTCTAGACCTACCGGTTTTTCCACTATTAAAGGTTTTACTTTCAATGGCAGATAATTACAATTGATAAGAGGCTTTTGCCTTCATTTTCACTAGCCTTCGCACCCTTTTGTATTCTTGGTGAACAGTATTAGAGCCCTAAATCTTCCATTTTCTAAAGTAATATTCTTTGACTTTACTGATTTAGTTAAAGAGCTACAATACAGAGTGTTTCAAAAAGAATATACGTATTTCGAATGCATATATTTATTAAACTTTAAGACATCTGAATATGAAATCTGGTACGTAGACTTCCGCGGCCATGGTCCATGATATATGCTTCTGGGTTTCCGTGCAGTCGTTCAGTTCAGTGCAGTAGTTCAGCCCTGAAGATGTCCCATCCAAATGGGTACGAAATGTCGGCAGATATACAAGTGACGCCGTTCAAACCTGGCAACCCAGAAGCAGATAATACGAATATGAAACTTTACACACATATTTACGAACCTCTCAAGTTCAGATTACAGATGTTCAATATGTCCTCCATCAGCGACACGAACAATATCACATCGATAATAAAATTCCTCCCATACTCGGGCAAGCATGTCCTTCGTCACTGATGTTATGGCAGTACGGATTCGGTTCTTCAACTCTCCCAGGTTTTGGAGAGTGGTGGTACATAAACGTTGTCTTTAACGAAACCCCATAGGAAGAAGTCACAGGGTGTCAAATCCGGTGTCCGTGGAGTCCAGCTGAGACTTGCTATGGTGCCAGCTTGGCGACTCCAGTGAGGGGGTGTCCCGTCTTGTTGAAAAATGAAGATGTCTTCGTGCAGCCTCGGAAGCAACCAGTTTTGTAACATAGCGAGATACTACTGACCGTTAACCGTGTTTCCATCAAAGAAGAATGCGCCGTAAACAGATGATCGGGATATCGCACAAAACACATTGATTCTAGGCGAATCTCGTACATGTTCAATGGCTGCATGTGGGTTCCTTAGACCTCAAATTCGAATATTGTGTTTGTTTACTAGACTACTAACATGGAAAGTCGGTTCATCATTGAACACGATGCGTTGCACGAAAGTGTTATTTTTGTCAATAGCATCATAAATCTCGTTATAAAATGCCATACGTTTCCGTTTGTCATCAGGACGCAGAGTTTGTAACAACTATAACTTATACGGCTACATAACCAACCGATGTCTCAAAACACGCCAAATTGTTGTAACTCCCGCCTTGCACGATGAGTTGATTATGAAGGATTACGATGGAGAGCAGTTTGAATTCGTGCAACATTTTCTTCAGAAACACGAGGGCGGCCAGGATTCTTTCCTTTACATACACATCCTGTATCTACAAACTGTCGATATCATCTGCGAATGTTCCACCCATTCGGAAGAACAATTTGGTAGCTCACCCTGAAATGTCTTTGCACTGCAATCACGGAATTGCACTTCGCAAGCTCGAGAACACAAAATGATTTCTGCTGCGGGGTAACCATTTTAAACAAATGACGGTTACCAAGAAAACAGAAGACAATCGACATATAGCGCCTATTAAATGAACTAGACTATGTATTCGTTTCTCCAACAGCCGAATCGAAGCGCAGCGGTCGATAGTTTGGACAAAATAATACTTTGTAATACGTATATTATTTTAGAAACATATTGTAAATAGGAAATTTACGAAAAATTGAAAACAATGGAAAATTTTAGAGAGTAAAAATATGAAACCGCGAGTGTAACATTCAAGTCTGAATTTAGTGACCAGTTGTTATAAGCCACTCATGTAAAACAAGTTCAAAATTAGCTTTTCTGATGATGATTAATGATGTGTTATCATTTGTAACAGTAATAATGGAAATAAAATTAGCAAAAAACTAAATTTAATAACTTATTATCACAATTTACTATATTGTTATTTTGCTATGAGTTTAGTATATTCATAACGTATCGCAAACTAATAAATTTCAGAACATTTAATTTTTCACGACTATTAAATTTAGGACAGTTGAAATCTCCACATATTGGTAACCTTTTATTCAACAACGTTAAGCCCAACATTTCGAAAAGTAAGCTAAAGTAATCCTTGGTTGGATCTGAGGGTATATATATATATATATATATATATATATATATATATATATATATATATATATGTATACATATATACATTAATAAAACGTATTACTAAGTAAGAAAAATACATTTAAATATAATATCTACTAACAACAACAAGCTGATTAAGTAAAATGCATCGCAAAGACTAACAGGTAATGGGCCAGGCATCGCAATTAAAATTTTGCCTCCAGTGTTTTCTCTTCAGCACCGCGATACCTATTTCTTCCGAACCCAGAAATATTTCCGAGTTTTTCATCCGCAAGCTACTTTGCCTACAAAAAACAAAGTTTGTATCAAAAGAAAAGCGAACACCACGCGCCAAACTTGTGAAAAGTTGCGTGCAGTTAGTTTACGGTGACTGTGCTCTCCAAAAAGTAGTCAAACGCGAATCTCTGTGCCGTTGTTTTTAATCTTAACGTTCCTCCTCGGTCAAAGTAACCCACTGAGGTTTGTGACGGCAAAATAAAGGCGTCGATCGAGTCAGACCAATAGCACACAACGCGAAAGACTGCTGAAACTTTAAGCGTTCATCATTCAAGCAACAACGACAACAATAAAAAGCTAGCACACGTAATTGAGTTCAATATTTATATTTTTCATAAATTCAATGAAGTTCATTTGATGACGCTCCCTAAATGTAAGGAAAGCGATTTTACTATGAAGCGCCTGTTAACTGATGAGGTCACAACTGTATAAGATTTAACTTACACAAGAATTGCAGCCGAATGCTGTGATGGTAATAATTTCATAGGAAAATAATTTTTAGCGACGACACATTTTAAGTCAAATGGTTTTGTTAATAATCAAAATTGCATAATTTGAATCGAGTGGGTATTTCGGGCTGGCAGAATTGAGCATTAATAAGCTCTATTTCTTTTAACGTTAAGCCGATGACGCAGTTACTATCAATGGCGAAAGATACTGGTTGAAATTTTTTGCAGCCTGAGTTGGAAGCTGAAACCTCACTGACTTGTGGTTTCAGCACTGCAATACCACTTGCAAAGAAGCGCATCTACCAACCAATTTATTGGAAGGAAAGTTCACTGGGTTCCTTATTTACAAAACACCAATGTCAGTTACAAAAATCTTGTAACTTTAGATTATTTTTCTGGGGGTTCATTAAGCCACTCGTCTACAGAAATATACCAAAATTTATTGCCGAACCGAAAAATAAAATTTCTCCAAGTATTCGAGAATTTGAGCCCAATTTGTGCACCGAAGTATTAGAAAATTTTATCTTCCATATAAGTTGACCAAACGAAGCCGTGAAGGACTTTTGAGTCATATTATTTACCGAACATAATGCCAATTGATATGTTAAATAATAATCAAATTACCTCTAACCTTTTACTGCAACTTGTTATATTTACTTTGAAAGATGTGACATACTTATTGAAAGACCCTTATTATGGATTTGCATAAATTAAAAAGATTTTGTAGGAGAATTGATGAATTTATTATACATTTTAATGTACTCTTCGTCATCAATGTCGATGTACATATTTACTTCTTCATTATACGAATGAATAATCGTAAAAATAATGCAAATCCTGTATATATTTTTTTATTTAGGTTAATTAGTATACCGATATGTCCATTTTAATTACGAAGGTAGAAATTATTATTTCGCCGCTTATTAAGTTTCCCTCTACTGTTTGTTTCTAAATAAAGAACTTATCGGCGCTAATAAAGCTGTACTAAAAGCATTTCAATGATATCTAGTTTCTCTTATTTTTATGACCGACCAGTTTATATATGTAATTCTATGTATCGCATAACCTTTTGACCCAAATATAACTGTCAACTTATCTTTAACTAAATGCGAAAAATACAGGTTTATTTACAAATCCGTCAGTATACACTCATACTCTGCTACACAAACCTTTATACCAGGTCGAGTACGAACAACATTGAGTCACGCCATCTACCCAATATCACGCAGATTCCCAAAACGAAAGTATTTTGCGTTAGCATATATAAAAAGATTCGTACGTCAAGTTGCTGAAAGGATTAATAAATGTTGTTTTAAGTTCTATATTTCGATATGTGTTTCATACTAGACGCTCAAAAAATTTTAAATAAGAATATTTTACGATACGAAACAGTTATTTTCATAATTATTGTGTTATATCCAATATGACTTTGGAAGTAATTTGTTAAAATAAGAAATAATATTAAGCAATTATGCGAGGGATTTTCCAAAGTTCTAGAATTCGGCTCTAGTTCAATTGTGCAGATCTCACGCTATTAATCAGTGATAAGACATATTTGCGCATTGATCTCATAAAATATTGTTTAGCTTACTTCAGTTTCTTGACGCGGCAAAATCACAAAAAGTTCTCATCCTTTCTTAATTAAAGACTACGTGACACTTTCAGAAGTCTTTTAACATCCTTAAAATGTATTTGCAGGGTTCGCAAAAAGCAAGTACTGGTCGATTGTTTTAGAGCTGGCAAACACTAATAGGAGAGGATCGCGTAGTAATGTCCCATGCACCTCTGCAAACAAAAGAAACGTTGCTGCCATGAAAAACCTACTAAAAAGAATAGGTGAAATTGAAACGAATGTTAATGCAAGAGTAGGTACACGATAGATTTATGATATATTACATGAACGTTTGGGGGTTTGGGAGGCTTCAGTCCACTTGGTACTTAAACGGATAGGAATATGAACTCAATGTGTTCACCAGATGCCGCTAAAAATCATTAGCTTTTTCGTCCACTTATTTCAATTCTGGAATAAAAAGTCAGTCCTAAGCCCGCAATTCCGAAGAATGGCCCCTGCTTAAAGTATGTGCAATTCCATCCTTTAGAAATGTAATGCTTACTGTATTCTGGGATTGCGAAGGCAAATTCTTTATAGATTATCCACCGCAAGGTACTACAATGCGCTACAAACGCAGAATATTATTCTAATTTCTTGTCTGACCCATCATGCGATTTACAAGAAGCGGCTTGGTAAGTTGTACAAATATAAGTATCAACTATTGCAACACGACAATGAAATACCTCATGCCGTAAGAAGAACGAAATACCTTTTAAACAAATGGCGCCGGGACTAATTGCTTTCGTGTCCACTTCATTCACCAGATCTAATTCCCGGTGATTATCATCAAATTTGAAAAAAAAATACTACAGGTGTGCAATTTTGGAATATAAATGGGACAAAACTTGTTTTCAATAAGTGGATTCCGAAAAAATTTTTCGAGGATGGTTTAAGAAATTAGTTTCACGCTGGGATAAATGTATTCAAAAAAATTTAGACTATATTGGAAAATATATAATATATTGATCAAAATTGACGAAGTAAGAGAATTATTGCAAAATACATGTGGAAACATCCCTTGTATGTTATTTGTTCTTTTCGTTAACATTTTACGACCTTTCGATGAGATAAATAATTACTAGGCCAAAGGCTCTTTTCACAATATTTGTTTGAAAGCGGCTATAGCACTAGAACTAATTCATAGAATTTATAACTAAAGGCCTTTCGGGTTATATGCAATATTTGGGATTGTGGTGTGGTCTTTATTGATATTTATTAGTAGCTGTAATTTTTACATTCCTAAATATATACACCGAATACATGCAGTAGAAATCACTGTAGTACGTAAGTCTAGGGAATGAATATATAACCAATAAACATAATGTGCATTGCCGAAGAAAAAGTGGTGCCAGCTCAAATATGATTTAAGTGACGTTGCGTTTGTTCTCACTCATACACGTCGAATCCTTTCCGCCCATCGATATTCACATCAAAAGTTTGTTTTTGTTTTGTACTACTTTCGTTCCTTCTCATTAAATTTTACCTCTTCGATTTAGCACATCTAATGGCATGTACTTCTCACTGATACTCTCGCCAGCGTAACGGTTTTGCATCAATTAAGTTTCCAATAATAATAGAGTAAAGAAGAAAAATTCCAAACTTACTATATCCTTTTCAATTTGTTTGTTTAAGTTTATTAAAGAAGATTTGAAAGGTGCATAATTATTCGAAATTAATATCACTAACTCAATATCGTACACATGATCTCTGTGGGTCGATTTCTGTTGTGACTTCGTATGTTGGTTGTTTATTTTAGTTTCAGCTTAAGTCAAGTTCTGTATGCACTAGCCACTTTGTTGTTCTAGTTTATGGCATGTTTCTAATAGTAACAAGCAAATCTACAGTTCTTAAGTTCTTTTCCTGTCAGAAACTAAACTTTGAGGAATTTTGTAAAATGGGTGTTGCATTTTATAAAACACTTTTAAAATGAAAGTAAGAAAACTAGGTTGTCAACTTTGATCGATTACTATTACATATTCAATATGAAAATTGAATGAGATAGTAAATGATAATTAAGAAATTATGTTACACGTCCAATAACTTATTTACAACGAGTCACATAGACAATAAAAATAGTACTAAAATATATTTTAACATTACGTGCCCATTACAATATTACTATATATCAAATTGGGAATTGGAAAGGAAGGGAAACTTTATTAATAAGATAACAATCCCACATTTATCTAAAATTAGGGCAGAACGTATTTTATGGAAAAGAGCAATAAATCAAAAATTCCAGAACATAAAAATGTCACAATAAATAATTTATTACTCTTGCAAGAATTACATTTTAACATTTAGCTGAAGATCTATCTCTTGTCCTACTTACCGCAAAACGATTACTAGAAGATAAATGCCACAATTGCAACGTATCCATTATATCAAAATCACGAACTACATCCAACGATCGCTTGGATAACTATTACCTTTAAATTTTAACAACCTATTATATAAGCGTACGCTATTGGATATATTTAAATTGCACAGTGCCCTATGCTGGAATTTATATTTTTGAAAATTGCGTCTATTTGTTTTCATTCAAGAATAGAAATAAGTAGAAGTATGCACACACACACGCATATACGCCCCACATACGACCTAATTCTACCATCAATATATAAAACAAATATAGAGGTAACGTCAGGATGTGTGTGTGTATTGTGTCTGTACGTATGGATATGCGTATGAATATGTGTTGTCTGCTTGTTCATTTTGAACTAATTTTACCTTCTTTAGGAGCACGGTTGCTGCGTCGAAGTAGTTTTATAAAGGAAATCCTTTGCTGTTACACTTCGAAAACAGTTTTTCAATTCATGATGGTGAAAGGTACGAGGGTAGTTTGAAAAGCTCGCGAAATGAAAATGAAGAAAAGAAAATAGAGATTTGAATCTTGCGTTTATTTATCAAGAGATTCAACAACTATAGTATATTTATATTCCTTGATAAATATCAAAACTCCCATATCCGTTAAAACAAGAACCCATAGCAATATCAGCATCGCTGTCTATTAAAAATATTCGTTCTGCAATGTACTTTCTTGGGCGCAAGAAATGATAGTAAACCAATGACGCTAAATCTGTCGAGTAAATCGGGTGCAATAACAAATTGAAGCTTAATTTGTTAATTTTTACCATAGCAACAAGACTTATGTGGGGCTGAGTATTGCATTTGGCAAGTATACTAGGAGAGCTTTCGTTAATTTTTTGTTTTAATTTGTTTAAAAGAATCACGTCATGTCCACCTGTAATGGTTTGGCAGGCTGGAAGGTTATCAACCAGAAAAATATCCATTGCATCCCTAAAAATGGAAGACAATATTCCTGAATGAAATAACCATCGCCGTCTGTGGGGAAGGAGAATCAATGTACTGCCAATGTTTAAATTATTATTTGGGGCCTATAATGATGAACATAACTCTTGTCTGCGATGATAAATCGGCACATCTGTCACCACTTTTTCTGATAGAATAAAGTTGCCGCACGACCGATGGCGCATATCCTTTGAAGTAGAGGAAAAGTTGAAAAATATAATCATAAAAAAATGGTTGACCTTTTGCTTCATTGCTACGTACGAAACACCAATTTTTACTGGAATCGACTCAGTTTCGAGAAAGTTATGAGTAGAGCGGTCACATTTGTCTGCAAAACGGTATATATTTGCTGTAACTATATCTCATGCACCCAAAGCTTTATTTAACTAAAACTTTGTCTTTGCGATGTTGTATCTTTAGTTTGCTGCATGTACAGCAGGACAGTAATTTATTCAATTTAGATAAAAATGAAATTTTAAATTTTTAATAGAAATTAGAGAATTGGAAACCCTTGTTATTTTATTGAAACTATGTTGCATGCAATAAATAGTTTCATTTTTTACCTAACTATGAATCGAAAGGTCAGTAGTTTTTTGGTAATTATGTTTTTCAATCTCCTATAACTTCAAAGCAATTGTGCCATCTCTTTCAATTGCCTATCGTCCGCAAAATGATGTAATGGATTTCCTTATGACGCAGACCTAGTTGCTTTTGGTCGATAGCCATAAATATTTTTT
Source organism: Dermolepida albohirtum (assembly GCA_031893035.1). Classification (NCBI taxonomy): domain Eukaryota; kingdom Metazoa; phylum Arthropoda; class Insecta; order Coleoptera; family Scarabaeidae; genus Dermolepida; species Dermolepida albohirtum. The sequence continues at coordinate 347,001 of JAVIWB010002749.1, forward strand.
CAAAATAATACCTACTTTATGTAACTGCTATAGTCATATTTGTCTTAGATTCAACAAGAGTAACTCTAGCTTCATCCCAAAAGACGGTGGATCATCATCAATGGCTTCACAACCCCACAAAAATTGTTTCCAGCATTATTTCACATGCGGATATGATGGAACTTCGTACCCATACCCAATTATTCCTTCGCGAATAGAATAATTTTGTTCCTTTGCCAGAAGTTTCATGACTGTAATGTTCTAATTTCACAAAACTTATTTTTTGTAGTAGAATACTTTATGAAGCACAAAGTAGTGATAAATTGAAGTTTGACACATGGGTGAGAGTATAAGAATGATAGTTTGAGAAATAAGCGTCGATCAAATCTTCTAATGAATATATCTAATGTAGTGGTATTACTAGAAGTATATTTATTTAATAAAGAAGAAACGGTAGACAAAAAATAATGTCGGAACTGTATAAACCATTACTAATTTTAATTAATTTCAGGAAATTGTACTTTAAAAGCGAAGAATAATATTTTATTTAGCGTAAAGCAAGAGTTAGCTATTACTATTTATTCTATGGCACTGTAAAACGTTACGCTTTAAAAATAAACAAAGAAACAGGAGAATATATTAACAAAACGATTAAATGGCAGACGGAAGTGGCACAGGGATATTAAGACAAACACTAATTGCACATTTCCTCTCGTTCCTCATCATCATTGGTGGATTTCGTGCAAGGCAGTCCAATGCTACAATTTGAAAATACTTTACATACCATCATGGCCCCTCGTATCCGGTTTATTATGCATAAAATGGCCGAAATAACGATACTAAATACTTTCGAATGTGCCGTGAACTTCATCAAGTTATGTTCGTTTTTTTTTTTTGTGCGTGAACGTCCTTTTTAATTTAATTTAATTTAATTTGACGTTAATCTGACTTAATTAAATATAAATTAAGAGGATTACCACTACGACATTGGGTCGAATATGTAGAGTAAAACGATGCATCATTAAAAAGTAGTTTTATGTCTGTTATTAAAAGAAAATGATCTGCGTTTGATAATCGTGAGGTATTCTGGAATGTTAATATACTCTTCGTGACAACTTCGGTTTTTTTAGTCTGCCGAGAAGAAATCTATAGCAATTAAACTGGAAAATATATTTATTCTAGTAGAAGTTAACAAGCACTTGCCAATTGACGTAGTGGTATTATGATAATATTTCTGCAATCGTAATCGGTAACCAGATCAATGATAATTAGAATTTTTAAACAATGAATTATTCGAAATGAAAAATAAAAATTTAAACAAAGTTATTATTATAAAAAAAATATTTGTAATCGATATGAGAAAGTGAAGATAATTGAATTTATATAAACATTTAATGTTGAAACTAATTAAATGATTTATAAATTTTGTTATGAAAATTGAAAATCATATCTTTTTCGAATCAAACTCAAAATAATTTCAGCCACTGCTATTTAAAAATTACTTACTTTACTTGCATGAGCTCTTTCTTGATCTCATGTTTGTGTATTTAGGCATCTACTTATTCTCCGAAATTTACCTTCATATTCTTATGAATGTTTTGAGGTATTTTAATTCCATTGTAAACTATATTGTTCTATCTTCTATAACTTTTATGCTACATGCATCTTTTAGAATTATTAAAATACATCTTGTATTTCTTAACTCTTACTTATAATATTAAGACTTGCTAATAAAAGTGCTACTGGAGATGCTTTTTTGTCAAGTTTCTTTGTCCACAATTGTCGATATGCTTTTGCGAATCCACTAATGATTATTATCAATCTTTCCTTACGAACAGTTCCTTTCCCTACGTTTGGAAGCGTGCTTTCGTTTGTCCTATCTACAAAAAGGGCGAGAAGATGCTGTTAATGAATTACCGGCAAATGTCTTTATTATTTCTATATTATTTCTATATCAAACTTCGTAAAAGTTTATAAGCAAGTTATACATACGTCCATATATTCCAACGTCCGATCATTCCTTTTGCCGAATCAACATGTGTATATTCGCGGCAGTTCAATAATGACAAATCTCTGCACTATTTCTCAGTATGAAAGGGAAATATTTGACAAGCGAGGTCAAGTTGATGACTTGTATACCGATCTATCACATGCGTTTGATACTATTTGTTAAAATGGTTTACATTCAAAATTCAGTTCTTTTGGATTTGCTCCGTCCACTGACATTTTATTTGAGAAATCATACCTCTTACATTCCCTACAATGGTTTTTAATCCAGTAAATTTGTAACAAGCTCTGAAATTGCACAAGGATCGAATTTGGACCCACTTCTTGTCGTTCTATTCATCAATGACGTTTTATTAAACAGATTTTCTTGTGCTGGCATATGCAGATAACATCAAGATTTACTATAAAATAGCTTTCGCTGAGGATACTTATGAATTGCAACCAGGTCTGGAATACATCGAAGCTTCATGCAACACCTATCGACTAAAGGAAAATGTAAATAAGTGTTCTATAGTGATACGTGCAAGATAAAGTCCACCATTCTTTTGGACTACAGAGTACACGTATGTGCTAGACCTGGGAGTTACTTTCCACCATCGACTGACGTTTAGACTACATATTCTGGCAATTTGTGCATCTACATATAAATCTTTAGGATTTCTGATGCATGGTTCTAAATACTTTAGACATATTGAAGTTGATCAATAAGGTTGATATATAACCCCTTTCCACAATTAACTATTTGTAAATTCTGTATACGTATTTCGATAACCAAGTTGTCATCATCAGCAGATAATTTCAAAGTGTCGCACCTGGTAAAACACGGCGAAAAAATTGTACGAAAAATAAACTCCGTACGCGATCCGCATCGTTGAAAACCAAGATGTGCACTCGTTTTCAACGATGCGGATCGCGTACGGAGTTTATTTTTCGTACAATTTTTTCGCCGTGTTTTACCAGGTGCGACACTTTGAAATTATCTGCTGATGATGACAACTTGGTTGTCGAAATACGTATACAGAATTTACAAATAGTTAATTGTGGAAAGGGGTTATATATCAACCTTATTGATCAAGTCAATCAACCACAGGCTCCATCAAATTCAACTATATTGAAGTTGCTGAATTATTATTAGTAAGTTGGAATGTGCTTATATTATATTGTATGTTTGATTCAATACATTGACGATTCCTATATATTTTATCATGCAAGGTGGATGGGACGCCTTCAGTTGTTGGGGTCAGTCAACCAGAATTGTTTTCCAGTGAACGCAATCTCTTATGGACAGAAGGAATCTACATTGTGTGAAATTTTTTTGGAATTTATTAAAGGCAAGATTGACTATGAGTTTATTTAATCAGGAACCGTTTTTCACATTTTATGATTTTTGTCAGGCACGAAAGCATATTCTATCTTAAGGACAAATGTTCTACGAAGAGCGCCTATAACATTAATGTGAATTCCAACAATAATATTACTATTTGCTTTATTACCTATAATTAAAATCTAGTTTTGGTTAGTCACTTTTGGTATATCACTATTTAGTTGTCTTGTTTTGAATTTACATGTTTGATTATATTTTTTATTTTCGTGTCTTATGTTTTACATTTATAATTAATTATTTTATCAGGTTGTTACATATGAAATGTCTGATTTTGTAAGGAATAAAAAAAAAGTCTAAATTTAAAAAAATATAAATATTTATTCTGCAGAATAGTCTCCATTTACATCAATAGTTTGTTGCCAACGGCCTGGAAGCTGAAAAATTCCCTTTGAAAAGAAATCTAGGTTTTGACGGCTCACATATTGCTCAAACACTGCTATTACAGACTCCCGGTCAGGGATGTCTCTATTTTTTAAGTGATTGTCTAAACTTCGGAAAAAATGAAAATCAGTTGGCGAAAGGTCAGGTGAATAAGGTGGGTGAGGGAGAATTTCGTAGCCCAATTCCGAAAGTTTTTGGATTGTCCGTCGTGCAACATGAGGTCTTGCATTATCATGAAGAAGTATGGGTCCATGTCTATTGACTAGTGAGGGCTGCAAGCGGCTCAATTTTCTATGCATAGTTTCCAGTTCGGCACAATAGGACGCTGCCGTGATGGTTTCACCAGGTTGCAAAAATGAATAGTGAATAATACCCTTACTGGTTCACCATACAGTCACCATAATCTTTCGCGGGTGAAGTGATGCTCGTGCATGCTGTCTTTGTGCTTCACCTCGATCTAACCATTGTCCTGACCGTCTCCGATTATCATAAAGTATCCACTTTTCGTCACACGTTACCACTCGATAAAGAAACGGTTCAACTTTCTGTCGATTAGCCAAAGAGGTAGCCACCTCTAATCGACGGAGCTTATTGGCTTCCGTTAATTGGTGCGGCACCCATCGATCGAGTTTCTTCACGTTGCCAATCGAAGAAAGGTGACGATTAATGGTGGCAATGGACATTTGAAATGTTTCTGCAACGCTACGCACTGCTGTCGACGGATTACTTTCAACCTCTACACGCAGTCTGTCGTCATTAACGGTGCTACGAGCATATCCGCGAGGTTCATTTTCCAAATCAAATTTTCCCTCGCTGAACTTTTTAAACCATCGCCGGAATGTGCGTTCATTACACGTGGTTTCAGCGAACGTCTGATTAATTTCTCGCGTTGCTGCAGCTGCATTTAATCCCTTTTTAAATTGAAAGAGGTAAATTGCCCGAATATCTCTTGCCGACAGCATTTCCATAGGCGAGACAAGGACAGGTGTATTAATCTTTCCAAGAAATGGAACAGGTCCACACTTCAAAATAAATACCCTTTTCTACAAATACAATAATAATTTTTACCAAAAACATACACGTCCTCACACAGGTGCGATTCAGTTCAGACTGAAGGAAAAAACGGACATTACATTTCTAACAACCTGATATATGATATATATATATATATATATATATATATATATTAAAACATACAACAAATAGCATAAATTTATTATTATTGTGTAATTCGTAATTATTTATCGCATTTTTTTGAAAATTATTTTTTTCTTAATATGTATAACTTGGAAAATGACTGAAGGTTGATATGTAACCAATTTACACATCAATTTTCGTATCCTGAGTGTAAAAGTGCTGAAAGTCAAGACACACTGAGTGTGCGTTATGGCTTTCAACGATACAGACCGTGTGCGAAATTTGTTTTTGTACGGGTATTTTTGCCAGGCAGTTGGCCATGTTTAATTAATGCTAAGATGATGACAACTTGTTAGAAATATTGAGAGAATACGGGAAAATTAATGTGGAAACTTATATATCAACCTTCAGTTATTACGTTAACCAACCACAGGCTCAATCAAAATTACCATAATATTATACATCTGTCGAAACCTAAATCTTTTCCATCACAAATAACATATTATATTTATAAATATCAAACGTTTAAAGAACTTAATAACAAACAACTACGTATTGGATTGATTCAGCCATTACTTGACGAAAATTCGTGACTAAATTAATAAATAACAACTTCTGGTGGAATGCTAGGTTATAAGTTTCTAACATCGAATTATTCCCTAGTGTTCCATCAGAAGAATGTGTTAGTGACAATCTCGGTTTACGACAGACGTTCAAATGATGCAAAAACTTACTTTCAATTTAATAATATCCAGTATTATATCAGGATAGGTTTTATTACGTGGAATTCTTGATCTTTTCCTAACGAAAATCTTTATAAACAATTTGGAAATTATATTTAAAATATCTCATTGAGATTAACAAATTCTACAGATATTTTTGAAAGTCTTACCTTTTAGTTTTTTTTTAATTTTCTATTATTTGAATTTTTCTATTATTTTAAGTTACTATTAATTGCCTAGTGATATTGTTTTTTATTTTTTATATTATTAGTTACTTTATTTCTTTTGACTGTATGTAATCAGTTTTATTTGTAGAAAAAAAATCCTTAATTAAGTTCTTTGAAATAAATATATTATTGTTATTATTATTAAACAAAAATGTTTTCGTTTGACATGGGTATGTAGTTGGCGTGTTTTACAAGAATAAATAGGCAGCTAAATATATTCTTAAATGATATTAATTTAAAAACTACATAGAATTTACACTAGGGGCCGAAACAAATAGAAGTTTAAATTTTTTAGATTTACGAGGGAGCGTTTTTATATTCGCGGAATGAGCGGGTTGTAGAGGGGTGAATAGGCGCATTGGGGGCGTGGCCTGTGCAGCGACTCATGATTAGTATAAATACGAAGTTTCATTGTTATTAGACAGTTAGTCTTTGAGCTATCGTCAACCAAGTAACATAATCAGGAGTGAAAAGTGAAATATGGAAAAAATCGAATATCGTGCCGTTATAAAGTTCCTTACCAGGCAAGGAAAATCAGTCGCGACCATGATGAATGAGATGTCATTGGTTTACGGCGACTCTTGTCCAGGAAAAACCATGGTGTACAAGTGGCATAGCTTATTTAAACAACGAAGGGAATCCCTTGAAGACGACCCGAGGCCGGGCAGGAGCATTGAGGTGACCACGCCAGCACTTATCCAAAAAGTTGAACAAATTGTACTCGAAGATGCTCGACTAAAGAAGAAACAGAAACAACTCGCAGAAATGGTTGGAGTATCCGATACAACAATTTTTAAAATCCTACACGATCATCTCGGCATGTCTAAGGTCAGCGCAAGATGGGTGCCGAGAATGCTCACGCCGCCGCAAAAACAACAGCGCGTAGAGTGTTCGCGTGCATTTTTAGACCTCTGTAATGAAGACAAGGATGGGGTATTGAGCGGAATTATTACTGGAGACGAAACTTGGGTTCATCATTATGAACCTGAGTCCAAACAAGACTCCATGCAGTGGCATAAAAAGGGCACAGCACCTCCCAAGAAATTTAAAGTGTCACAATCAGCTGAGAAACTCATGGCAACGGTATTTTGGGACTCGGAAGGAATATTGTTGATTGTTATAAAGATAAAGGTGTTTCTATAACCGGAGAATATTACGCTTCAATATTAGAGCGACTAAAAGAAGCCATTAAAGAGAAAAGACGGGGAAAATTGACAAAAGCTGTTCTGCTTTTGCACGACAACGCGCCCGTCCACAAGAGCCGCGTTGCGTTAGCTGCCCTGCATAAGGTGGGCTTCGAAATTGTGAATCACCCACCCTACAGCCCAGACCTGGCCCCGAGTGATTATTACCTGTTTCCGAAAATGAAAAAAGAGCTGCGGTGTAAAAAATTTACTGCCGATGATGAAATCAAGGAGGCAGTTTCGGCGTATTTTGCAGATAAAGAGAAATCATTTAATTTAAATGAAAGATGTGAAAAATGTATCCGTCTTGCAGGTGAATATATTGAAAAAGAAAAATAATTTGGTTTTTTTATTTCCACCCCTTGGCCCCCATTCCGCGAATATAAAAACACTCCCTCGTAACTATTAAAATGGTGAATAATAAATTTTAGCTCTCAGTTTACCCTAAACAATTATATACAGATACAAATAGCCATAACATGATACAATTAGCAACCATTTGATAGTATGATTTTTGTTTATATACCTTTATTAAAAATTAATTTGGAGAAAGAATTAAATATAATAAAACACATTGCACATAGTAATGCTTATAATCTACAATTATAATAAATGATATTTTAACTAAAAAATTGCACACCAAGATTATTTCAGTGGTTTACTTAAAAACAAAAGAAAAGGATATTAGCAATAAATTCAAAGTAATTACTTACATTGGATCTCCGAGTTTTAAATAGGCAAAATTTCTTAAAAACAAATTATAAAAGTAACATTCACAACTAATACTTCTCTTGCAAAACACACACAGTGTAACAAAAACCAAACACATAATAACAGCTAGTTAGGAATTTACAAGTTAATATGTGGTGCATCCACGGATGTTTATATTGATAAAGCAGGAAGAACTTTCGGTAAACACAGCAACTCCTATATAACTGAAAAATGTATTTCTCTTTAGCAATTTATTTAACTATTAATAATCATGTAGCAAACTTTATATGTAGAGTAATGCACAAAGAAATCTCAATCTTTATTAGGTTTTGTATTTAGTAAACGTAAAAAATTGAACAATTTAAGAAACTTACAAATTGAACTAAACGATTCTCCGTTACTAAAACTGGTTAGAGAATACAAAATTTAATAGGCCAGTATAATGTTCTTTCTCAACATTTTTAACTTATTATCATTCTATTTTTATCACGTATTGTAAAAAAAATTCATTCCGTTAAAAGTTTCTGCACTGCACATTAGAAATAATTCTATTTTGTGACGGGATTACTTCTTTGGATTATCACCAAGAGGTATTACAATTAGCACAGAATATTACTCTAATCTTTTATCTGGCCCATTACGACAGACGCTATGAAGGAAACAACTTGGGATCTTGCATAAGCGTCTGTTATTGTAACAAGACAATGCATGACTTCATACCGTACGAAAAACGGATGATTTTTTAAGCGAATTGCGCTGGAAATTAGTTATATATCCATCTATTCACCAGATCTGGTGATTATCTGTTTCCCAGATTTGAAAAAAATACTACCAGGTGTACGATTTCAGAGTTTAAATAAGATAAAGCGCAATAAATGAACGGATGTACGAAAAAGTTCTTTGAAAAGGGTTGAAAAAATTAGTTATATGATGGGATAAGTGTATTTAATTAAATGGAGGTTATATTGATAAATGAAGAAGCCATTGTGTGGTGAAACAATTATCATAAAGCAAAATTAATGATAGTTGTACATTATATGCATTTGTTAATTTAACAAACAATTATGAATACAATCTTACGCATTCTTAAAACATCCTCCTTATCTCTATAACAAATCCTTAAGGCATATAAAGAATATATAAAGAAATATCAAATTTAAATCTCACCTAATTTTCGAAAGTTGTATCTAATCATATGTTCGTTCTTGTAATTTTCTTCAATAAATGTCACATTTTTCCTTCCTATGATTCTAATCTGATTTAAAAACTTAGCTGCTCCACTATAGATGCAAATTTTAAAATTATATTGAAAAGAAACTTTTAACTCTTATTTGCTATTTCTCACTGTTTATTTTCTTTATTAATCTATTACTGTTTTCAACATTTAACTTCCATTTTCTGTCAAGCTAATTCTTCCTTTAATGCCATTTAAAATATTTTATGCACCACTTAAAACCTCTTTAAAATTTTATCACGTATTTGAAGTTACGTGCCTGTTTACATGAAATTTTATCGAAAACTGAGAATCGCTTGAACTTAAATGGCACTCCTATTTATATAGCCTATGTCTTTTGAAGTGTTTTGGACCAATTAGTTTGGTGCCTACAAAAACACATCCACGTGGATGCCAATTTGTGTTATGGAATAATGAATTTCGTTTCTAAAAATACATACTAACATTAAAATTAGTGTAATATGCTTCAATTAGAAAGTAATGTTAGATAAAGAACACATCATCTTTTTATACATCTATTTTTCAATTTTCACCTTTCCTGGAACTTTTTTCTTAATCCCCTTTATATATACAATCTGTTCATTTACAATGAACAATAAGTATTCTGCATGATATATACTATATATATGTAAGTACATATGTTTACACATACCACAGTAGATTCAAATGACGGTTGAAGATGGCATGTAGAGTTAAGCTACAATAAGCAACTCATAAATTTCACTATTTTCTAGTGATTGATTTATATTATAAATTTAGTCTAGGTATTAAAGCGCGATAGAAGCTCACTGGGCACAAACCGCTTTAATCGCTTTGGTTTGTCAGATTCGTCCATTAAGTTATTCACCAATTGGTTAGGGTGTGCTGACAGCCGGTTTTTATATGTTTGGACAGTTCGTTCAATTTCTTCCTTTATGGTGGGTATACGCAAGTCAGTTAAAATCACTTTATTTGGCACATACCATGGGGCACTAACCAAAGCACGAAGCACCTTGTTCCGGAATCTCTAGATAATGGCTACGTTGGAAATACACGCGGTTCTCCGCAGTGTAAGTCCGTACGTCCGGATAGGCTTTAATGTGACTTTATATAATAATAATTTGTTTTCGAGAGTTAATGCCGACCTCCTTCCGATCATCCAGTAAATTTTCCTGTACTTCAGTCCAAGCTGTTTTCTTTATTAAATATATATGTTTTCCAGGTTAATCGCCGGTCCAGATGGAGCCCTAGATATTTTGCAGAGTCACTGTGTCTTAATTGTTGTCCTGGAACTTTAAACTAGAAAATTTCTTTTGAAAATTAATTCCTACATTCCGTATTCTTTCAATTAATTTTATCTTATATTTTAATCACTTTCTACGCATTTACTACCAATTCACTATTTCATTTCAAATACATCAAAATTCTCCACGTATTTATCTTTCAAATATATAATCAAATAAAATTAAATCTTCTTATTTTCTTCATATTACATTAGCTCTTTTATTGACTCCTCTCGTTTCCCTGTTACTGAGTTATATACACATTTCGGCATAATAATAAACTCCTGACATTTTATTGCTACATGAGGGAGATTACAAAAGTGAAGTTAGACATAGTATGTTTTTGAGTATCATTTTAATATACACTCTCTTCAAATTTTTAATTAAAAGTTGCCTAGCAACTTACATTCCATAAGCTTGTATAGCATACTCTTCTCATAAGACAAAGCATTTCAATTGATTCCTCTTTTAACTATGTATATTTAAGCATATAAATCATATCAATAGAATATCTTAAATAAATTGATTAATTACAATATCATTTTTTAGTCAATTAGCTGGTGAAACTTGTGGGAAATGCAATACTATGTGATAAGTTTTTATACCAAAAGCATTCTTCGTGTACGAGGGGTGTTTCTAAAGTTCTAGATGTTCGTCTACATTTTTTTATTTGTCAATATTTATCAAAATTACAATATAGTTTATCAATAGAATCTCCATTTAATTAAATACATTTATTCCACCGTGTAACTAATTTTTTAAACCCTCTTCAAAGAACTTTTTCGGGGTCTATATAATCCGTTCATTTATTGCGCTTTATTTTATTTAAACTCTGAAATTGTACACCTGGTAATGCCTTGGTATTGAACGGGCTGAAATTTTAATCACTTCCAAACGTTCGTGTAAAAATCTCATGAACTCGCCTAACAATAATTACACAAATAGTTACTTACTTATCATCTTTGAGTAGTTTGTCCACGGGAAAAACCTCTCTTTCTTTCTTACAGAGGTGCGCGGATTTTCTTTTAGTGTTTTTCTGCTAGCATTGAAACTACTCTCCAAGTACATATTGTAGACGTCGAAAGATGAAAATTTTACGCTCTCTTTAGACAAAAAGGAAGTTTAAGCTCCTTATGGCCACGCCTTCCATGGTTACAAAATTAGCGATACGGACGTATGTACGTCTACATTAGTCAAGTAACTGAAGTAATACTGCACGAGACAGCTGGGTAAACGTGTCAAAACTCACCACCTCAACTAAAGCCAAATTTTTAGAACTTTGGAAACGTCCATTGCAAAAAAAAGAATTTAAATTCAGTATTTGAGAAATCTATCTATTATACATTTAAATATTCATTGTGTACAAGTTATTAATAAAAATATAAAATCAAAGCTCAATACATGTTTTTAAATGGCATGCATGAAAATGAATATTTCCCGTTTTTTTGCAATAGGAAATTTTACATTTCCATGACGTTTGATAGGTAGCTGATCACTCAATTACGCATGATTGTGATAATACTGGCAAATTCCTATTCAAATGGCGTTTATTTGTTTGGACATAAATCTCCTAGTTTCCGGGAAATTTCGCATTTTAATATATTTTCAGATAAAATTCCGATAAAATGTAATTTTCCAACAAATACCGTACATGAACCGTCCTCTGGAAAGTACCCTCAACTTGATTTTTTCACTTAGCCTGTTTTGTTTATGAATGAATTGGAGCACAGTGATGTGACCCAAAAATTTATTCTTAAATATTTAGTTCGAAATAATAGCGATAATGTTAAATAACCACCAAATGTATTAAAAATTCTTAAATTTTATTGCAAATATCAGTAAAAATGACGACCATTAAAAACAAAACATTTTTTCAAATAGACGAATGAATTGTAACAGAATTACATGCTTACTGAATCTTACGTGTAAAATCATATAAGTTTGTAGGCAGAGTAGAACAGATATTTTGCAAATATCTTCACAAATCGACTCCTTAATTTCGGTGGGCTCGCATCTCGTGAGCGAGTTAGTTAATTTTCTCTCCAAGTAAACTTTGAAGTTATGAGACGCAGCGTTATTGTGTGGCCACTGAAAACTCTCTGTTCTACTAACAGGATATCTTAAGTAATTCAATTCAGTTCATTATATAAAAAAAATTTATAATTTTGCCATGTCAAACTTCTTTCAAAAAAATAAGGACCTAAATAATCTGCACTAAATGATGGCATCCCATGTTACTTGAAAATGAATGTCACGCATCCAAAGAGAATTTCCTGGAATTCAGTAATGGTAATTATGGCGATTCATTACCTCATTGTTATGAAATCATGAAATGTCATTCCATGAAATTTTATTTGTGGTATCATCTTGCAATTACTTATGCCACAGCAGTGAATTCTACTCTCCGCTAAAAATATTTAGACTTTAATGCTCGTAGTAAATGAACCTTCAAAGAATATTTTTAAATTTTAGTGTCCTTTGTACTATTGGTTTATCTTTCTCAATTGTATCTATTACATTTTCAATTGAAATATATGGAAAATTGTTACAGTTTGGAGAAACACTAGTAGCAAATAGCGAAAAGACAATGATGTTTAATAAATGTACAATTATATGTGGTGTATTCAGTTCTCATAAAAAATAGAGATCGAATTCTATTACATGCCCGCTAACAGCTTCGAAACTTTATATAAATTATGGAATTCTATAGTACATACTATTCACCACACCCCATTAAATGATCGCTTTTTTTAAACATTCACACCTTACTAAAATTGAAAAACATTTTGAACGAAGAAATGGCTAGAAGCGTCATCGAAACTTTGAACAGTTCCAAAAATTCAAATTTAGGAAATTATCTTTACTGTGAGGACAAATCAATAATTAATAAACTTGACATAAGAGAGCAGTACTAATAAGAAAATCTTATTTTATATGGAAAAAAGCACTTGTTATTTGAAAGGAAGGTGAACTGTGTTTAGCTTATTCCAAAAGATGGAAAAAGTAGAGGACCGATCAGCAATTAAATTCCTATTTGATTAAAATTAAAACGAAGCAGTTAAAACTGAACTCTTAATCTATTGTAACTCTAAATCAATGGACAGCGGAGATTAAATGTGGCTAGTCCAGTATATTTGATGAACAATGCAGTGAACCTCCAAAAAAGTGTGTTAGTGATAACGTGGATCAATGATTTCAATTTTGCATAATGAAAAATTATGCGCACCATAAGCATGTACGAGACAATCCGAAAACCTTTTTGCGTCATATAGTAACCATTCTTGAAACTAGAATACAACCATTAGGCACTCGAAATGATGCATCAATTAAAAAATTGATCCCAGTTCATCGTTTTGATTGATGCTTCATTGGTAGAAAGTATTTTGAAGAAGGCAAGGACCGTATATTCGGTCGGAAATGTTATGGCTACTGTCTTTTGGGACTGTAGTGAGCTTTATTGATTGTCTTCAGAAAGGCAAAACCGTTGTAGGTGAATATAATTTATGTCAACTACATATATAGCGTAAAAGGTTGAAGAAATAAAGTGCTGATTCTTTAAGATAATGCACGTAGTCACACCTATTTGAATGGCAAAAATTCATGAACTGCACTTAGAACTATTGCTGTATCCAGCTTATTGGTTAGATGCGCCCCCTCATATATTTTCTTTTGCAAGCCGAAAACTTCAGGGGCAAAAGATTTGGGCCAAGCAAGAAGGTAGCCACTGAAACTAACGTGCACTTCGAAAAATTTGATAAATCTTACTTTCGTGGAAGAACAGAAATATTTTTGAATCGGTGGAGTAAATGTAATAAGTTATAAACAGAAAAATAAAACAAAATTTTTGTCCAAAACTTTGTGTTTTTTTTTTGTCTAGACTCGCTCATTATTGATCCGTTCTCGTAATAAAGGTTCACGTTATAGAAAATAAATATTAATTGAAACAAGACAAACGAAAATAGAATTAAATCAAATATTTTTTAATTTAATTCGTTAAATTCGACGTTTTTATTTGCATAATATTGTATTAGTAATGTAATTATATTGTAGTATTCAACTTTTTGTAGAGAAAAATATATATTTTTCCTCCAGTAATGCGTGTTACATTAAAAAATTAACCTTCCCAACAAGTTGGATTATTACCTCATATTTTGTTCTACATAAGAGAAAGTTTAAACTTTCCAATTTTTTTCGTGCGTTATGTTTTTACGTGATTTATTACCGCTCCGGTTAGGGATCCAACCCTTTAATGCGAATTTATAGCCTGTTTTGACTTTAATCTGTTAGATTATAAAGCGAATCATGCTCGCGTTAAAGATCAATTGAATGTAAAATAATTCACTCCCCAAATATTTGCCATTAATTAGTAACAAATGCCGGTTTTGAAACATCTCTGAACGGTGCACATTGATTCTTTTCTTTGATTTTCTACATTTAACTAATTCTAGTCATTAATGAAACAAACAGACTAATTAATATTACGTAGAATGAGTTTTGTATATATATAATTAAGGAATTGCTTTCACGTCTGCAAAAATTGTACTCTTGATGTTTTCGTATGCTCTCAATTAAGGTAGAATAATGGTTATTTATAGATAATTTTAAAAATATTAGTCTCCGACGTTTCGGAACCTATTGATTTTGTTCTCTCGTCAGACTTGTAACATTTAATGGAATTACCAAGAAAAGTATTTAATATTTTTACTATTATTAACCTAAACTGATAACATAAGTTGTAATCACAAGAATATTTTATATAATAGGATGGTTACTTGATCCACCTTACTAGCAAAATGAAAGTTACTTCAGTACATATTAGTCGACTACAGCGAAAGCAGAAGATGATAATTATTCATTTTTGATATATAACTTTTATAAAAAATCATCTGTAGCAATAATTTTGTATGAGGTTGGTATAGTTCGTTTCAATTTATTTTGGCATTGGCATACCCTGGTGTAAAATGCGATAAGCTAACGATAATGCAAATGAGATTCTGACACCCTGAGCAGTGGATGCGTAAGGGTGTATTTTGTAATATTCGTGTAATTATATACACTACCGCCCATAAATGAGGGATCACTACAGGTAAAATATAAAAAAATGGTACACTTTTGGTAAAACAATATATGTACGAATAGAAATGTAATTACTATAAAAATAAACTATATATTCTTATAAAACAAAATAATGTGATTAGTAGAGCGGCGACGAAAGTGGCAATACCATAGGCGGTACGGTAGAACGGGCAATTGGTGCGCAGTGAATGAGAACATTCACATCAAATACAATACGGTTCACGGTTGGTGTTTAAGTGTAAATTATAAACTGCGGCGAAAGTGTCCGTAGCAGTGCCGTGTCTAGACTTATTCTTACACAATTAGTGCTTACCTAGTAATATGTAATTTCATAACCCTGGTAATGTGTTGTGGAAGTAACTGTACATCTGCATCATTGCATACGTCTCTACGGTTGCTTCTGTAAATGACGTCCTTCGCGACGAGAAAATGTTTTTGTATAGAGAAAAAAATCGTTCGGCCTCTATTGATGTAATTTTGGCAGAAAGAAGCTGTTATTCGAAATCATTCCAGGGCTCAGTATTTGCACATTTGTCATAAATAGTTCGTAAAACATGGAAGTCCGGATTTTTTTTTAAAACACTTAATAATTTTTGATTAGCTCGTATACCAGCAGCGTCAGTTAAACTATGCAAATGAGCGGTCACATTTTGCACTATGCATAGTGATGCGTCTAAGGGCAGCGAATCGTTTTCGTTTTGAAATTTTGTAATTGCTTCTACTAATGGATGGTAATTGTTATATATTGTATGCAGATCTTCCAGAATTTGCGGATTTTCAAATTGATGTTGACTGTCTCTGATTGCTTGGGATTCGGTTGGCCTAAATTTTGATATAACGGGTTTAACTTTGTGAAAATTCTTATGGTAATAAAAAGCTGCATTTAGCCACGTACCCCATCGTGTAAGAATGGGTTCCGGTGGTTCCGAAATATCTGGACAAGTTTTATGAAATTCTTTAAGTCGTTTAGGGGATTTAAGAAACACTTGTTTGGTGGATCCAATCAAATGATCAACATTTTTATAACTACTTCTAACATTTTCAGCAACTAAATGAAGAGCATGGAGTACACAAGTTATGTGTATTAATTTAGGAAAAGTTACTTTTAGTAAACGTCCGGGTAGTAACATAGTAGCAGCACCATCTGTTACAAGCATGCAGACTTGAGTACTATGAATGTGAAATTTCTTTAAGGTGTTCATTACTATTTGCCGAATATTTGCCGCAGTACATGCTTGTATACGTTTACAAGGCTGATAAAATACGTACGATTAAGTTTATTATACTATTTTTTTTTAAATCAGTAGTCTCATCTAAAGTAATCCACACATTTTTATTATGCAATTCTCTTCTTGCTATATTTTCAAGCCTCTCTCTTAAACGCGGCAAATGTTTCTGTAAAGTTCTTCTTGCAGGTAATTTATAATTTGACAGATATTTATTCCAGAACACTTGAAAGGGCGTTTGCTGATTAAACGAAGCGGCAAATTACATGCAGTCAACATAAATAAAAAATCATAAAGGAATGTTGCATAAGGTATTTCATTTCTTTTGTTCAGTTTATGTATTGCACTGTTCACATGTTTTTTACAATTGTCTTTCTTCCGTATTATAAGTCGCTTATTACAAACCAAACACAATACTGCACATCCATCATACTTTAAATCGGGAAATTCTGCTATATATTTTCTAACCGACTTACCAAACGGCACAGACTTTCGCGACATGTTTGTGTGAAGTTATTATAAACACTAACCGTGAACCGTATTGTATTTGATGTGAATGATCTCATTCACTGCGCACCAATTGCCCGTTCTACCGTACCGCCTATGGTATTGCCACTTTCGTCGCCGCTCTAGTGATTAGTTTTATGAAGAAAAATTGGAACTTTTTATTTTAAGCGTCTTTCGTCAAAATATCGACATCTACACTTAATAACTTCTTTACAAATTTTGGATAGTCTCAACACAAGTTTTGAAGAGTTTCAACTGGAATATTGATCCAAGCACTTGTAAGGTGTTCCCATAACTGCCGTTGCTGCGATTTTGGACAATGTTCTCTCACGTTTCTGTCTAGCTCATCCCATAGCAACTCGATCGAATTCATATCGGGTAATTGTGCTGGTCATACCTTAATCACAAGAAGTCCTTCTTCTTCTTTTTGTTTCACATAGTCTTTCCAAAGTTTGGCACTATGTTTGGGGTCATCTTGTTGGAAATAAAAACCTTCTCCTATCAATTTAAGTCCGGACAGAATTGTGTATTCCTTTAAAATTTTCTTTTCCTAAATTTCCCTCAATTCTATGCAAATCTCCAACACCATTAAAAGAAAATGATGTGAAAACAAGAACTCAACCTCCACGTATTTAACTGTTGGCCCAACACATTCTAGTATCGTCCTTTTGCCAACTCGTTGCGAACAAACCCAAACACTTGCTGGTTCTCCTTGGCCCATTGTAACCACTTTTTACTATTTTGTGATTGTAGCAAATCGCGCATTTAGTCACGCCTTTGATAAATGTCTTTTTGAGGTAGTCACCCACGTTGGATTTTCACGATTTTTATTTAATTTTGGGCGAGATTGTGGACTTAATAACCATCTATTCCGTTTAGATAACAGTTCTAGCCGCGAATTTTCTTGTCTAGTGGTCATCCTTGGTCTTCCGACATATTTTTTGGTTACATTGCACCCGTTATTATGTATCTTTCACTGTACTTTGCGCTGCATAATATGTTATTTTTAATTTTCGCGCTATTGTCCGCGGTGACAATTTTTCTTTGTGTAATCTTCTTATAGCACTACGAATTTCTGCACTCGATTTCTTTCTTTTTGGCATTTTGTACGTTTGTTCACGAATTCTCTTATTACAAGTTACTCGGAAAGATTCTAGGCGAATACTACATTTTTCTTAGACTGCAACATTCTGGGTGGTACCACAAATTCTTATAAATTATTTCTTAGAACCATTATATTCTTGTAATAATACATAGTGATCTGGATATTATTGGTAAACTTCCCAGAAACGCACTCACATCTGTTATTTCAATTGTACCTACCGAAACACAGGTATAAAAATCGATGGTATATGATACCTCATTTAGGGACGGTAGTGTATGTATATACAATATATATATATATATATATATATATATATATATATATAGTCATGTGCACGATAATAGCAGCTGTCTTAAATTTGCTGAAACATCAATTTATACATTAAATAAAACAAATTCAAGTTTACTAAACTCTCTATTCCAACATGTTACATAGCTATAACAATAAATAGGTTCCTTAATACCAAAGAGGAAATGACTGTTTATATTCTAGGACAAACAAAATAATTCTGCATTAAAATAGCAGTCGTGCCAAAATACTAACGAAATATCATTTTTACTTAGTT
>JAVIWB010002750.1:0-37272 GCA_031893035.1 Dermolepida albohirtum
TGTGGCGATGGGACGAAAAATGTGGAAGCTATGGCCGTTTGACGATTTTTGCGATTTTTTTGAACCTCAAGTGATGAAATTTAAAAAACGGAAAAATCAAAGTGTGGATTTTCGACGTTTTGATGACTCTATTTTATGTATTCGAACCCGCTGATTACGAAAAACGCATCGGGAATGCGCTAGCTCTTTCGGTTCTCGAGATATTCGCGAAAAACTAAATTTGGTGAAGTCGAAAAAATTAAAATTGCGATTTTCGCCGTTTCGATGGTCCTATCGTACGTATTTTGATCTCCTGATTCAGAAACAACCCCTACTTGGCATCGTATCTCTTACGGTTCTCGAAAAAAATAAAGTTGCGATTTTCGCCGATTCGATGGTTCTATCTTATGTATTTTGATCTGCTGATTCAGAAAATGTACCTATTTGGCATCGTATCTCTTTCGGTTCTCGAGATATTCGCAAAAAACACTTTTGCAAGTTGCGAAAATCGCGAAAATTTTGGATTTTCGTTCAAATCGGCATGCTATCTCGCGAACCAAGGGCCTCTCGGCGACGGCGCGGACACTGCCGGATGCGTATTGACGTCCGGAATCGAATGCTTCAAACCGGAACCTGCTACGACGTCGCGTTCTCGAGTTATGACCGGAAAACCGAAAATTTTTGCGAAAATTCAAACTGCCACTGCGGCCAAACGGTTCGCTCTACAGCGATGCGCTTGTGCTCATTTTAATCCTTGTGAAGAGTACATTCATTGGTGAAAATTTTGTGGCGATGGGACGAAAAATGTGGAAGCTATGGCCGTTTGACGATTTTTGCGATTTTTTTGAACCTCAAGTGATGAAATTTAAAAAACGGAAAAATCAAAGTGTGGATTTTCGACGTTTTGATGACTCTATTTTATGTATTCGAACCCGCTGATTACGAAAAACGCATCGGGAATGCGCTAGCTCTTTCGGTTCTCGAGATATTCGCGAAAAACTAAATTTGGTGAAGTCGAAAAAATTAAAATTGCGATTTTCGCCGTTTCGATGGTCCTATCGTACGTATTTTGATCTCCTGATTCAGAAACAACCCCTACTTGGCATCGTATCTCTTACGGTTCTCGAAAAAAATAAAGTTGCGATTTTCGCCGATTCGATGGTTCTATCTTATGTATTTTGATCTGCTGATTCAGAAAATGTACCTATTTGGCATCGTATCTCTTTCGGTTCTCGAGATATTCGCAAAAAACACTTTTGCAAGTTGCGAAAATCGCGAAAATTTTGGATTTTCGTTCAAATCGGCATGCTATCTCGCGAACCAAGGGCCTCTCGGCGACGGCGCGGACACTGCCGGATGCGTATTGACGTCCGGAATCGAATGCTTCAAACCGGAACCTGCTACGACGTCGCGTTCTCGAGTTATGACCGGAAAACCGAAAATTTTTGCGAAAATTCAAACTGCCACTGCGGCCAAACGGTTCGCTCTACAGCGATGCGCTTGTGCTCATTTTAATCCTTGTGAAGAGTACATTCATTGGTGAAAATTTTGTGGCGATGGGACGAAAAATGTGGAAGCTATGGCCGTTTGACGATTTTTGCGATTTTTTTGAACCTCAAGTGATGAAATTTAAAAAACGGAAAAATCAAAGTGTGGATTTTCGACGTTTTGATGACTCTATTTTATGTATTCGAACCCGCTGATTACGAAAAACGCATCGGGAATGCGCTAGCTCTTTCGGTTCTCGAGATATTCGCGAAAAACTAAATTTGGTGAAGTCGAAAAAATTAAAATTGCGATTTTCGCCGTTTCGATGGTCCTATCGTACGTATTTTGATCTCCTGATTCAGAAACAACCCCTACTTGGCATCGTATCTCTTACGGTTCTCGAAAAAAATAAAGTTGCGATTTTCGCCGATTCGATGGTTCTATCTTATGTATTTTGATCTGCTGATTCAGAAAATGTACCTATTTGGCATCGTATCTCTTTCGGTTCTCGAGATATTCGCAAAAAACACTTTTGCAAGTTGCGAAAATCGCGAAAATTTTGGATTTTCGTTCAAATCGGCATGCTATCTCGCGAACCAAGGGCCTCTCGGCGACGGCGCGGACACTGCCGGATGCGTATTGACGTCCGGAATCGAATGCTTCAAACCGGAACCTGCTACGACGTCGCGTTCTCGAGTTATGACCGGAAAACCGAAAATTTTTGCGAAAATTCAAACTGCCACTGCGGCCAAACGGTTCGCTCTACAGCGGTGCGCTTGTGCTCATTTTAATCCTTGTGAAGAGTACATTCATTGGTGAAAATTTTGTGGCGATGGGACGAAAAATGTGGAAGCTATGGCCGTTTGACGATTTTTGCGATTTTTTTGAACCTCAAGTGATGAAATTTAAAAAACGGAAAAATCAAAGTGTGGATTTTCGACGTTTTGATGACTCTATTTTATGTATTCGAACCCGCTGATTACGAAAAACGCATCGGGAATGCGCTAGCTCTTTCGGTTCTCGAGATATTCGCAAAAAACTAAATTTGGTGAAGTCGAAAAAATTAAAATTGCGATTTTCGCCGTTTCGATGGTCCTATCGTACGTATTTTGATCTCCTGATTCAGAAACAACCCCTACTTGGCATCGTATCTCTTACGGTTCTCGAAAAAAATAAAGTTGCGATTTTCGCCGATTCGATGGTTCTATCTTATGTATTTTGATCTGCTGATTCAGAAAATGTACCTATTTGGC
Source organism: Dermolepida albohirtum (assembly GCA_031893035.1). Lineage (NCBI taxonomy): Eukaryota > Metazoa > Arthropoda > Insecta > Coleoptera > Scarabaeidae > Dermolepida > Dermolepida albohirtum. Next base: position 2,721 of record JAVIWB010002750.1, read on the forward strand.
ATCGTATCTCTTTCGGTTCTCGAGATATTCGCAAAAAACACTTTTGCAAGTTGCGAAAATCGCGAAAATTTTGGATTTTCGTTCAAATCGGCATGCTATCTCGCGAACCAAGGGCCTCTCGGCGACGGCGCGGACACTGCCGGATGCGTATTGACGTCCGGAATCGAATGCTTCAAACCGGAACCTGCTACGACGTCGCGTTCTCGAGTTATGACCGGAAAACCGAAAATTTTTGCGAAAATTCAAACTGCCACTGCGGCCAAACGGTTCGCTCTACAGCGATGCGCTTGTGCTCATTTTAATCCTTGTGAAGAGTACATTCATTGGTGAAAATTTTGTGGCGATGGGACGAAAAATGTGGAAGCTATGGCCGTTTGACGATTTTTGCGATTTTTTTGAACCTCAAGTGATGAAATTTAAAAAACGGAAAAATCAAAGTGTGGATTTTCGACGTTTTGATGACTCTATTTTATGTATTCGAACCCGCTGATTACGAAAAACGCATCGGGAATGCGCTAGCTCTTTCGGTTCTCGAGATATTCGCGAAAAACTAAATTTGGTGAAGTCGAAAAAATTAAAATTGCGATTTTCGCCGTTTCGATGGTCCTATCGTACGTATTTTGATCTCCTGATTCAGAAACAACCCCTACTTGGCATCGTATCTCTTACGGTTCTCGAAAAAAATAAAGTTGCGATTTTCGCCGATTCGATGGTTCTATCTTATGTATTTTGATCTGCTGATTCAGAAAATGTACCTATTTGGCATCGTATCTCTTTCGGTTCTCGAGATATTCGCAAAAAACACTTTTGCAAGTTGCGAAAATCGCGAAAATTTTGGATTTTCGTTCAAATCGGCATGCTATCTCGCGAACCAAGGGCCTCTCGGCGACGGCGCGGACACTGCCGGATGCGTATTGACGTCCGGAATCGAATGCTTCAAACCGGAACCTGCTACGACGTCGCGTTCTCGAGTTATGACCGGAAAACCGAAAATTTTTGCGAAAATTCAAACTGCCACTGCGGCCAAACGGTTCGCTCTACAGCGATGCGCTTGTGCTCATTTTAATCCTTGTGAAGAGTACATTCATTGGTGAAAATTTTGTGGCGATGGGACGAAAAATGTGGAAGCTATGGCCGTTTGACGATTTTTGCGATTTTTTTGAACCTCAAGTGATGAAATTTAAAAAACGGAAAAATCAAAGTGTGGATTTTCGACGTTTTGATGACTCTATTTTATGTATTCGAACCCGCTGATTACGAAAAACGCATCGGGAATGCGCTAGCTCTTTCGGTTCTCGAGATATTCGCGAAAAACTAAATTTGGTGAAGTCGAAAAAATTAAAATTGCGATTTTCGCCGTTTCGATGGTCCTATCGTACGTATTTTGATCTCCTGATTCAGAAACAACCCCTACTTGGCATCGTATCTCTTACGGTTCTCGAAAAAAATAAAGTTGCGATTTTCGCCGATTCGATGGTTCTATCTTATGTATTTTGATCTGCTGATTCAGAAAATGTACCTATTTGGCATCGTATCTCTTTCGGTTCTCGAGATATTCGCAAAAAACACTTTTGCAAGTTGCGAAAATCGCGAAAATTTTGGATTTTCGTTCAAATCGGCATGCTATCTCGCGAACCAAGGGCCTCTCGGCGACGGCGCGGACACTGCCGGATGCGTATTGACGTCCGGAATCGAATGCTTCAAACCGGAACCTGCTACGACGTCGCGTTCTCGAGTTATGACCGGAAAACCGAAAATTTTTGCGAAAATTCAAACTGCCACTGCGGCCAAACGGTTCGCTCTACAGCGATGCGCTTGTGCTCATTTTAATCCTTGTGAAGAGTACATTCATTGGTGAAAATTTTGTGGCGATGGGACGAAAAATGTGGAAGCTATGGCCGTTTGACGATTTTTGCGATTTTTTTGAACCTCAAGTGATGAAATTTAAAAAACGGAAAAATCAAAGTGTGGATTTTCGACGTTTTGATGACTCTATTTTATGTATTCGAACCCGCTGATTACGAAAAACGCATCGGGAATGCGCTAGCTCTTTCGGTTCTCGAGATATTCGCGAAAAACTAAATTTGGTGAAGTCGAAAAAATTAAAATTGCGATTTTCGCCGTTTCGATGGTCCTATCGTACGTATTTTGATCTCCTGATTCAGAAACAACCCCTACTTGGCATCGTATCTCTTACGGTTCTCGAAAAAAATAAAGTTGCGATTTTCGCCGATTCGATGGTTCTATCTTATGTATTTTGATCTGCTGATTCAGAAAATGTACCTATTTGGCATCGTATCTCTTTCGGTTCTCGAGATATTCGCAAAAAACACTTTTGCAAGTTGCGAAAATCGCGAAAATTTTGGATTTTCGTTCAAATCGGCATGCTATCTCGCGAACCAAGGGCCTCTCGGCGACGGCGCGGACACTGCCGGATGCGTATTGACGTCCGGAATCGAATGCTTCAAACCGGAACCTGCTACGACGTCGCGTTCTCGAGTTATGACCGGAAAACCGAAAATTTTTGCGAAAATTCAAACTGCCACTGCGGCCAAACGGTTCGCTCTACAGCGATGCGCTTGTGCTCATTTTAATCCTTGTGAAGAGTACATTCATTGGTGAAAATTTTGTGGCGATGGGACGAAAAATGTGGAAGCTATGGCCGTTTGACGATTTTTGCGATTTTTTTGAACCTCAAGTGATGAAATTTAAAAAACGGAAAAATCAAAGTGTGGATTTTCGACGTTTTGATGACTCTATTTTATGTATTCGAACCCGCTGATTACGAAAAACGCATCGGGAATGCGCTAGCTCTTTCGGTTCTCGAGATATTCGCGAAAAACTAAATTTGGTGAAGTCGAAAAAATTAAAATTGCGATTTTCGCCGTTTCGATGGTCCTATCGTACGTATTTTGATCTCCTGATTCAGAAACAACCCCTACTTGGCATCGTATCTCTTACGGTTCTCGAAAAAAATAAAGTTGCGATTTTCGCCGATTCGATGGTTCTATCTTATGTATTTTGATCTGCTGATTCAGAAAATGTACCTATTTGGCATCGTATCTCTTTCGGTTCTCGAGATATTCGCAAAAAACACTTTTGCAAGTTGCGAAAATCGCGAAAATTTTGGATTTTCGTTCAAATCGGCATGCTATCTCGCGAACCAAGGGCCTCTCGGCGACGGCGCGGACACTGCCGGATGCGTATTGACGTCCGGAATCGAATGCTTCAAACCGGAACCTGCTACGACGTCGCGTTCTCGAGTTATGACCGGAAAACCGAAAATTTTTGCGAAAATTCAAACTGCCACTGCGGCCAAACGGTTCGCTCTACAGCGATGCGCTTGTGCTCATTTTAATCCTTGTGAAGAGTACATTCATTGGTGAAAATTTTGTGGCGATGGGACGAAAAATGTGGAAGCTATGGCCGTTTGACGATTTTTGCGATTTTTTTGAACCTCAAGTGATGAAATTTAAAAAACGGAAAAATCAAAGTGTGGATTTTCGACGTTTTGATGACTCTATTTTATGTATTCGAACCCGCTGATTACGAAAAACGCATCGGGAATGCGCTAGCTCTTTCGGTTCTCGAGATATTCGCGAAAAACTAAATTTGGTGAAGTCGAAAAAATTAAAATTGCGATTTTCGCCGTTTCGATGGTCCTATCGTACGTATTTTGATCTCCTGATTCAGAAACAACCCCTACTTGGCATCGTATCTCTTACGGTTCTCGAAAAAAATAAAGTTGCGATTTTCGCCGATTCGATGGTTCTATCTTATGTATTTTGATCTGCTGATTCAGAAAATGTACCTATTTGGCATCGTATCTCTTTCGGTTCTCGAGATATTCGCAAAAAACACTTTTGCAAGTTGCGAAAATCGCGAAAATTTTGGATTTTCGTTCAAATCGGCATGCTATCTCGCGAACCAAGGGCCTCTCGGCGACGGCGCGGACACTGCCGGATGCGTATTGACGTCCGGAATCGAATGCTTCAAACCGGAACCTGCTACGACGTCGCGTTCTCGAGTTATGACCGGAAAACCGAAAATTTTTGCGAAAATTCAAACTGCCACTGCGGCCAAACGGTTCGCTCTACAGCGATGCGCTTGTGCTCATTTTAATCCTTGTGAAGAGTACATTCATTGGTGAAAATTTTGTGGCGATGGGACGAAAAATGTGGAAGCTATGGCCGTTTGACGATTTTTGCGATTTTTTTGAACCTCAAGTGATGAAATTTAAAAAACGGAAAAATCAAAGTGTGGATTTTCGACGTTTTGATGACTCTATTTTATGTATTCGAACCCGCTGATTACGAAAAACGCATCGGGAATGCGCTAGCTCTTTCGGTTCTCGAGATATTCGCGAAAAACTAAATTTGGTGAAGTCGAAAAAATTAAAATTGCGATTTTCGCCGTTTCGATGGTCCTATCGTACGTATTTTGATCTCCTGATTCAGAAACAACCCCTACTTGGCATCGTATCTCTTACGGTTCTCGAAAAAAATAAAGTTGCGATTTTCGCCGATTCGATGGTTCTATCTTATGTATTTTGATCTGCTGATTCAGAAAATGTACCTATTTGGCATCGTATCTCTTTCGGTTCTCGAGATATTCGCAAAAAACACTTTTGCAAGTTGCGAAAATCGCGAAAATTTTGGATTTTCGTTCAAATCGGCATGCTATCTCGCGAACCAAGGGCCTCTCGGCGACGGCGCGGACACTGCCGGATGCGTATTGACGTCCGGAATCGAATGCTTCAAACCGGAACCTGCTACGACGTCGCGTTCTCGAGTTATGACCGGAAAACCGAAAATTTTTGCGAAAATTCAAACTGCCACTGCGGCCAAACGGTTCGCTCTACAGCGATGCGCTTGTGCTCATTTTAATCCTTGTGAAGAGTACATTCATTGGTGAAAATTTTGTGGCGATGGGACGAAAAATGTGGAAGCTATGGCCGTTTGACGATTTTTGCGATTTTTTTGAACCTCAAGTGATGAAATTTAAAAAACGGAAAAATCAAAGTGTGGATTTTCGACGTTTTGATGACTCTATTTTATGTATTCGAACCCGCTGATTACGAAAAACGCATCGGGAATGCGCTAGCTCTTTCGGTTCTCGAGATATTCGCGAAAAACTAAATTTGGTGAAGTCGAAAAAATTAAAATTGCGATTTTCGCCGTTTCGATGGTCCTATCGTACGTATTTTGATCTCCTGATTCAGAAACAACCCCTACTTGGCATCGTATCTCTTACGGTTCTCGAAAAAAATAAAGTTGCGATTTTCGCCGATTCGATGGTTCTATCTTATGTATTTTGATCTGCTGATTCAGAAAATGTACCTATTTGGCATCGTATCTCTTTCGGTTCTCGAGATATTCGCAAAAAACACTTTTGCAAGTTGCGAAAATCGCGAAAATTTTGGATTTTCGTTCAAATCGGCATGCTATCTCGCGAACCAGGGCCTCTCGGCGACGGCGCGGACACTGCCGGATGCGTATTGACGTCCGGAATCGAATGCTTCAAACCGGAACCTGCTACGACGTCGCGTTCTCGAGTTATGACCGGAAAACCGAAAATTTTTGCGAAAATTCAAACTGCCACTGCGGCCAAACGGTTCGCTCTACAGCGATGCGCTTGTGCTCATTTTAATCCTTGTGAAGAGTACATTCATTGGTGAAAATTTTGTGGCGATGGGACGAAAAATGTGGAAGCTATGGCCGTTTGACGATTTTTGCGATTTTTTTGAACCTCAAGTGATGAAATTTAAAAAACGGAAAAATCAAAGTGTGGATTTTCGACGTTTTGATGACTCTATTTTATGTATTCGAACCCGCTGATTACGAAAAACGCATCGGGAATGCGCTAGCTCTTTCGGTTCTCGAGATATTCGCGAAAAACTAAATTTGGTGAAGTCGAAAAAATTAAAATTGCGATTTTCGCCGTTTCGATGGTCCTATCGTACGTATTTTGATCTCCTGATTCAGAAACAACCCCTACTTGGCATCGTATCTCTTACGGTTCTCGAAAAAAATAAAGTTGCGATTTTCGCCGATTCGATGGTTCTATCTTATGTATTTTGATCTGCTGATTCAGAAAATGTACCTATTTGGCATCGTATCTCTTTCGGTTCTCGAGATATTCGCAAAAAACACTTTTGCAAGTTGCGAAAATCGCGAAAATTTTGGATTTTCGTTCAAATCGGCATGCTATCTCGCGAACCAAGGGCCTCTCGGCGACGGCGCGGACACTGCCGGATGCGTATTGACGTCCGGAATCGAATGCTTCAAACCGGAACCTGCTACGACGTCGCGTTCTCGAGTTATGACCGGAAAACCGAAAATTTTTGCGAAAATTCAAACTGCCACTGCGGCCAAACGGTTCGCTCTACAGCGATGCGCTTGTGCTCATTTTAATCCTTGTGAAGAGTACATTCATTGGTGAAAATTTTGTGGCGATGGGACGAAAAATGTGGAAGCTATGGCCGTTTGACGATTTTTGCGATTTTTTTGAACCTCAAGTGATGAAATTTAAAAAACGGAAAAATCAAAGTGTGGATTTTCGACGTTTTGATGACTCTATTTTATGTATTCGAACCCGCTGATTACGAAAAACGCATCGGGAATGCGCTAGCTCTTTCGGTTCTCGAGATATTCGCGAAAAACTAAATTTGGTGAAGTCGAAAAAATTAAAATTGCGATTTTCGCCGTTTCGATGGTCCTATCGTACGTATTTTGATCTCCTGATTCAGAAACAACCCCTACTTGGCATCGTATCTCTTACGGTTCTCGAAAAAAATAAAGTTGCGATTTTCGCCGATTCGATGGTTCTATCTTATGTATTTTGATCTGCTGATTCAGAAAATGTACCTATTTGGCATCGTATCTCTTTCGGTTCTCGAGATATTCGCAAAAAACACTTTTGCAAGTTGCGAAAATCGCGAAAATTTTGGATTTTCGTTCAAATCGGCATGCTATCTCGCGAACCAAGGGCCTCTCGGCGACGGCGCGGACACTGCCGGATGCGTATTGACGTCCGGAATCGAATGCTTCAAACCGGAACCTGCTACGACGTCGCGTTCTCGAGTTATGACCGGAAAACCGAAAATTTTTGCGAAAATTCAAACTGCCACTGCGGCCAAACGGTTCGCTCTACAGCGATGCGCTTGTGCTCATTTTAATCCTTGTGAAGAGTACATTCATTGGTGAAAATTTTGTGGCGATGGGACGAAAAATGTGGAAGCTATGGCCGTTTGACGATTTTTGCGATTTTTTTGAACCTCAAGTGATGAAATTTAAAAAACGGAAAAATCAAAGTGTGGATTTTCGACGTTTTGATGACTCTATTTTATGTATTCGAACCCGCTGATTACGAAAAACGCATCGGGAATGCGCTAGCTCTTTCGGTTCTCGAGATATTCGCGAAAAACTAAATTTGGTGAAGTCGAAAAAATTAAAATTGCGATTTTCGCCGTTTCGATGGTCCTATCGTACGTATTTTGATCTCCTGATTCAGAAACAACCCCTACTTGGCATCGTATCTCTTACGGTTCTCGAAAAAAATAAAGTTGCGATTTTCGCCGATTCGATGGTTCTATCTTATGTATTTTGATCTGCTGATTCAGAAAATGTACCTATTTGGCATCGTATCTCTTTCGGTTCTCGAGATATTCGCAAAAAACACTTTTGCAAGTTGCGAAAATCGCGAAAATTTTGGATTTTCGTTCAAATCGGCATGCTATCTCGCGAACCAAGGGCCTCTCGGCGACGGCGCGGACACTGCCGGATGCGTATTGACGTCCGGAATCGAATGCTTCAAACCGGAACCTGCTACGACGTCGCGTTCTCGAGTTATGACCGGAAAACCGAAAATTTTTGCGAAAATTCAAACTGCCACTGCGGCCAAACGGTTCGCTCTACAGCGATGCGCTTGTGCTCATTTTAATCCTTGTGAAGAGTACATTCATTGGTGAAAATTTTGTGGCGATGGGACGAAAAATGTGGAAGCTATGGCCGTTTGACGATTTTTGCGATTTTTTTGAACCTCAAGTGATGAAATTTAAAAAACGGAAAAATCAAAGTGTGGATTTTCGACGTTTTGATGACTCTATTTTATGTATTCGAACCCGCTGATTACGAAAAACGCATCGGGAATGCGCTAGCTCTTTCGGTTCTCGAGATATTCGCGAAAAACTAAATTTGGTGAAGTCGAAAAAATTAAAATTGCGATTTTCGCCGTTTCGATGGTCCTATCGTACGTATTTTGATCTCCTGATTCAGAAACAACCCCTACTTGGCATCGTATCTCTTACGGTTCTCGAAAAAAATAAAGTTGCGATTTTCGCCGATTCGATGGTTCTATCTTATGTATTTTGATCTGCTGATTCAGAAAATGTACCTATTTGGCATCGTATCTCTTTCGGTTCTCGAGATATTCGCAAAAAACACTTTTGCAAGTTGCGAAAATCGCGAAAATTTTGGATTTTCGTTCAAATCGGCATGCTATCTCGCGAACCAAGGGCCTCTCGGCGACGGCGCGGACACTGCCGGATGCGTATTGACGTCCGGAATCGAATGCTTCAAACCGGAACCTGCTACGACGTCGCGTTCTCGAGTTATGACCGGAAAACCGAAAATTTTTGCGAAAATTCAAACTGCCACTGCGGCCAAACGGTTCGCTCTACAGCGATGCGCTTGTGCTCATTTTAATCCTTGTGAAGAGTACATTCATTGGTGAAAATTTTGTGGCGATGGGACGAAAAATGTGGAAGCTATGGCCGTTTGACGATTTTTGCGATTTTTTTGAACCTCAAGTGATGAAATTTAAAAAACGGAAAAATCAAAGTGTGGATTTTCGACGTTTTGATGACTCTATTTTATGTATTCGAACCCGCTGATTACGAAAAACGCATCGGGAATGCGCTAGCTCTTTCGGTTCTCGAGATATTCGCGAAAAACTAAATTTGGTGAAGTCGAAAAAATTAAAATTGCGATTTTCGCCGTTTCGATGGTCCTATCGTACGTATTTTGATCTCCTGATTCAGAAACAACCCCTACTTGGCATCGTATCTCTTACGGTTCTCGAAAAAAATAAAGTTGCGATTTTCGCCGATTCGATGGTTCTATCTTATGTATTTTGATCTGCTGATTCAGAAAATGTACCTATTTGGCATCGTATCTCTTTCGGTTCTCGAGATATTCGCAAAAAACACTTTTGCAAGTTGCGAAAATCGCGAAAATTTTGGATTTTCGTTCAAATCGGCATGCTATCTCGCGAACCAAGGGCCTCTCGGCGACGGCGCGGACACTGCCGGATGCGTATTGACGTCCGGAATCGAATGCTTCAAACCGGAACCTGCTACGACGTCGCGTTCTCGAGTTATGACCGGAAAACCGAAAATTTTTGCGAAAATTCAAACTGCCACTGCGGCCAAACGGTTCGCTCTACAGCGATGCGCTTGTGCTCATTTTAATCCTTGTGAAGAGTACATTCATTGGTGAAAATTTTGTGGCGATGGGACGAAAAATGTGGAAGCTATGGCCGTTTGACGATTTTTGCGATTTTTTTGAACCTCAAGTGATGAAATTTAAAAAACGGAAAAATCAAAGTGTGGATTTTCGACGTTTTGATGACTCTATTTTATGTATTCGAACCCGCTGATTACGAAAAACGCATCGGGAATGCGCTAGCTCTTTCGGTTCTCGAGATATTCGCGAAAAACTAAATTTGGTGAAGTCGAAAAAATTAAAATTGCGATTTTCGCCGTTTCGATGGTCCTATCGTACGTATTTTGATCTCCTGATTCAGAAACAACCCCTACTTGGCATCGTATCTCTTACGGTTCTCGAAAAAAATAAAGTTGCGATTTTCGCCGATTCGATGGTTCTATCTTATGTATTTTGATCTGCTGATTCAGAAAATGTACCTATTTGGCATCGTATCTCTTTCGGTTCTCGAGATATTCGCAAAAAACACTTTTGCAAGTTGCGAAAATCGCGAAAATTTTGGATTTTCGTTCAAATCGGCATGCTATCTCGCGAACCAAGGGCCTCTCGGCGACGGCGCGGACACTGCCGGATGCGTATTGACGTCCGGAATCGAATGCTTCAAACCGGAACCTGCTACGACGTCGCGTTCTCGAGTTATGACCGGAAAACCGAAAATTTTTGCGAAAATTCAAACTGCCACTGCGGCCAAACGGTTCGCTCTACAGCGATGCGCTTGTGCTCATTTTAATCCTTGTGAAGAGTACATTCATTGGTGAAAATTTTGTGGCGATGGGACGAAAAATGTGGAAGCTATGGCCGTTTGACGATTTTTGCGATTTTTTTGAACCTCAAGTGATGAAATTTAAAAAACGGAAAAATCAAAGTGTGGATTTTCGACGTTTTGATGACTCTATTTTATGTATTCGAACCCGCTGATTACGAAAAACGCATCGGGAATGCGCTAGCTCTTTCGGTTCTCGAGATATTCGCGAAAAACTAAATTTGGTGAAATCGAAAAAATTAAAATTGCGATTTTCGCCGTTTCGATGGTCCTATCGTACGTATTTTGATCTCCTGATTCAGAAACAACCCCTACTTGGCATCGTATCTCTTACGGTTCTCGAAAAAAATAAAGTTGCGATTTTCGCCGATTCGATGGTTCTATCTTATGTATTTTGATCTGCTGATTCAGAAAATGTACCTATTTGGCATCGTATCTCTTTCGGTTCTCGAGATATTCGCAAAAAACACTTTTGCAAGTTGCGAAAATCGCGAAAATTTTGGATTTTCGTTCAAATCGGCATGCTATCTCGCGAACCAAGGGCCTCTCGGCGACGGCGCGGACACTGCCGGATGCGTATTGACGTCCGGAATCGAATGCTTCAAACCGGAACCTGCTACGACGTCGCGTTCTCGAGTTATGACCGGAAAACCGAAAATTTTTGCGAAAATTCAAACTGCCACTGCGGCCAAACGGTTCGCTCTACAGCGATGCGCTTGTGCTCATTTTAATCCTTGTGAAGAGTACATTCATTGGTGAAAATTTTGTGGCGATGGGACGAAAAATGTGGAAGCTATGGCCGTTTGACGATTTTTGCGATTTTTTTGAACCTCAAGTGATGAAATTTAAAAAACGGAAAAATCAAAGTGTGGATTTTCGACGTTTTGATGACTCTATTTTATGTATTCGAACCCGCTGATTACGAAAAACGCATCGGGAATGCGCTAGCTCTTTCGGTTCTCGAGATATTCGCGAAAAACTAAATTTGGTGAAATCGAAAAAATTAAAATTGCGATTTTCGCCGTTTCGATGGTCCTATCGTACGTATTTTGATCTCCTGATTCAGAAACAACCCCTACTTGGCATCGTATCTCTTACGGTTCTCGAAAAAAATAAAGTTGCGATTTTCGCCGATTCGATGGTTCTATCTTATGTATTTTGATCTGCTGATTCAGAAAATGTACCTATTTGGCATCGTATCTCTTTCGGTTCTCGAGATATTCGCAAAAAACACTTTTGCAAGTTGCGAAAATCGCGAAAATTTTGGATTTTCGTTCAAATCGGCATGCTATCTCGCGAACCAAGGGCCTCTCGGCGACGGCGCGGACACTGCCGGATGCGTATTGACGTCCGGAATCGAATGCTTCAAACCGGAACCTGCTACGACGTCGCGTTCTCGAGTTATGACCGGAAAACCGAAAATTTTTGCGAAAATTCAAACTGCCACTGCGGCCAAACGGTTCGCTCTACAGCGATGCGCTTGTGCTCATTTTAATCCTTGTGAAGAGTACATTCATTGGTGAAAATTTTGTGGCGATGGGACGAAAAATGTGGAAGCTATGGCCGTTTGACGATTTTTGCGATTTTTTTGAACCTCAAGTGATGAAATTTAAAAAACGGAAAAATCAAAGTGTGGATTTTCGACGTTTTGATGACTCTATTTTATGTATTCGAACCCGCTGATTACGAAAAACGCATCGGGAATGCGCTAGCTCTTTCGGTTCTCGAGATATTCGCGAAAAACTAAATTTGGTGAAATCGAAAAAATTAAAATTGCGATTTTCGCCGTTTCGATGGTCCTATCGTACGTATTTTGATCTCCTGATTCAGAAACAACCCCTACTTGGCATCGTATCTCTTACGGTTCTCGAAAAAAATAAAGTTGCGATTTTCGCCGATTCGATGGTTCTATCTTATGTATTTTGATCTGCTGATTCAGAAAATGTACCTATTTGGCATCGTATCTCTTTCGGTTCTCGAGATATTCGCAAAAAACACTTTTGCAAGTTGCGAAAATCGCGAAAATTTTGGATTTTCGTTCAAATCGGCATGCTATCTCGCGAACCAAGGGCCTCTCGGCGACGGCGCGGACACTGCCGGATGCGTATTGACGTCCGGAATCGAATGCTTCAAACCGGAACCTGCTACGACGTCGCGTTCTCGAGTTATGACCGGAAAACCGAAAATTTTTGCGAAAATTCAAACTGCCACTGCGGCCAAACGGTTCGCTCTACAGCGATGCGCTTGTGCTCATTTTAATCCTTGTGAAGAGTACATTCATTGGTGAAAATTTTGTGGCGATAGGACGAAAAATGTGGAAGCTATGGCCGTTTGACGATTTTTGCGATTTTTTTGAACCTCAAGTGATGAAATTTAAAAAACGGAAAAATCAAAGTGTGGATTTTCGACGTTTTGATGACTCTATTTTATGTATTCGAACCCGCTGATTACGAAAAACGCATCGGGAATGCGCTAGCTCTTTCGGTTCTCGAGATATTCGCGAAAAACTAAATTTGGTGAAATCGAAAAAATTAAAATTGCGATTTTCGCCGTTTCGATGGTCCTATCGTACGTATTTTGATCTCCTGATTCAGAAACAACCCCTACTTGGCATCGTATCTCTTACGGTTCTCGAAAAAAATAAAGTTGCGATTTTCGCCGATTCGATGGTTCTATCTTATGTATTTTGATCTGCTGATTCAGAAAATGTACCTATTTGGCATCGTATCTCTTTCGGTTCTCGAGATATTCGCAAAAAACACTTTTGCAAGTTGCGAAAATCGCGAAAATTTTGGATTTTCGTTCAAATCGGCATGCTATCTCGCGAACCAAGGGCCTCTCGGCGACGGCGCGGACACTGCCGGATGCGTATTGACGTCCGGAATCGAATGCTTCAAACCGGAACCTGCTACGACGTCGCGTTCTCGAGTTATGACCGGAAAACCGAAAATTTTTGCGAAAATTCAAACTGCCACTGCGGCCAAACGGTTCGCTCTACAGCGATGCGCTTGTGCTCATTTTAATCCTTGTGAAGAGTACATTCATTGGTGAAAATTTTGTGGCGATAGGACGAAAAATGTGGAAGCTATGGCCGTTTGACGATTTTTGCGATTTTTTTGAACCTCAAGTGATGAAATTTAAAAAACGGAAAAATCAAAGTGTGGATTTTCGACGTTTTGATGACTCTATTTTATGTATTCGAACCCGCTGATTACGAAAAACGCATCGGGAATGCGCTAGCTCTTTCGGTTCTCGAGATATTCGCGAAAAACTAAATTTGGTGAAATCGAAAAAATTAAAATTGCGATTTTCGCCGTTTCGATGGTCCTATCGTACGTATTTTGATCTCCTGATTCAGAAACAACCCCTACTTGGCATCGTATCTCTTACGGTTCTCGAAAAAAATAAAGTTGCGATTTTCGCCGATTCGATGGTTCTATCTTATGTATTTTGATCTGCTGATTCAGAAAATGTACCTATTTGGCATCGTATCTCTTTCGGTTCTCGAGATATTCGCAAAAAACACTTTTGCAAGTTGCGAAAATCGCGAAAATTTTGGATTTTCGTTCAAATCGGCATGCTATCTCGCGAACCAAGGGCCTCTCGGCGACGGCGCGGACACTGCCGGATGCGTATTGACGTCCGGAATCGAATGCTTCAAACCGGAACCTGCTACGACGTCGCGTTCTCGAGTTATGACCGGAAAACCGAAAATTTTTGCGAAAATTCAAACTGCCACTGCGGCCAAACGGTTCGCTCTACAGCGATGCGCTTGTGCTCATTTTAATCCTTGTGAAGAGTACATTCATTGGTGAAAATTTTGTGGCGATAGGACGAAAAATGTGGAAGCTATGGCCGTTTGACGATTTTTGCGATTTTTTTGAACCTCAAGTGATGAAATTTAAAAAACGGAAAAATCAAAGTGTGGATTTTCGACGTTTTGATGACTCTATTTTATGTATTCGAACCCGCTGATTACGAAAAACGCATCGGGAATGCGCTAGCTCTTTCGGTTCTCGAGATATTCGCGAAAAACTAAATTTGGTGAAATCGAAAAAATTAAAATTGCGATTTTCGCCGTTTCGATGGTCCTATCGTACGTATTTTGATCTCCTGATTCAGAAACAACCCCTACTTGGCATCGTATCTCTTACGGTTCTCGAAAAAAATAAAGTTGCGATTTTCGCCGATTCGATGGTTCTATCTTATGTATTTTGATCTGCTGATTCAGAAAATGTACCTATTTGGCATCGTATCTCTTTCGGTTCTCGAGATATTCGCAAAAAACACTTTTGCAAGTTGCGAAAATCGCGAAAATTTTGGATTTTCGTTCAAATCGGCATGCTATCTCGCGAACCAAGGGCCTCTCGGCGACGGCGCGGACACTGCCGGATGCGTATTGACGTCCGGAATCGAATGCTTCAAACCGGAACCTGCTACGACGTCGCGTTCTCGAGTTATGACCGGAAAACCGAAAATTTTTGCGAAAATTCAAACTGCCACTGCGGCCAAACGGGTTCGCTCTACAGCGATGCGCTTGTGCTCATTTTAATCCTTGTGAAGAGTACATTCATTGGTGAAAATTTTGTGGCGATAGGACGAAAAATGTGGAAGCTATGGCCGTTTGACGATTTTTGCGATTTTTTTGAACCTCAAGTGATGAAATTTAAAAAACGGAAAAATCAAAGTGTGGATTTTCGACGTTTTGATGACTCTATTTTATGTATTCGAACCCGCTGATTACGAAAAACGCATCGGGAATGCGCTAGCTCTTTCGGTTCTCGAGATATTCGCGAAAAACTAAATTTGGTGAAATCGAAAAAATTAAAATTGCGATTTTCGCCGTTTCGATGGTCCTATCGTACGTATTTTGATCTCCTGATTCAGAAACAACCCCTACTTGGCATCGTATCTCTTACGGTTCTCGAAAAAAATAAAGTTGCGATTTTCGCCGATTCGATGGTTCTATCTTATGTATTTTGATCTGCTGATTCAGAAAATGTACCTATTTGGCATCGTATCTCTTTCGGTTCTCGAGATATTCGCAAAAAACACTTTTGCAAGTTGCGAAAATCGCGAAAATTTTGGATTTTCGTTCAAATCGGCATGCTATCTCGCGAACCAAGGGCCTCTCGGCGACGGCGCGGACACTGCCGGATGCGTATTGACGTCCGGAATCGAATGCTTCAAACCGGAACCTGCTACGACGTCGCGTTCTCGAGTTATGACCGGAAAACCGAAAATTTTTGCGAAAATTCAAACTGCCACTGCGGCCAAACGGTTCGCTCTACAGCGATGCGCTTGTGCTCATTTTAATCCTTGTGAAGAGTACATTCATTGGTGAAAATTTTGTGGCGATAGGACGAAAAATGTGGAAGCTATGGCCGTTTGACGATTTTTGCGATTTTTTTGAACCTCAAGTGATGAAATTTAAAAAACGGAAAAATCAAAGTGTGGATTTTCGACGTTTTGATGACTCTATTTTATGTATTCGAACCCGCTGATTACGAAAAACGCATCGGGAATGCGCTAGCTCTTTCGGTTCTCGAGATATTCGCGAAAAACTAAATTTGGTGAAATCGAAAAAATTAAAATTGCGATTTTCGCCGTTTCGATGGTCCTATCGTACGTATTTTGATCTCCTGATTCAGAAACAACCCCTACTTGGCATCGTATCTCTTACGGTTCTCGAAAAAAATAAAGTTGCGATTTTCGCCGATTCGATGGTTCTATCTTATGTATTTTGATCTGCTGATTCAGAAAATGTACCTATTTGGCATCGTATCTCTTTCGGTTCTCGAGATATTCGCAAAAAACACTTTTGCAAGTTGCGAAAATCGCGAAAATTTTGGATTTTCGTTCAAATCGGCATGCTATCTCGCGAACCAAGGGCCTCTCGGCGACGGCGCGGACACTGCCGGATGCGTATTGACGTCCGGAATCGAATGCTTCAAACCGGAACCTGCTACGACGTCGCGTTCTCGAGTTATGACCGGAAAACCGAAAATTTTTGCGAAAATTCAAACTGCCACTGCGGCCAAACGGTTCGCTCTACAGCGATGCGCTTGTGCTCATTTTAATCCTTGTGAAGAGTACATTCATTGGTGAAAATTTTGTGGCGATAGGACGAAAAATGTGGAAGCTATGGCCGTTTGACGATTTTTGCGATTTTTTTGAACCTCAAGTGATGAAATTTAAAAAACGGAAAAATCAAAGTGTGGATTTTCGACGTTTTGATGACTCTATTTTATGTATTCGAACCCGCTGATTACGAAAAACGCATCGGGAATGCGCTAGCTCTTTCGGTTCTCGAGATATTCGCGAAAAACTAAATTTGGTGAAATCGAAAAAATTAAAATTGCGATTTTCGCCGTTTCGATGGTCCTATCGTACGTATTTTGATCTCCTGATTCAGAAACAACCCCTACTTGGCATCGTATCTCTTACGGTTCTCGAAAAAAATAAAGTTGCGATTTTCGCCGATTCGATGGTTCTATCTTATGTATTTTGATCTGCTGATTCAGAAAATGTACCTATTTGGCATCGTATCTCTTTCGGTTCTCGAGATATTCGCAAAAAACACTTTTGCAAGTTGCGAAAATCGCGAAAATTTTGGATTTTCGTTCAAATCGGCATGCTATCTCGCGAACCAAGGGCCTCTCGGCGACGGCGCGGACACTGCCGGATGCGTATTGACGTCCGGAATCGAATGCTTCAAACCGGAACCTGCTACGACGTCGCGTTCTCGAGTTATGACCGGAAAACCGAAAATTTTTGCGAAAATTCAAACTGCCACTGCGGCCAAACGGTTCGCTCTACAGCGATGCGCTTGTGCTCATTTTAATCCTTGTGAAGAGTACATTCATTGGTGAAAATTTTGTGGCGATAGGACGAAAAATGTGGAAGCTATGGCCGTTTGACGATTTTTGCGATTTTTTTGAACCTCAAGTGATGAAATTTAAAAAACGGAAAAATCAAAGTGTGGATTTTCGACGTTTTGATGACTCTATTTTATGTATTCGAACCCGCTGATTACGAAAAACGCATCGGGAATGCGCTAGCTCTTTCGGTTCTCGAGATATTCGCGAAAAACTAAATTTGGTGAAATCGAAAAAATTAAAATTGCGATTTTCGCCGTTTCGATGGTCCTATCGTACGTATTTTGATCTCCTGATTCAGAAACAACCCCTACTTGGCATCGTATCTCTTACGGTTCTCGAAAAAAATAAAGTTGCGATTTTCGCCGATTCGATGGTTCTATCTTATGTATTTTGATCTGCTGATTCAGAAAATGTACCTATTTGGCATCGTATCTCTTTCGGTTCTCGAGATATTCGCAAAAAACACTTTTGCAAGTTGCGAAAATCGCGAAAATTTTGGATTTTCGTTCAAATCGGCATGCTATCTCGCGAACCAAGGGCCTCTCGGCGACGGCGCGGACACTGCCGGATGCGTATTGACGTCCGGAATCGAATGCTTCAAACCGGAACCTGCTACGACGTCGCGTTCTCGAGTTATGACCGGAAAACCGAAAATTTTTGCGAAAATTCAAACTGCCACTGCGGCCAAACGGTTCGCTCTACAGCGATGCGCTTGTGCTCATTTTAATCCTTGTGAAGAGTACATTCATTGGTGAAAATTTTGTGGCGATGGGACGAAAAATGTGGAAGCTATGGCCGTTTGACGATTTTTGCGATTTTTTTGAACCTCAAGTGATGAAATTTAAAAAACGGAAAAATCAAAGTGTGGATTTTCGACGTTTTGATGACTCTATTTTATGTATTCGAACCCGCTGATTACGAAAAACGCATCGGGAATGCGCTAGCTCTTTCGGTTCTCGAGATATTCGCGAAAAACTAAATTTGGTGAAATCGAAAAAATTAAAATTGCGATTTTCGCCGTTTCGATGGTCCTATCGTACGTATTTTGATCTCCTGATTCAGAAACAACCCCTACTTGGCATCGTATCTCTTACGGTTCTCGAAAAAAATAAAGTTGCGATTTTCGCCGATTCGATGGTTCTATCTTATGTATTTTGATCTGCTGATTCAGAAAATGTACCTATTTGGCATCGTATCTCTTTCGGTTCTCGAGATATTCGCAAAAAACACTTTTGCAAGTTGCGAAAATCGCGAAAATTTTGGATTTTCGTTCAAATCGGCATGCTATCTCGCGAACCAAGGGCCTCTCGGCGACGGCGCGGACACTGCCGGATGCGTATTGACGTCCGGAATCGAATGCTTCAAACCGGAACCTGCTACGACGTCGCGTTCTCGAGTTATGACCGGAAAACCGAAAATTTTTGCGAAAATTCAAACTGCCACTGCGGCCAAACGGTTCGCTCTACAGCGATGCGCTTGTGCTCATTTTAATCCTTGTGAAGAGTACATTCATTGGTGAAAATTTTGTGGCGATGGGACGAAAAATGTGGAAGCTATGGCCGTTTGACGATTTTTGCGATTTTTTTGAACCTCAAGTGATGAAATTTAAAAAACGGAAAAATCAAAGTGTGGATTTTCGACGTTTTGATGACTCTATTTTATGTATTCGAACCCGCTGATTACGAAAAACGCATCGGGAATGCGCTAGCTCTTTCGGTTCTCGAGATATTCGCGAAAAACTAAATTTGGTGAAGTCGAAAAAATTAAAATTGCGATTTTCGCCGTTTCGATGGTCCTATCGTACGTATTTTGATCTCCTGATTCAGAAACAACCCCTACTTGGCATCGTATCTCTTACGGTTCTCGAAAAAAATAAAGTTGCGATTTTCGCCGATTCGATGGTTCTATCTTATGTATTTTGATCTGCTGATTCAGAAAATGTACCTATTTGGCATCGTATCTCTTTCGGTTCTCGAGATATTCGCAAAAAACACTTTTGCAAGTTGCGAAAATCGCGAAAATTTTGGATTTTCGTTCAAATCGGCATGCTATCTCGCGAACCAAGGGCCTCTCGGCGACGGCGCGGACACTGCCGGATGCGTATTGACGTCCGGAATCGAATGCTTCAAACCGGAACCTGCTACGACGTCGCGTTCTCGAGTTATGACCGGAAAACCGAAAATTTTTGCGAAAATTCAAACTGCCACTGCGGCCAAACGGTTCGCTCTACAGCGATGCGCTTGTGCTCATTTTAATCCTTGTGAAGAGTACATTCATTGGTGAAAATTTTGTGGCGATGGGACGAAAAATGTGGAAGCTATGGCCGTTTGACGATTTTTGCGATTTTTTTGAACCTCAAGTGATGAAATTTAAAAAACGGAAAAATCAAAGTGTGGATTTTCGACGTTTTGATGACTCTATTTTATGTATTCGAACCCGCTGATTACGAAAAACGCATCGGGAATGCGCTAGCTCTTTCGGTTCTCGAGATATTCGCGAAAAACTAAATTTGGTGAAGTCGAAAAAATTAAAATTGCGATTTTCGCCGTTTCGATGGTCCTATCGTACGTATTTTGATCTCCTGATTCAGAAACAACCCCTACTTGGCATCGTATCTCTTACGGTTCTCGAAAAAAATAAAGTTGCGATTTTCGCCGATTCGATGGTTCTATCTTATGTATTTTGATCTGCTGATTCAGAAAATGTACCTATTTGGCATCGTATCTCTTTCGGTTCTCGAGATATTCGCAAAAAACACTTTTGCAAGTTGCGAAAATCGCGAAAATTTTGGATTTTCGTTCAAATCGGCATGCTATCTCGCGAACCAAGGGCCTCTCGGCGACGGCGCGGACACTGCCGGATGCGTATTGACGTCCGGAATCGAATGCTTCAAACCGGAACCTGCTACGACGTCGCGTTCTCGAGTTATGACCGGAAAACCGAAAATTTTTGCGAAAATTCAAACTGCCACTGCGGCCAAACGGTTCGCTCTACAGCGATGCGCTTGTGCTCATTTTAATCCTTGTGAAGAGTACATTCATTGGTGAAAATTTTGTGGCGATGGGACGAAAAATGTGGAAGCTATGGCCGTTTGACGATTTTTGCGATTTTTTTGAACCTCAAGTGATGAAATTTAAAAAACGGAAAAATCAAAGTGTGGATTTTCGACGTTTTGATGACTCTATTTTATGTATTCGAACCCGCTGATTACGAAAAACGCATCGGGAATGCGCTAGCTCTTTCGGTTCTCGAGATATTCGCGAAAAACTAAATTTGGTGAAGTCGAAAAAATTAAAATTGCGATTTTCGCCGTTTCGATGGTCCTATCGTACGTATTTTGATCTCCTGATTCAGAAACAACCCCTACTTGGCATCGTATCTCTTACGGTTCTCGAAAAAAATAAAGTTGCGATTTTCGCCGATTCGATGGTTCTATCTTATGTATTTTGATCTGCTGATTCAGAAAATGTACCTATTTGGCATCGTATCTCTTTCGGTTCTCGAGATATTCGCAAAAAACACTTTTGCAAGTTGCGAAAATCGCGAAAATTTTGGATTTTCGTTCAAATCGGCATGCTATCTCGCGAACCAAGGGCCTCTCGGCGACGGCGCGGACACTGCCGGATGCGTATTGACGTCCGGAATCGAATGCTTCAAACCGGAACCTGCTACGACGTCGCGTTCTCGAGTTATGACCGGAAAACCGAAAATTTTTGCGAAAATTCAAACTGCCACTGCGGCCAAACGGTTCGCTCTACAGCGATGCGCTTGTGCTCATTTTAATCCTTGTGAAGAGTACATTCATTGGTGAAAATTTTGTGGCGATGGGACGAAAAATGTGGAAGCTATGGCCGTTTGACGATTTTTGCGATTTTTTTGAACCTCAAGTGATGAAATTTAAAAAACGGAAAAATCAAAGTGTGGATTTTCGACGTTTTGATGACTCTATTTTATGTATTCGAACCCGCTGATTACGAAAAACGCATCGGGAATGCGCTAGCTCTTTCGGTTCTCGAGATATTCGCGAAAAACTAAATTTGGTGAAGTCGAAAAAATTAAAATTGCGATTTTCGCCGTTTCGATGGTCCTATCGTACGTATTTTGATCTCCTGATTCAGAAACAACCCCTACTTGGCATCGTATCTCTTACGGTTCTCGAAAAAAATAAAGTTGCGATTTTCGCCGATTCGATGGTTCTATCTTATGTATTTTGATCTGCTGATTCAGAAAATGTACCTATTTGGCATCGTATCTCTTTCGGTTCTCGAGATATTCGCAAAAAACACTTTTGCAAGTTGCGAAAATCGCGAAAATTTTGGATTTTCGTTCAAATCGGCATGCTATCTCGCGAACCAAGGGCCTCTCGGCGACGGCGCGGACACTGCCGGATGCGTATTGACGTCCGGAATCGAATGCTTCAAACCGGAACCTGCTACGACGTCGCGTTCTCGAGTTATGACCGGAAAACCGAAAATTTTTGCGAAAATTCAAACTGCCACTGCGGCCAAACGGTTCGCTCTACAGCGATGCGCTTGTGCTCATTTTAATCCTTGTGAAGAGTACATTCATTGGTGAAAATTTTGTGGCGATGGGACGAAAAATGTGGAAGCTATGGCCGTTTGACGATTTTTGCGATTTTTTTGAACCTCAAGTGATGAAATTTAAAAAACGGAAAAATCAAAGTGTGGATTTTCGACGTTTTGATGACTCTATTTTATGTATTCGAACCCGCTGATTACGAAAAACGCATCGGGAATGCGCTAGCTCTTTCGGTTCTCGAGATATTCGCGAAAAACTAAATTTGGTGAAGTCGAAAAAATTAAAATTGCGATTTTCGCCGTTTCGATGGTCCTATCGTACGTATTTTGATCTCCTGATTCAGAAACAACCCCTACTTGGCATCGTATCTCTTACGGTTCTCGAAAAAAATAAAGTTGCGATTTTCGCCGATTCGATGGTTCTATCTTATGTATTTTGATCTGCTGATTCAGAAAATGTACCTATTTGGCATCGTATCTCTTTCGGTTCTCGAGATATTCGCAAAAAACACTTTTGCAAGTTGCGAAAATCGCGAAAATTTTGGATTTTCGTTCAAATCGGCATGCTATCTCGCGAACCAAGGGCCTCTCGGCGACGGCGCGGACACTGCCGGATGCGTATTGACGTCCGGAATCGAATGCTTCAAACCGGAACCTGCTACGACGTCGCGTTCTCGAGTTATGACCGGAAAACCGAAAATTTTTGCGAAAATTCAAACTGCCACTGCGGCCAAACGGTTCGCTCTACAGCGATGCGCTTGTGCTCATTTTAATCCTTGTGAAGAGTACATTCATTGGTGAAAATTTTGTGGCGATGGGACGAAAAATGTGGAAGCTATGGCCGTTTGACGATTTTTGCGATTTTTTTGAACCTCAAGTGATGAAATTTAAAAAACGGAAAAATCAAAGTGTGGATTTTCGACGTTTTGATGACTCTATTTTATGTATTCGAACCCGCTGATTACGAAAAACGCATCGGGAATGCGCTAGCTCTTTCGGTTCTCGAGATATTCGCGAAAAACTAAATTTGGTGAAGTCGAAAAAATTAAAATTGCGATTTTCGCCGTTTCGATGGTCCTATCGTACGTATTTTGATCTCCTGATTCAGAAACAACCCCTACTTGGCATCGTATCTCTTACGGTTCTCGAAAAAAATAAAGTTGCGATTTTCGCCGATTCGATGGTTCTATCTTATGTATTTTGATCTGCTGATTCAGAAAATGTACCTATTTGGCATCGTATCTCTTTCGGTTCTCGAGATATTCGCAAAAAACACTTTTGCAAGTTGCGAAAATCGCGAAAATTTTGGATTTTCGTTCAAATCGGCATGCTATCTCGCGAACCAAGGGCCTCTCGGCGACGGCGCGGACACTGCCGGATGCGTATTGACGTCCGGAATCGAATGCTTCAAACCGGAACCTGCTACGACGTCGCGTTCTCGAGTTATGACCGGAAAACCGAAAATTTTTGCGAAAATTCAAACTGCCACTGCGGCCAAACGGTTCGCTCTACAGCGATGCGCTTGTGCTCATTTTAATCCTTGTGAAGAGTACATTCATTGGTGAAAATTTTGTGGCGATGGGACGAAAAATGTGGAAGCTATGGCCGTTTGACGATTTTTGCGATTTTTTTGAACCTCAAGTGATGAAATTTAAAAAACGGAAAAATCAAAGTGTGGATTTTCGACGTTTTGATGACTCTATTTTATGTATTCGAACCCGCTGATTACGAAAAACGCATCGGGAATGCGCTAGCTCTTTCGGTTCTCGAGATATTCGCGAAAAACTAAATTTGGTGAAGTCGAAAAAATTAAAATTGCGATTTTCGCCGTTTCGATGGTCCTATCGTACGTATTTTGATCTCCTGATTCAGAAACAACCCCTACTTGGCATCGTATCTCTTACGGTTCTCGAAAAAAATAAAGTTGCGATTTTCGCCGATTCGATGGTTCTATCTTATGTATTTTGATCTGCTGATTCAGAAAATGTACCTATTTGGCATCGTATCTCTTTCGGTTCTCGAGATATTCGCAAAAAACACTTTTGCAAGTTGCGAAAATCGCGAAAATTTTGGATTTTCGTTCAAATCGGCATGCTATCTCGCGAACCAAGGGCCTCTCGGCGACGGCGCGGACACTGCCGGATGCGTATTGACGTCCGGAATCGAATGCTTCAAACCGGAACCTGCTACGACGTCGCGTTCTCGAGTTATGACCGGAAAACCGAAAATTTTTGCGAAAATTCAAACTGCCACTGCGGCCAAACGGTTCGCTCTACAGCGATGCGCTTGTGCTCATTTTAATCCTTGTGAAGAGTACATTCATTGGTGAAAATTTTGTGGCGATGGGACGAAAAATGTGGAAGCTATGGCCGTTTGACGATTTTTGCGATTTTTTTGAACCTCAAGTGATGAAATTTAAAAAACGGAAAAATCAAAGTGTGGATTTTCGACGTTTTGATGACTCTATTTTATGTATTCGAACCCGCTGATTACGAAAAACGCATCGGGAATGCGCTAGCTCTTTCGGTTCTCGAGATATTCGCGAAAAACTAAATTTGGTGAAGTCGAAAAAATTAAAATTGCGATTTTCGCCGTTTCGATGGTCCTATCGTACGTATTTTGATCTCCTGATTCAGAAACAACCCCTACTTGGCATCGTATCTCTTACGGTTCTCGAAAAAAATAAAGTTGCGATTTTCGCCGATTCGATGGTTCTATCTTATGTATTTTGATCTGCTGATTCAGAAAATGTACCTATTTGGCATCGTATCTCTTTCGGTTCTCGAGATATTCGCAAAAAACACTTTTGCAAGTTGCGAAAATCGCGAAAATTTTGGATTTTCGTTCAAATCGGCATGCTATCTCGCGAACCAAGGGCCTCTCGGCGACGGCGCGGACACTGCCGGATGCGTATTGACGTCCGGAATCGAATGCTTCAAACCGGAACCTGCTACGACGTCGCGTTCTCGAGTTATGACCGGAAAACCGAAAATTTTTGCGAAAATTCAAACTGCCACTGCGGCCAAACGGTTCGCTCTACAGCGATGCGCTTGTGCTCATTTTAATCCTTGTGAAGAGTACATTCATTGGTGAAAATTTTGTGGCGATGGGACAAAAAATGTGGAAGCTATGGCCGTTTGACGATTTTTGCGATTTTTTTGAACCTCAAGTGATGAAATTTAAAAAACGGAAAAATCAAAGTGTGGATTTTCGACGTTTTGATGACTCTATTTTATGTATTCGAACCCGCTGATTACGAAAAACGCATCGGGAATGCGCTAGCTCTTTCGGTTCTCGAGATATTCGCGAAAAACTAAATTTGGTGAAGTCGAAAAAATTAAAATTGCGATTTTCGCCGTTTCGATGGTCCTATCGTACGTATTTTGATCTCCTGATTCAGAAACAACCCCTACTTGGCATCGTATCTCTTACGGTTCTCGAAAAAAATAAAGTTGCGATTTTCGCCGATTCGATGGTTCTATCTTATGTATTTTGATCTGCTGATTCAGAAAATGTACCTATTTGGCATCGTATCTCTTTCGGTTCTCGAGATATTCGCAAAAAACACTTTTGCAAGTTGCGAAAATCGCGAAAATTTTGGATTTTCGTTCAAATCGGCATGCTATCTCGCGAACCAAGGGCCTCTCGGCGACGGCGCGGACACTGCCGGATGCGTATTGACGTCCGGAATCGAATGCTTCAAACCGGAACCTGCTACGACGTCGCGTTCTCGAGTTATGACCGGAAAACCGAAAATTTTTGCGAAAATTCAAACTGCCACTGCGGCCAAACGGTTCGCTCTACAGCGATGCGCTTGTGCTCATTTTAATCCTTGTGAAGAGTACATTCATTGGTGAAAATTTTGTGGCGATGGGACGAAAAATGTGGAAGCTATGGCCGTTTGACGATTTTTGCGATTTTTTTGAACCTCAAGTGATGAAATTTAAAAAACGGAAAAATCAAAGTGTGGATTTTCGACGTTTTGATGACTCTATTTTATGTATTCGAACCCGCTGATTACGAAAAACGCATCGGGAATGCGCTAGCTCTTTCGGTTCTCGAGATATTCGCGAAAAACTAAATTTGGTGAAGTCGAAAAAATTAAAATTGCGATTTTCGCCGTTTCGATGGTCCTATCGTACGTATTTTGATCTCCTGATTCAGAAACAACCCCTACTTGGCATCGTATCTCTTACGGTTCTCGAAAAAAATAAAGTTGCGATTTTCGCCGATTCGATGGTTCTATCTTATGTATTTTGATCTGCTGATTCAGAAAATGTACCTATTTGGCATCGTATCTCTTTCGGTTCTCGAGATATTCGCAAAAAACACTTTTGCAAGTTGCGAAAATCGCGAAAATTTTGGATTTTCGTTCAAATCGGCATGCTATCTCGCGAACCAAGGGCCTCTCGGCGACGGCGCGGACACTGCCGGATGCGTATTGACGTCCGGAATCGAATGCTTCAAACCGGAACCTGCTACGACGTCGCGTTCTCGAGTTATGACCGGAAAACCGAAAATTTTTGCGAAAATTCAAACTGCCACTGCGGCCAAACGGTTCGCTCTACAGCGATGCGCTTGTGCTCATTTTAATCCTTGTGAAGAGTACATTCATTGGTGAAAATTTTGTGGCGATGGGACGAAAAATGTGGAAGCTATGGCCGTTTGACGATTTTTGCGATTTTTTTGAACCTCAAGTGATGAAATTTAAAAAACGGAAAAATCAAAGTGTGGATTTTCGACGTTTTGATGACTCTATTTTATGTATTCGAACCCGCTGATTACGAAAAACGCATCGGGAATGCGCTAGCTCTTTCGGTTCTCGAGATATTCGCGAAAAACTAAATTTGGTGAAGTCGAAAAAATTAAAATTGCGATTTTCGCCGTTTCGATGGTCCTATCGTACGTATTTTGATCTCCTGATTCAGAAACAACCCCTACTTGGCATCGTATCTCTTACGGTTCTCGAAAAAAATAAAGTTGCGATTTTCGCCGATTCGATGGTTCTATCTTATGTATTTTGATCTGCTGATTCAGAAAATGTACCTATTTGGCATCGTATCTCTTTCGGTTCTCGAGATATTCGCAAAAAACACTTTTGCAAGTTGCGAAAATCGCGAAAATTTTGGATTTTCGTTCAAATCGGCATGCTATCTCGCGAACCAAGGGCCTCTCGGCGACGGCGCGGACACTGCCGGATGCGTATTGACGTCCGGAATCGAATGCTTCAAACCGGAACCTGCTACGACGTCGCGTTCTCGAGTTATGACCGGAAAACCGAAAATTTTTGCGAAAATTCAAACTGCCACTGCGGCCAAACGGTTCGCTCTACAGCGATGCGCTTGTGCTCATTTTAATCCTTGTGAAGAGTACATTCATTGGTGAAAATTTTGTGGCGATGGGACGAAAAATGTGGAAGCTATGGCCGTTTGACGATTTTTGCGATTTTTTTGAACCTCAAGTGATGAAATTTAAAAAACGGAAAAATCAAAGTGTGGATTTTCGACGTTTTGATGACTCTATTTTATGTATTCGAACCCGCTGATTACGAAAAACGCATCGGGAATGCGCTAGCTCTTTCGGTTCTCGAGATATTCGCGAAAAACTAAATTTGGTGAAGTCGAAAAAATTAAAATTGCGATTTTCGCCGTTTCGATGGTCCTATCGTACGTATTTTGATCTCCTGATTCAGAAACAACCCCTACTTGGCATCGTATCTCTTACGGTTCTCGAAAAAAATAAAGTTGCGATTTTCGCCGATTCGATGGTTCTATCTTATGTATTTTGATCTGCTGATTCAGAAAATGTACCTATTTGGCATCGTATCTCTTTCGGTTCTCGAGATATTCGCAAAAAACACTTTTGCAAGTTGCGAAAATCGCGAAAATTTTGGATTTTCGTTCAAATCGGCATGCTATCTCGCGAACCAAGGGCCTCTCGGCGACGGCGCGGACACTGCCGGATGCGTATTGACGTCCGGAATCGAATGCTTCAAACCGGAACCTGCTACGACGTCGCGTTCTCGAGTTATGACCGGAAAACCGAAAATTTTTGCGAAAATTCAAACTGCCACTGCGGCCAAACGGTTCGCTCTACAGCGATGCGCTTGTGCTCATTTTAATCCTTGTGAAGAGTACATTCATTGGTGAAAATTTTGTGGCGATGGGACGAAAAATGTGGAAGCTATGGCCGTTTGACGATTTTTGCGATTTTTTTGAACCTCAAGTGATGAAATTTAAAAAACGGAAAAATCAAAGTGTGGATTTTCGACGTTTTGATGACTCTATTTTATGTATTCGAACCCGCTGATTACGAAAAACGCATCGGGAATGCGCTAGCTCTTTCGGTTCTCGAGATATTCGCGAAAAACTAAATTTGGTGAAGTCGAAAAAATTAAAATTGCGATTTTCGCCGTTTCGATGGTCCTATCGTACGTATTTTGATCTCCTGATTCAGAAACAACCCCTACTTGGCATCGTATCTCTTACGGTTCTCGAAAAAAATAAAGTTGCGATTTTCGCCGATTCGATGGTTCTATCTTATGTATTTTGATCTGCTGATTCAGAAAATGTACCTATTTGGCATCGTATCTCTTTCGGTTCTCGAGATATTCGCAAAAAACACTTTTGCAAGTTGCGAAAATCGCGAAAATTTTGGATTTTCGTTCAAATCGGCATGCTATCTCGCGAACCAAGGGCCTCTCGGCGACGGCGCGGACACTGCCGGATGCGTATTGACGTCCGGAATCGAATGCTTCAAACCGGAACCTGCTACGACGTCGCGTTCTCGAGTTATGACCGGAAAACCGAAAATTTTTGCGAAAATTCAAACTGCCACTGCGGCCAAACGGTTCGCTCTACAGCGATGCGCTTGTGCTCATTTTAATCCTTGTGAAGAGTACATTCATTGGTGAAAATTTTGTGGCGATGGGACGAAAAATGTGGAAGCTATGGCCGTTTGACGATTTTTGCGATTTTTTTGAACCTCAAGTGATGAAATTTAAAAAACGGAAAAATCAAAGTGTGGATTTTCGACGTTTTGATGACTCTATTTTATGTATTCGAACCCGCTGATTACGAAAAACGCATCGGGAATGCGCTAGCTCTTTCGGTTCTCGAGATATTCGCGAAAAACTAAATTTGGTGAAGTCGAAAAAATTAAAATTGCGATTTTCGCCGTTTCGATGGTCCTATCGTACGTATTTTGATCTCCTGATTCAGAAACAACCCCTACTTGGCATCGTATCTCTTACGGTTCTCGAAAAAAATAAAGTTGCGATTTTCGCCGATTCGATGGTTCTATCTTATGTATTTTGATCTGCTGATTCAGAAAATGTACCTATTTGGCATCGTATCTCTTTCGGTTCTCGAGATATTCGCAAAAAACACTTTTGCAAGTTGCGAAAATCGCGAAAATTTTGGATTTTCGTTCAAATCGGCATGCTATCTCGCGAACCAAGGGCCTCTCGGCGACGGCGCGGACACTGCCGGATGCGTATTGACGTCCGGAATCGAATGCTTCAAACCGGAACCTGCTACGACGTCGCGTTCTCGAGTTATGACCGGAAAACCGAAAATTTTTGCGAAAATTCAAACTGCCACTGCGGCCAAACGGTTCGCTCTACAGCGATGCGCTTGTGCTCATTTTAATCCTTGTGAAGAGTACATTCATTGGTGAAAATTTTGTGGCGATGGGACGAAAAATGTGGAAGCTATGGCCGTTTGACGATTTTTGCGATTTTTTTGAACCTCAAGTGATGAAATTTAAAAAACGGAAAAATCAAAGTGTGGATTTTCGACGTTTTGATGACTCTATTTTATGTATTCGAACCCGCTGATTACGAAAAACGCATCGGGAATGCGCTAGCTCTTTCGGTTCTCGAGATATTCGCGAAAAACTAAATTTGGTGAAGTCGAAAAAATTAAAATTGCGATTTTCGCCGTTTCGATGGTCCTATCGTACGTATTTTGATCTCCTGATTCAGAAACAACCCCTACTTGGCATCGTATCTCTTACGGTTCTCGAAAAAAATAAAGTTGCGATTTTCGCCGATTCGATGGTTCTATCTTATGTATTTTGATCTGCTGATTCAGAAAATGTACCTATTTGGCATCGTATCTCTTTCGGTTCTCGAGATATTCGCAAAAAACACTTTTGCAAGTTGCGAAAATCGCGAAAATTTTGGATTTTCGTTCAAATCGGCATGCTATCTCGCGAACCAAGGGCCTCTCGGCGACGGCGCGGACACTGCCGGATGCGTATTGACGTCCGGAATCGAATGCTTCAAACCGGAACCTGCTACGACGTCGCGTTCTCGAGTTATGACCGGAAAACCGAAAATTTTTGCGAAAATTCAAACTGCCACTGCGGCCAAACGGTTCGCTCTACAGCGATGCGCTTGTGCTCATTTTAATCCTTGTGAAGAGTACATTCATTGGTGAAAATTTTGTGGCGATGGGACGAAAAATGTGGAAGCTATGGCCGTTTGACGATTTTTGCGATTTTTTTGAACCTCAAGTGATGAAATTTAAAAAACGGAAAAATCAAAGTGTGGATTTTCGACGTTTTGATGACTCTATTTTATGTATTCGAACCCGCTGATTACGAAAAACGCATCGGGAATGCGCTAGCTCTTTCGGTTCTCGAGATATTCGCGAAAAACTAAATTTGGTGAAGTCGAAAAAATTAAAATTGCGATTTTCGCCGTTTCGATGGTCCTATCGTACGTATTTTGATCTCCTGATTCAGAAACAACCCCTACTTGGCATCGTATCTCTTACGGTTCTCGAAAAAAATAAAGTTGCGATTTTCGCCGATTCGATGGTTCTATCTTATGTATTTTGATCTGCTGATTCAGAAAATGTACCTATTTGGCATCGTATCTCTTTCGGTTCTCGAGATATTCGCAAAAAACACTTTTGCAAGTTGCGAAAATCGCGAAAATTTTGGATTTTCGTTCAAATCGGCATGCTATCTCGCGAACCAAGGGCCTCTCGGCGACGGCGCGGACACTGCCGGATGCGTATTGACGTCCGGAATCGAATGCTTCAAACCGGAACCTGCTACGACGTCGCGTTCTCGAGTTATGACCGGAAAACCGAAAATTTTTGCGAAAATTCAAACTGCCACTGCGGCCAAACGGTTCGCTCTACAGCGATGCGCTTGTGCTCATTTTAATCCTTGTGAAGAGTACATTCATTGGTGAAAATTTTGTGGCGATGGGACGAAAAATGTGGAAGCTATGGCCGTTTGACGATTTTTGCGATTTTTTTGAACCTCAAGTGATGAAATTTAAAAAACGGAAAAATCAAAGTGTGGATTTTCGACGTTTTGATGACTCTATTTTATGTATTCGAACCCGCTGATTACGAAAAACGCATCGGGAATGCGCTAGCTCTTTCGGTTCTCGAGATATTCGCGAAAAACTAAATTTGGTGAAATCGAAAAAATTAAAATTGCGATTTTCGCCGTTTCGATGGTCCTATCGTACGTATTTTGATCTCCTGATTCAGAAACAACCCCTACTTGGCATCGTATCTCTTACGGTTCTCGAAAAAAATAAAGTTGCGATTTTCGCCGATTCGATGGTTCTATCTTATGTATTTTGATCTGCTGATTCAGAAAATGTACCTATTTGGCATCGTATCTCTTTCGGTTCTCGAGATATTCGCAAAAAACACTTTTGCAAGTTGCGAAAATCGCGAAAATTTTGGATTTTCGTTCAAATCGGCATGCTATCTCGCGAACCAAGGGCCTCTCGGCGACGGCGCGGACACTGCCGGATGCGTATTGACGTCCGGAATCGAATGCTTCAAACCGGAACCTGCTACGACGTCGCGTTCTCGAGTTATGACCGGAAAACCGAAAATTTTTGCGAAAATTCAAACTGCCACTGCGGCCAAACGGTTCGCTCTACAGCGATGCGCTTGTGCTCATTTTAATCCTTGTGAAGAGTACATTCATTGGTGAAAATTTTGTGGCGATAGGACGAAAAATGTGGAAGCTATGGCCGTTTGACGATTTTTGCGATTTTTTTGAACCTCAAGTGATGAAATTTAAAAAACGGAAAAATCAAAGTGTGGATTTTCGACGTTTTGATGACTCTATTTTATGTATTCGAACCCGCTGATTACGAAAAACGCATCGGGAATGCGCTAGCTCTTTCGGTTCTCGAGATATTCGCGAAAAACTAAATTTGGTGAAATCGAAAAAATTAAAATTGCGATTTTCGCCGTTTCGATGGTCCTATCGTACGTATTTTGATCTCCTGATTCAGAAACAACCCCTACTTGGCATCGTATCTCTTACGGTTCTCGAAAAAAATAAAGTTGCGATTTTCGCCGATTCGATGGTTCTATCTTATGTATTTTGATCTGCTGATTCAGAAAATGTACCTATTTGGCATCGTATCTCTTTCGGTTCTCGAGATATTCGCAAAAAACACTTTTGCAAGTTGCGAAAATCGCGAAAATTTTGGATTTTCGTTCAAATCGGCATGCTATCTCGCGAACCAAGGGCCTCTCGGCGACGGCGCGGACACTGCCGGATGCGTATTGACGTCCGGAATCGAATGCTTCAAACCGGAACCTGCTACGACGTCGCGTTCTCGAGTTATGACCGGAAAACCGAAAATTTTTGCGAAAATTCAAACTGCCACTGCGGCCAAACGGTTCGCTCTACAGCGATGCGCTTGTGCTCATTTTAATCCTTGTGAAGAGTACATTCATTGGTGAAAATTTTGTGGCGATAGGACGAAAAATGTGGAAGCTATGGCCGTTTGACGATTTTTGCGATTTTTTTGAACCTCAAGTGATGAAATTTAAAAAACGGAAAAATCAAAGTGTGGATTTTCGACGTTTTGATGACTCTATTTTATGTATTCGAACCCGCTGATTACGAAAAACGCATCGGGAATGCGCTAGCTCTTTCGGTTCTCGAGATATTCGCGAAAAACTAAATTTGGTGAAATCGAAAAAATTAAAATTGCGATTTTCGCCGTTTCGATGGTCCTATCGTACGTATTTTGATCTCCTGATTCAGAAACAACCCCTACTTGGCATCGTATCTCTTACGGTTCTCGAAAAAAATAAAGTTGCGATTTTCGCCGATTCGATGGTTCTATCTTATGTATTTTGATCTGCTGATTCAGAAAATGTACCTATTTGGCATCGTATCTCTTTCGGTTCTCGAGATATTCGCAAAAAACACTTTTGCAAGTTGCGAAAATCGCGAAAATTTTGGATTTTCGTTCAAATCGGCATGCTATCTCGCGAACCAAGGGCCTCTCGGCGACGGCGCGGACACTGCCGGATGCGTATTGACGTCCGGAATCGAATGCTTCAAACCGGAACCTGCTACGACGTCGCGTTCTCGAGTTATGACCGGAAAACCGAAAATTTTTGCGAAAATTCAAACTGCCACTGCGGCCAAACGGTTCGCTCTACAGCGATGCGCTTGTGCTCATTTTAATCCTTGTGAAGAGTACATTCATTGGTGAAAATTTTGTGGCGATAGGACGAAAAATGTGGAAGCTATGGCCGTTTGACGATTTTTGCGATTTTTTTGAACCTCAAGTGATGAAATTTAAAAAACGGAAAAATCAAAGTGTGGATTTTCGACGTTTTGATGACTCTATTTTATGTATTCGAACCCGCTGATTACGAAAAACGCATCGGGAATGCGCTAGCTCTTTCGGTTCTCGAGATATTCGCGAAAAACTAAATTTGGTGAAATCGAAAAAATTAAAATTGCGATTTTCGCCGTTTCGATGGTCCTATCGTACGTATTTTGATCTCCTGATTCAGAAACAACCCCTACTTGGCATCGTATCTCTTACGGTTCTCGAAAAAAATAAAGTTGCGATTTTCGCCGATTCGATGGTTCTATCTTATGTATTTTGATCTGCTGATTCAGAAAATGTACCTATTTGGCATCGTATCTCTTTCGGTTCTCGAGATATTCGCAAAAAACACTTTTGCAAGTTGCGAAAATCGCGAAAATTTTGGATTTTCGTTCAAATCGGCATGCTATCTCGCGAACCAAGGGCCTCTCGGCGACGGCGCGGACACTGCCGGATGCGTATTGACGTCCGGAATCGAATGCTTCAAACCGGAACCTGCTACGACGTCGCGTTCTCGAGTTATGACCGGAAAACCGAAAATTTTTGCGAAAATTCAAACTGCCACTGCGGCCAAACGGTTCGCTCTACAGCGATGCGCTTGTGCTCATTTTAATCCTTGTGAAGAGTACATTCATTGGTGAAAATTTTGTGGCGATAGGACGAAAAATGTGGAAGCTATGGCCGTTTGACGATTTTTGCGATTTTTTTGAACCTCAAGTGATGAAATTTAAAAAACGGAAAAATCAAAGTGTGGATTTTCGACGTTTTGATGACTCTATTTTATGTATTCGAACCCGCTGATTACGAAAAACGCATCGGGAATGCGCTAGCTCTTTCGGTTCTCGAGATATTCGCGAAAAACTAAATTTGGTGAAATCGAAAAAATTAAAATTGCGATTTTCGCCGTTTCGATGGTCCTATCGTACGTATTTTGATCTCCTGATTCAGAAACAACCCCTACTTGGCATCGTATCTCTTACGGTTCTCGAAAAAAATAAAGTTGCGATTTTCGCCGATTCGATGGTTCTATCTTATGTATTTTGATCTGCTGATTCAGAAAATGTACCTATTTGGCATCGTATCTCTTTCGGTTCTCGAGATATTCGCAAAAAACACTTTTGCAAGTTGCGAAAATCGCGAAAATTTTGGATTTTCGTTCAAATCGGCATGCTATCTCGCGAACCAAGGGCCTCTCGGCGACGGCGCGGACACTGCCGGATGCGTATTGACGTCCGGAATCGAATGCT